>JANUSC010000258.1:0-323248 GCA_025200525.1 Camellia lanceoleosa | reverse complement strand
TTACTTCATCATCATCAAGTCTATCAATCAATTACGTGATGAAGATACAAACAAAACAAAAACAAAACAAACAAACAAAACAAAAAAAAGAAAAAAAAAAAGATCAAAGATATGGAAACTAAAACAAAAAAACAAAAAAGGGAAGCTAAGTTGCTTCTAGCACAAATGTTCAAAGGCAAAAAGATCACAAAAAAAAAATAAATAAATAAATAAATAAAGAGAAAATCGTATTGCTTTTTATTTTTATAGATAGACTACAAAAATTCGCATAAAAACATAGCAATAAATGACTAAATAGTACAACAAATAGAGAAGCATTTATTATTCTACGAGGATTTTAATATGTAATACAAATTAATGCAGAGAAAACCCTTACCCTTCAAGCTCTAGGTTTTTATAAATTTCAAATAAAAAATTTCAAATTCGTAGTACAAATATCGAATGCAAAATTCCTAAATTAAAATAGAGAAAGAGAGAGAGTCATTACCTTCAAACTCTAGGGTTTTTGAAGGAATTAAAAGAGAGAGATAAAAACAGATAAGTGCAAACTGCAAATAAAATGCAAATTTTGGGGCTGTAAGACCATTGGGAGAGGTACCAATTGAATGTTGATGACTTCTAAAGCTTTGAGAGAGGTGATATCCATGTACTGACCGAGATCGATGGCAAGATCATGAGAGGGTGGGCGATGTCACCAGGTGAAGGTGGATCAACAAATCGATGTCGGTGAGTGAACTCATAGATGAAAGATGGAGAGAGAGAGAGAGAGAGAGAGAGAGAGAGAGGGATGGGAAAATGAAAATATCAAAGGCGCCAAGCCGCTTAAGAATTCAGGAAATTTGGGTGTTTTGTGGCTATTAGCAATGGCAATAATGATGCCCATCATAAAAAAAAAAAAATTAAAAATATATATTTACGTCAAGAGAAGAACCGCTACAAAAATGAGCCTTTTGTGACGGATATAGGTTTGTTGCTGGTAAAAATCATTGAACATATGCTTCCTTCTTTTTGAGACGTAAATTACCATCGCATTGCGACCATTGGCGAGGATATTAATCGTCAAGAAAAGAAGCTTTTTGCATATAACAATGTATATCGCCGCAAAAAGTTCCATGTCATATACCCCTTTTTCTAGTAGTGTTGTATTTGTTGCATTAGCCATTTTGCATATAGATCCTCGCAGATTTTTCTAACTATATTCTTTTCTTTGGCTTGTCTCGCTGACTACTAGGTGAGCATTTTGTTTTAGCATATTACATGTGTGTTTGTGTTTCCATGTCAAGCATACTACCATGAGGCTACGTATTATTTGAAATACCTCTTTGAATGCCTCGATGAAGGCTATTTCACTTAAGTTGGAATGACTTTAATTATTGTACATATGAGCTAGCTTTTCTTTTAAGTTGCACACATTCAAAACTCTTTTCAAAAATGCATGAAATCAAAGCATTGCAAAGTAAGTGACATGGTCTATACTTGTTTGCTTCACATAGTAAAGTTAGTATATTAATAATCGTAACATGAGCATATAATGTCCATAAAATTCACATCATGATTAGTAGAGGTCGCATCTTTGATCGTGAGTGGGTGCTCAATTCATGACCTTCCTCTCTCATACCTAAGTTCCTGAGCCGAGACACTATGGTTATGATTGCATAAGTCGCCGCTGGCATGAATCACGGGTTTCCTAAATTTTTCCAAAAATATTTAGGTGACAACTCAAATTTGGCAATGCATCCATTTTGGGTATCTCCGATGATTAATGGATTTTCTAGGATTTGTCGATTTGAACTCTCATTTGTTTTTCTCGATTCAAATTGCACCAGGAACCAACTTCAAACCACGAGAGTCCAAACTCTAGGGCTATCATACCCGAGGAGACTAAACCCTCCGAGGAGCACTAAAACCAAATTTATAGTTTATGGCGACTGCCAGAGAACTAGATAATTTGATTTGAACTTCATGATGTGATAATTTATTTACTTATATATGTTCATTGTATTGCATTGCATTTGCATGGTGCTCTTAATTCATTGTGTTTACTATCTAATATCCCGGACGACTTGTCGAAGGCTTGTCAAAAGGTCAAGTTAGACGAGGGCAATCTCACGCTAGAACACAACCCTTGATTTGGGTTACCGCTATACCGCTTTGATCCTTCTTTCACTTTTTCGTATTAGGTATGAGAGGTATATTAGGTAATCTTGCAAGGTACCCCTTTTGACCAAATTAGCCTAGTGCATGTAGTAAGCCAATGACTATTCCAAAATAGGACAGAGGCTCACCCTTTATTTAGGATGTTGTGATACCACTTGTTTGAAATAGTGGAACTCTAAATTATACCAAAGCTAGGACAGGAAAACCTAATCTCTCATAGGGTGTTTTGAATGCCTTTATGCGTAACGTGAAATCTTTGGCAATGTATCCTTGGAGAGTCTTTAATCTTGATGCATTCCTTTCAAACTTGAGGGTCATATCGTAATTAGAATTTGGGTCGAAATCTAGGGGTTTGTGTTTGATATAGTGGAAATAAAAAACAGATCTGTGGATTGTATCTCAATGGGTGAATTTTTAGCAAGATCGTAACTAGGCCAAAAATTGTTTTTTGCTTTGTTTTGACCGCATACCGGTACCTCGATCTAATAGGGCATTTGTTTTAATGCTAGGTTTGTCTCGAGCCAAGTCGCCAAGAAGGAGTAGTACCCAATTCAGAAAGGCTAAGCCCAATCCAACCGAGAACCCATCATAGTCCATCCAATCATCTTCACCACCAAAAATCTGCTTCAGCCCGACTTCAAACAGCATATCTCCTTCATCCGACTCGCTTTTGGGTCATTCTGAGTCTAAATTGAAGCCCCTAAGTCTAATTTCCAATGGTAGGAGCCTCACATCTAAATTATAAGTGCAAAAAGATATGCCTATTTTAGTGAACGTTGCTCAGTTCTCCTTAATCGATGGATGCCTAACTTCTCCCCAACTAGTTTTCTTCCTTCTCCTCCAATTTTCTTCAACTCCAAACCTATAAATAAGAGGTTTAAAATATTTTTCAAAGAGTTCACCTCTCTTTCATTTATTTTTGCTTTGTCTTTGCTTGGTTTATCGAAAAGTACAATTTTTAATCTAAATGCTAGCCTCGAAACATCGTAAAAACATTTTCAAAAATATTTTGAAAGAGAGGGTTTTAAGGTTTAAAAAAAGTTTCAGTCCATAATAGTTTTGGTCCAAAATGGGGTGTAAGGTTGGGATTTAAAAACTCTTCTTGCTGAACAAATTGAGTGATTGGACAACGAATTTTCATCATCGAGTGATCAACCTATGATGCCTAAGTCTTAAGGGCGGACAAAAATGGGTTGTCTACAGTTTCCCCTTTTTGACAGAGCTTGAAGTCATGAAATGACGTGAGTGAATGTTAAAGCCCGAAGACGACCCATTTTGACAAGACCGGAAGACTTGGGCAAACAAATAAAATGTAGATACAGTTGGTTGAACCTAAGGGTTGCCTACGATCCCGCTGTAAGGAATCGAACCAAAGGTAGCTCAGTGGACATAATGCAAAATGATACACAATGCAACGTAAATCATGTAAATGATATACAATTTAACTAAATAATCAAACCACAGTTGTGCAAAACCACACAAATACCATAAAGGGATGGAGATGCAAATCAAACTACGCTTTTATATAGAAAAAGTAGGCATGTACCAAACGACACCTAACACAGCCGAGTGCCTACATCCTCAATACTAGTCTCAACAAGAAGATGGATGCTTACACATAATGTAACCATGTTTCAACGTGAAAGTGGTGCAGCACAAGCAAAACTATGTTTTTGTATAAAGGGTACAAATAATTGGGTGGTATGATATATGTGAGGAATGACCTACTAGGGAAAGATAATGATCCTAAATGCTAAATGTAACAAGACAAAGTACAATGCAATGTATGCAATGAATGTCGGTGATAAGCCAGAAGTTTAACCACATTTTACCTAGAAAATGTATGGACACAAAATGCACCACGCCTAACATAGAAAAGGTGTTGACACCTCAATACTAGCCTCAAAGATAGCATGGGTACTTACACATGATAGAACCATGTTTCAATGAGGGAAAGGTATAAGCTCAAGCCAAACTAAGCTTAACATGGAAAAGTTGCATGATGTAATGGATGATGGACAATGTAGTAAATGAATAAAGGTGACATACTCTAACCACGCTAGAATCATGAGAGGAGGACGAACAAATTCCAAACACGCTGAAATCATGTGAGGAAGGGAACACTCTAACCACGCTGAAATCGTGAGAAGAGGTTCAGCAAATTGCTCAGGGTCGTGTTCCACGATCTTGAGATAAATTCCAAACACACTAAAATCATGTAAGGAAAAGAACACTCTAACCATGCTAAAATCAGAAGAAAATCGACGGGGTCGTGTTCCATACGCCTTGTGATAAATTCCAACACGTCAAATCGCAGAGGAAAGGAACACTCTAACCACCCCGAATCGTGAGAAGATGTCCTATGAAAACCGCCAGGTTGCATTTCACACATCTTGAGATAAATTCCAAACACGCCAAATCGTGTGAGGAAAGAGGAACACTTTTAACCACGCCAAATCATGAGAAGAAGTCCTAAGAAAATCGCCGTGGTTGCGTACACAATCTTGAGAAAATTTCAAACACGCTAAAATCGTAGGAGGAAAGGGGAACACTCTAACCACGTTAAAATCGTGAGAAGAGGCCCCAAGAAAATCGCTTAGGGTCGCATTCCACGGCCCCAAGAAAAATTCCAAAGACGCCAAATCGTAAGGGGAAAGGAATACTCAAACCACGCCAAATCGTGGAGAAATGGAGCACTCAAACCATGTTGAAATCATGAGAAGAGGTCCCGAGAAATCGCTTAGGGTCGCATTCCACGCCCGAGATAAATTCAAAACATGCCGAAATCGTAAGGAGAGGAACACTCTAACCACGTTGAAATCGTGGAGAAAAGGTCCCAAGACGATGTGATGGATGAAAGGGTGATGAGATTGTGTGATAAATGCACAGAAATGCAAGAACAAAACAAAGCGGCACTTTAGAAAGTACCTCATGGAGTGAGTGGTGATGAACCGCTCGCTCGATGGGGATCTTCCCTTGTGTTCTTCGAACTCTACCTTCAACTCATAGTTCAAAGGCCCTCAAATGTCGATAAGGGTAGCATCTCGCACGAGAAGTGATGGATGCCATTTTTTTTTCCCGATCATATTCACAACTTTCCGTGATACTCCAATGGGGTGACAGAGTAGGTTGGTTCAAGATCTGTAATTGAGGCGATACATGCTATCTCAACCTATGGGGCTGCCATATACGGATTTCAAGTCGTGATACACCCTTGATATTTAAACCAGACTTTAGTCTCAAAAATTCCAAACCGTTGTGTTCTAGGTATCGCCATTCAACTTTAGTTTCCACCGCCGCACTGCCTCCTAGAAGTCATTAGAAAGATAGCCAAGACGCCTCGCAAGGAATGGTGTTCGGGATAGCACTTTGATCTCCATTCGCTTGAAGCAGCTTGAGCTTGAACTTGAGGTCGAGATACACTCGCACTCGAGAAAAGAGAAGGCTCGAGAAGGTGCATCCTAATGCAATCTCAAAATTCTTCGTTGAAATACACTAAGATGCTCCAATTTTCTCTTTCTTTTGCTTTTGCGTCCGAACCTATGTAGCTTCAGATAGGTCCTTGTTTGGTTGTTCTCTATTGATTGAGGTTGACCCTACAATTTATGAAAAAAGAATTTATTTTGCACGCCATGATGGGAATGGCACGACACTCGAGCACAAAATGATTTATTTTGCAAACCGAGAATGAGTTCTAACCCAGTATTGAGCTTACAACCCACCATAGCACGCCATGACTCAACAAAGAAAAAACAAAGTAAAAACAATCTAACACATTTATTTACACTCACAACGACTCAAAACAAGAATCAAACAAACAAAAAATAACAAACACAACACTCGGATGTTTTCCAATCGGGTGGAGACCTCTCAATTCACGAGGAGCCCACTACTTTCTAGATATTGTTTCCCACCCTTTCTCATTTTTGATTCTCACATCACTTTGGCACTCAATCTCTATTTTATCCAAAAGCCCTTTCCATACTTTTTTTTTTCTTAACACACATCTCTATATTCTTTAATCTCTCTTATTTTTTTATCTCTTCCTAGGTGTGGTTGATGGATAAGCTGGAAGTTGTGGACCTTATGAGGGGAGCGAATATCTAGCATTCAGAGCCAGACTTAGTTCGACACCTCACCGCTTGAGAGGGTTTTTGGCCTCTCGCTAGCTTCAGCCAGACCTTTCCGGCAAAGACATTGATAACGGGGAAAAGATAGAAAACCTGACTCGACTGTGCCCCTAGTTCATCATTCTGACCATTTTTTTGTTTTAAAAGATTTTGAACAACATGAGAGCTAGATTAACATGCTTGTTTGACTTTTACTTTGAAATCATGCAAGTCGTTGGAGCACAAATTTTTATTTTTTGGGTCCAAAAGTGGTCCAGCTTTTTTTAAAAATGGAATAATTTAGAGAAAATTAGTCAACCTCATTAAAAATCCTCAAAAATTGTTTTTGCAAATGGCCATTGCTCAACCAACGTGAATTAACTCCTAAGATGCGTAGCCTCAAATTTGAACTTGATTTGTCTTTGCTTGAATCTTCTAACGTAATAGGACAATCACTTTTGTACCAAGATGAGCATGAAGATGCGCCAATTTGCAAATGGATACGATAGCTAAGTTTGAATAAGGATAAGCCACCCAACATGAATGAGACAAGCAGGCTAAAAATGGTTGGGGCCGAACTTCAGGATGAAGTTGCCCACGTAACCCAAATATGGGAATCAAGCCGTACGTAGTTCCAGGGGTTAAGGTGCACTCAGGCATTGACACTCTCCTTTTGTGCTCTAACTTTTGCCAAGGCCGCCTTTCGTGTCTTTTAACCTTACGAGCTTTTATTTTTCCTTTTTCATTTTTCTTTTTCAACTCTTTCTTCTTTTTTTCCTATGTTTTCATTCATTTTTTTTTTATTTCTTTTGCTTTTTTCTTGCTCTAACTTTTGCCTGGGTCGCCCTTCTGGGTTTTTGGCCCAACGAGTCTCTCAAGGATAGAAAAGTTAACTTTCCATGTTGATTGGCCGTAGGATCTCTAAGCCATCTAAATCTATGAGAATGGTTGTTGTTGCTAACTAAATACTCTTGATGATATAAGGGCCCATCCAATTGGGTCTAAATTTGCCCCTAGTGTCATGGATAGGAACTTGATTGTCCTTCAGCAGAATTTTTCTTCTCTCAGATTCTACGATTTGGCTTTCTTGCCGATCTTCATTGGCTTGAGAAATGACCCAATTTTGAATCTTCGAGCATATTTGACCTTTTTTTCCACTAGTTCAAGGGATGCTTCTCATCCAGCTTTGCAAGCTTCCTTTGATGACATCTGATCTTATTGCCCCTAGTTCAAAAGCTGCTTCGAATCTGACCATGCAAGCCTCACATTGTGGTTGATTGTTTGAGCATTCTGTATCAAGGTTCAAGGTTTGCAAGCAAAAGGGTCGAGTCTTGAGGCTGAGAGTGATCCTATGATGTACAATCTCAAGATCAATTTCTGCATGTCTTCGAGGGACCACGAAAAACATTTTTGAAATCTTTTAATAAAACAACTAGTCACTGTGTTCTTCAAGACAATGTAGAACCAAACCGATCAAGCCAGATCCTTCTTAGTACTCACATTAACAAACATTATTTCATTCATTAAGGGCTTAGCAGCCTCTCTTCCTCTCAATTGATCAAATTTTGCAAATCCCGAGGAATTCTTTCCTCTTTGTTTTCATCACGTTGTTGGAAACAGCTTTTGAAAAACTTTGGTCAATGCAATGATTTAGAGGCATAGAGAAGTAAGTGGAAATTACTATCGCTCCATTTAGATCTTCCGCTCAACCGCTTAAAGGAGAAACAAACGAAAAGAAAGAGTGAAAAGACAAACAAAAATAAATAGGAAGTGATGTCCGACTTAACACTTCAAATCACCAACCTCTACACAACATGACCGACTCAATACAATACAACAAGATCGACTCAATACCCAAATATGAAAGTAAAATAAACAAAGATTTTCAAAGTGCTAAAAGTGCATGCCATTCACCACATTTGAGTAAAATGAACGCCATCAGCAGGTGGTTCATCCCCGATCACATAGTCACATTATCTCCCAAGTTCATCGATCCAGTGCTGATGGACTTTGTAGGACCCGGTGAAGTGATGACCTTATTGTCAATCAGATCTTGAACTTCATGGCGAAGATGAAAGCAACCATCAACGCCATGGCCAGTTTGTTGATGGAAGGAACAGTACTTGGCAGCATTATACCTGGATAGAAGGAGATCAGGGAGAGGCCGAGGGTCAAGGGGTTTGAGATGGCCTTGTTCTATGAGGATTTGGAGAGCTTTGGACAAGGTCATGTAAAGGGATTGAGGTGCGTTTCCCTTGTGGTTGATAGAGGGGTTGATAAGTGTTTATCGGGTTTGATGACCTCTTATGGGTGTAGAATTGAGCCGAAAATGGTGTTTCGCACAACAAATCTTTTCATGGTTTATCCTTGATTCAAAATGCTCCCAACCCGAGCGACAAAAGTGTCATCCATAGTCTTTGTAACAATTGCAAGCACTTGTCGCTTGTTCACTCTTTGACCTTTAACGCCTTAATAGCCCAATCGGTCGCTCATAAGGATCAATACTTGCCCCGCCTTGTTCTTGCTCCATGCCTCCACTTTGCTAAGGGATTGGGTCGTTATATCAAGCAGAGCCCGCTTGTTGTTGACATGTCATTATCCGCACTTGAGATAACTTCGGTTGGCCATTTTCAATTGTAGCTCGCCTCAAGATTGGGGAGCCTTTTGGCGTGAAATTTCGACATGTGATGTGGTTGATGATGGAGCCAAAATCCCAAAGGCTAAATCGCCACAGCTTCAAGATCTTCAATCATGCTCATTAGCTCAAAAGTAGTGGGTTTATGGGTTTGAGATGATTGGGGTTCCAGTGCATCTATCATACGCAAGTCCATGCTTTCTGGAATGAACACCTCAGGCTTGGGTAAATAGGCTAGGGTGATGTATATGCTAGGGTTGTAGGTGGAAGGCACTGCATGGATTAGGTTGAGGTGTGAAGACAATGGGTTAGTCGTGGCCTGAGGTCTATTTGGTGGAGCTATAATCTCTTCGTCAATAAGATCCTGAATCTTATGATGGAGGTGGATGTAACAGTTTGTATCATGACCATGCTGTTGATGATAGGCACAATATTTAGCGGGGTCATGTCTTCACTGGTTGCCTCTGAACTAAATTTTCGACCTGACAAAGTCTATCGACACAAGTCCAGAGTACCTAAAGAATATTGAGCCTTCGGAAGCTATGGTTCCAGCCTACCTTGTAAAAGAGAAAATGCATAACATCTCACCTCAATTTCACTAGAATATATATGATCACTACCGAATGAATGTACTCTCACGATGTCGTCCCAAAATAGATACCAACTTTACAACCGATATGCATATTCCTCGCACAATTTCACTAAAGCACATACCATTTAAAGAGAGCCAAACACCCTATGAGGGGGTAGGGTTACTGCCCTAATTTCATCACGTAAATAGGGTTCACTACTCAAACAAAATGGTTTCACTTAACTCAGATTTGGGTAAGCATCTTGTCCTAGTTTGGAGCAGCTCTATGGTTTTTCGATATGCAACTAGGCGAATGGTCAAAAGGATACATTAGCAAGACTACATAATATACCTCTCACACCTAACACCGAGAAGTGAAAGGAGGATCAAACGGATAGCAAGAGTCTAGATCCAAGGGTCATGTTCCCATCATGGTAGAGCTCGTGGACCGTCAGCCTTTTGGTAACCTTTTAGGTAAGCCTTTGGCAAACCGTCCAGGAATAGCAGATAGCAAACACTGTGACTTAGGTGCACCAATGCAAATGCAATGCAAAGAAATATATATAAGTGTAGATAAAATTTCATATCATGAATTTCGAGTCAAGTTCTCTAATTCCCCAGTGAAGTTACTAGAAACTGTAGCTCGGCTTTTTTGCGCCTCCTGAAGACTTAATAAGCCCTACAAAGATCGGACTCCACAGCTCAATTTGATCTCACAAGTGCAATGTGAAATAGATAAACACCAAAGAGTCCCAATCCGGCAAATCTTTTGAAAAATTAATTTTGAATCAAATTGCCAAAAATGGACTACTTTGCCAGATACAGAGTTGCCACCTAAATATTTTTAGAAAATTTAGGAAACCCATGACTCATGCCAAAAGCCACGTGTCCATCATCACCAAGATTGTCTCGGCTTGAGAACTTAGGTACGAGATGGGAAGGTCATGAATTGAGCACCCCCACTCGCCCGATCAAAGATCGGCCTCTATTAATCATGATATGAATCTTATCTACATTAGATGCTCTTGTTCCGGCTTATTAGGCTAGCATTACTATGTGACAAGCACGCATACAAGTATAGACTAAATTGCAAGAATTTGAACATTCGGTTCATTTTTGTTTGCAAAATTGTTTCGAATATGTACCACTTGAAAAAGTGATTGCATATGAACATCACTCAAATTATTCCAATTCAAGAAATTAGCCTCCATTCATAGGCATTTAGGTAGTTTATCATTTAAGCACTTAGCCTCATGGTAAGCATGCTAGACACTGCAACATCAACATTCATGCAATTATGCTAAAGCGAGTAAAGACTCACCAAGTACTCCAAACCAAAAAGATGAAAGAGTTAGAATAATGCATGATTCTAACTATGCAATATGACTAATGCAATACATGCGATATGCAATTACTAGGCTTGGCTACTAATATGGCATACAAAGCAATTTGATAACATACGGTCTAAGCACGTTTTCAAAGAAGTATTTAAACAACAAATGCAAGTTAGAATGATAAACCGAGCCTCGGTGCATGCAATACAAATGGATGCAAACATGAAGTTTGCTAAACAAAACATGATGTCCCTAAACTAACCATCATAAGCTAGTAAATAAAAGGGAGAAAGATGTGGGGTTGGAAGACATACACATTATTACAACATTGTGCCCTCACATAGAAGGGTCCGAATGAGCTAACTAGCTAACTAATTAAAGCTAACCTAATTAATTGACTATTACAAAACAAATGAATAAATAGCTAAACTACTTAACTAATTATTACAACAAATGAATTAACTATTCTAGTTAACTAAATAATTACAAGACGAAATCAAACAACTACCTACAACTAATTAATTACAACAAATATCTAAGCCAAATATTTAAACTTAAACATGCTCGATACGTGAGGAATGCTCATGCACATGCTTGGTTTCTACTCAAAAAGGCCAATGTTTTCCTTCTAGAAAGCCTCTGTTGCACAGTAGAACACTTACACCTTTGTCCACTTCTGCATCGTCTCTGCTTCGCCCAAAAACACACTATTGATTTTGCGAGGTTGCCGGCGGGCTAGAAGTGATGGCCTGCCATCCACCAGTGATGGCCTACTAGCCACCAAAGGCGGCCTGTTGACAACTGCTGCACAGTTCATCTGTTGTAACAAAAAAAAACAGAGAGCATGCACAAGGTATTCTTAAGGGTTTGTTTGCACAATTTACCCTCCTTATCATTTGAATAGCTCAAAGGAGTAGTAAACTTGGTTCACAAACCACTAATAAATGCAATTTCATTGCATGATGGCCTATGAACCAAAGGGTGCAAGTTCAATAAATGCAACAAAATAAGACTCTTAAAACCACCTCCCTATCATGAAAAATCAAGGGAAGTAGTTGACAATGAATCTTGAACTGCTTTTCATCACTAATGAGTATAAAACTACTCAAGACTCAAGGGTTCAATTAACGTCCGATTAAAACCCAAACAAGTTATTATCTTGTTCCATTTTTAAACACCAATTTTATTACTTCATTTTAATTACCATCCATTCTTTAATCAATTGAGTCCAAAAGGTGAATTTAAGTCCTCTAATGGAAAGAAGGCTAACACCAAGAGTTGCTTTGGGTATGAAAGAGCCATTATACCGTTGGTAATGAACCCCAAAGGATTAAACCATTAATCATGACATCTCAATCTCATATTGTAGACGTCCCCGAATGCCTCGGGAGGATGAGTCCCGTTTTGTTCATTTGGGGCTCACTACAGCTCAGACTCAATGTCACGGTCCTCAGATCTAATCTCGCAGAGTGCAATGCAAGACCGATGAATCATCAAAGAGTCCAAATCCCGCAAATCGTTTCTGAAAACAGATTTTTTTGAAAGAGGTGCCAAACATGGGCTTCTTTGCTAGATACAGAGTTGCCACCTAAATAATCTATTTTTGGGCGAATCTTGGAAACCCTGACTCGTTTGCCTAAGGCCACGTGTCCGTCATCACCAAAGTTGCTACGGCTCGGGAACTTGGGTACGACAGAAAGGTCACTGTGAGCACCCCGCCGCCTCGATCAAAGATTGGCCTCTACTAATCATGATATCTAGTTTTGAAAACATTATGCATTCTTATTCCGGTTATTAGCCTAGATTTACTATGTGATGCGCACAGCATACAAGTATAGACTGGATCGCCTGAATTGGAACAAAACATTTCATGTTTGTTTTCTTGAAAGATGGTTTGCCACTCGCAAATAGGCTTAAAATGCAGATTTTGCCACCCTCAGGTGGGCTTAGAAAAGATGGTTTTGCCACTATCTAGTGGGCTTAAAACTCACAGTTGATGATTTGTTCCAATCCAAATAACCCAACCTTCACCCACAGGCATTCAGGTAGTTATATCACATAAGCATATAGCCTCATGGTAAGCATGCTATCATGGCAATCACTCATACACATGCAAGGATGCTAAAGCGTAAAAACTTACCGAGTACTCGAAGCCAAAGCAGAAACTATGTTAGAAATCCATGCATGATCCTAACTATATAGAAATGCCTAATGCAACACATGCAGGAATGCAACTAAGATAGGCTCGGCTATTCTAAACATGGCATATGGAATGCTACAGCTAACATGTATTCAACTCAGAATTGAAATATAATGCAGTGAGTATGATGCGCCGAGCCCGGTGCATGCAAAGCAGAAGAATGAATGCAAACATGCTATCATACTGTATGCTAATTGAAACATGCCCTATTCTAACCATCATAAGCTGGTAAATAAAAGGGAGAAAGGCGTGGGGTTAGAAGACATACATCACACGCACACACACTTATTACAATTGTGCCCTCGCTCGGAGGGTCCGAATAAATAATATACAATCCCAAATGAATAGTTACAGTCTGACTAAGTACAAAACCCTAATTAATTAACAAATGAACTAAGAAAATAGTAAATTGGCATGCAAGCCCATGGACCGCCTCAAATTGCTCAATGATGAATGATGGATGCTTGAGTTGTTTTGCGCGAAATCCATCGCGATGCCCCAATTAGCCTCTCAGGTACAATTAAGCCCTAATATTGCGCCAAGCTCCAAAAGACCGCCGGCCGATTTGTCGCGACAGAGAGCAAGAAAGGGCATGGCAATGTATTTTCACATATATATGTTGTCTCGATCCTCGTACATCAATTACGCATCCCGATGCATGATGGCCGAGGAGTCGAATTGCACAACTTAATATGAAATGAATGCACATGAAAGCACCACAAGACCGAGACTCGATCATGGATAATCTGGAGTGTCGGTGACCAGGAATTGAGACACGCCCGCCACCGGCACGAACGCCCTCGTTTTCCGTGCTTGGGCTAACTCCTATCCCAAACACGATGCAAATGAGATGGCATACACAATGCGACTAACATGCAACCTAGCATACGCAATGCTATGGAATGGCATACACAATGCCCTAACATGCAACCTAGCATACGCAATGCTATAATAAATGGCATACACAATGCAATATGGTTACACCAATATGAGTGGACCTCACCACACTCATATCAATGGCTATAAGATGAAAATGAGACTATCAAAATGCGTGCACACATACATGCAAACCGAGGACCTAACCTAAGACATAGAATGCCACTCTACCAAAGCATGGCAAGGGATGCAATATGGCATTCAAGCATGTGAATTTCAAGATCAAATATGATGCTAAGTGGTCCCTAACATGGATATATGTCATACAATGCATGGAATGGTCCCAAAATTTAAAACTAGGCACATGTATTGACTTATAGCTATACAAAGCATGCATTATTTGATCATGGAGTCTAAAGACAGAGCCAAGGTAGTCCCAAAACATGAACATTTCTGGTTCAAAGCATGGCCAAAAGATGCTAGCAAGATGGACTAAAATAGCATGCAATTTTGACTAGCAAACATGGTTTATATGGCATGTATATGAAGCATATGAAATCTCACCAAACCAGCAAAAATCAATGAACAAAACATGTGAAAATATGCCTAAATAAACATGGAAATGCAGCCAATGCATGTAAAAATGAGGGGCTCCTTTGGAAGGGCATACAAGGTTATTAAACACATGCATCAAGGACACTTAACATGGAAAAATTAACTCTGGAAATCAAATATGATAGCCCTAAAACTCATCAAATTGGCCCTGAAATCAGTCAACAAAGCATGCAAGATGGGGCCTCTTTGGAAGGCCAAAAAGACCATCAAGCAAAACAAGGTGAGAGGGGGTCACCCCCCTCTGATTTTGGCCTTCAAGAACACATCTAAGCCACTAAAAATCCACTGGATTTCAGTGGCTAAGAGGCCAAACCATGGCCAATGCAAGTGCTCTAATGCATAGCCCTAATCATGAAAGAATGAAGCATGCATAGGGGAAGATGACTCCAAACAGAGAATAGACCTTAATCAAACATGAAGATGATGTCAAAACAAGACTTTTTTCAGTTTAGATCGAGGTCCAAAAACACTCACAAATAAGGCTAATGTATCATGCAAAATAAGCCCTAGAAGAGGGATTTGAACAAACAGACAGCAAAAGGCCTCAAACAAAAAAAGAGCCCTTTAATAAAGTTGAAGAGGGGCTCAAAAAAAAATACTTTACAGTTTATGAAAAATCTCAAATATGCTCCAAGTAAGGCTAAAATATGATGCAAAAATAGCCCCAAAAGAGAGATAGAGAGCAAGAGGCAGTAGGTGGCCTCAAAAAGCAAAGATCCCTTCAAAAAATTTGAAGAGGGGCTCAAAATAAGGCACTTTAAAGTTCAGCTTGAAGCCCAGAAATGCTTACAAATAAGGCTAATGTACCATGCAAAATAAGCCTTAAAAGAGGGATAGAGCACAAAGGGTGAGTAGAAGACCTCAAACAGAGAAAAGTCCTTGTTCAAACATGAAGATGAGCTCAAAATAAGACTATTTTCAGTTCAGGTCGGAGCCCAAAAATGTAAGCAAAATGGGTTAAGAGGTGAAGCAAAATAAGGCTAGAAAAGGGGAAAAGAGGACTTACCCTTGTAGCACAACAATGCAGCAGCTTTTGGTCCAAGAAGATGAGCTCCTAACCTCCAAAAATCAGCCCCAAGGTGTTAGAATGGAGGATGGAGGTGGTAGGCTATGAGTTGGTGTGTAAATGGTGCAAGAACAAGGATGTTTTGAGGTTTGGATGAGAGAGATATGGAGGTTTGTATGCAAAGGCTCCAGCTGGTTTTCTAACCCTTAGAAATGGAGGTGGGGTGCTGGTTATATAGAGGGAGAGGAGTGAAAGAAAAAGGGGGAAAAATCAATTCAAATTTCCCCCCAAAAGACAGACCTCTAAGTGAGGATCTCGTGCAACACCTAGCACAAATTGAATGCACCAGGAGAGACAAGTTTGGCTGGCCAGATTCAAGAGGTTCAGGTGGCCGGCCGGCCACCTCCCCTCGCCGGGCAGCCCGGGGTCAAAGAGGTCAAGCTAAAATGCTGGCCGGCCACCCCAGGAAGGTGGCCTCCTGTGAGTACAACACAATTATATGGAGAAAACCTAAAAATGTAACCTAGGAGAGAGAAAAACCAACTTTTTAGAAAGGTTCAAAAGGGTCAGGGGGAATTATTGGCCGGCCTACCCATATTAGTGGCCTCCCAGGTGTGTACAACAAAATGGTGTGGTGGAAAGTCAGAAAAAGTGGCCCGGGAATGGGAAAAATCAGCTTTCTAGTAAAGAAAACGGGCGATGAAGAGCGATGAAGGAATAAAGTTGGTTTTTCAGAAAAATTGCTGGTCTCCCACCTTCCTACAACCTTTCTAACAATGAAAATAAGGTCTCTGCCAAAAATGAACCCAAACCGATGCAAAATGAGGGTTCGGGGGCCAATACGCGCGGCCTGGGGGCCCAAAAACTGACTATTAAGCACCGGAGGTGGCGTTTGACCACGAAGTTGGTCTCTCGAGCCAAAGAGTCCCTCAAAAGGGAGGAAACAAGGTGTATGCCAAAAATCGGAGCAAACAGAGGTGGTTAAGCAATCCTGAACCGAGGCACACGGCTGACGGCTCCGAAAATCGGGAACCGGGCTCCAAACGGGAAAAATGGCCTACGACCACGAAACATAGCCTATGGCCACTGAGAGATGGTCTACGAGACCTCTCCCTCCCTTCGGGAAGAGAAAACGGAGAAAATGGGAAACCGAGGCAAAGCACAAAAGAGTCCGGAAGTCCGGAGGCAAGGCTCGCGGTCGAGATTCCGCAACTTCAGAACGAGCACAATATGCAACATCACCGAGCGCTCAGTTGGTGACGTCTGAGTCTTAAGGTCGGTCAAAAATGGGGTGTCTACAGTTGCCCCTCTTTAACAGAACTCGAAAGTCATAAGTGACGGGAGTGAATGTCAAAGCCTGAGACTACCCATTTTGACATGGTCAAGACTCGCATAAACAAAGTAGATAAACAAAAAGATGTGCCTGCAGGCAGAGGGCAAAATGCAAAGCGATATGCACCAAGCCGGATGTAACTCAATGATCATGCGAAGTAGCAAGCTGTAATGAAGCAAATATCACAATAGACGCAACAGTTTTAAGCAAGAATGCAAAGCAATACTACATTTCATGCAGTTGAAGGATGCAGAGAATCATTGACTTCTCGCTACGTCTCACATGGTGGGGAAGACTTGTGCGGCTCGTCGCACGACCAAATTTCAAATGAACCGTATATACAATACCGCGCTCGAAAAAAAAATAAGAAAAAGAAACTCAACAAGCACAACATAGTTAGCAACATATCTTCAATGTGATATCGAATGCAGGCAAACGCGGTGTTGATGGGTGAGTGCATCGCAATGCGAGAAGCACCGCTGTTAACGCAAGTTGCACAAGGGTATGACAATGCTCGTGAAACGTGAAAAAAAGGTAAGTGGTGTGCATGGGAATGCAAGTAACGGCATAACAATGCAGATAAGTGTAAACTCGAATGCACATTTTGAGATTTAAACAACAATCAAAGCAATGCAAGTTTCGACGAAGGTGGCTCAATCGCGACCTCCTGCTTACCTCCCAAAGGGGTCACAACATATTCAAAAGGATACACCTTGCTTTTGACGAGTAACGATGAGACACGATCAAAAGTTGGAGTTGAAGTTCTCGGGATTTTATGACTAAAAGTGCACTTTCCTTATACTTTCTCGTGCCGGGACTGCAACCATCACCAAAATTTGCGGGGACATTGGAGCCCACCTTGGGAATGCAGCCAGCCATGTTTGGTCCAAGGGGGAGGCCACCAGCCAGGTTTGAGGGAGAGGGTGGTCGTCATAGAAAAGGTGGCTGCCGCCACCCAGCCCAACCGGCGCTTTGGTCTTTTGCTCTCATTTCTTTAAATCCACTGCCAAACACCTTTTCTCACAACTCTAAGTCCAAAATCAGCCCCCTACCTTCCTAGAGCATTTTCCTCTCAGATCTGGCCCATACGCTTTTCCAACGCCCACGCCAAGTTGTTTCGCGAAAACTTTCAGTTCTCTTCACTTTGAACCGATTAAATTTTCATTTCGGCACTTCTTTTCTCATTTTCACCACCTGAGGTAAGTTTGTCTCAACATTTGGAATATTTTCTCGGGGGTTGACTTTTGTTGACTTTTTCATTTCCCGAGAGTTGACTTTTGTTGACTTTTTCTAATTTTGGCTCATTTTGCTCCTTTTTGCAGATTTTTCGAGATAGCGGGTCATTTTCCCCAAGGTGGAAGTTCTCCAGGTGCCGGGGGTGAGCCAGACATTATGTCTTTAGCCCCGAGGATTCGGCCATTCATTCCCGAGAGGTACGACCCTCTGGCGCACATCCACCCGCAGGCAGTTTTCTACCACTTTATTGACTTCGATGAACGAGCGCCTGTAGATCTTTGATTGCAGGAGCTGGAGTCCCACCTCTCTCATCAGGCACGAGAGGTATTTACCTCACTTTTACATTTTCTGCAATGTATTCTCAGATTTTCCGGCATTTCGTGCTTTCGCAATGTTTATCTCGCTTACTCAAACACACAAATTTGCTTTTGAATATTTAGTCTATAACACAGATTCCGCTTGCATCTTGAACACACAGCCCAAACACTCGACTCTCAACACGCTGCCCATACATTGATTGTGAACACACAAAGACACACTTGTTGAGAATTGAACACACACACCAAACTTTGAGATGAACACACGTTCTAATCGATTTTGAAATCAACACACAACTCAAATACTTGATGTTGACGTTGAACACGAGCTCTAACTTTGATGATGAACACATGTACCCATTTTTCCGATTGTGAGCACATAGCACACACTTGTTTTAGAATTGAACACATGTTTCAAACTTTGAGATGAACACACACCATCGATTTTGAAATCAACACACATACCAAATACTTGATGTCGAACACACAACTCATCGCTGAGGTGAACTCACAAAGACACATCGATTGAGAGTTTGAACACGAGCCCAAACACTTGAATTCAACACACGCCCATTGTTGAGGTGAACACACAAAGACACACCGATTGAGAGTTGAACACACAGCCCAAACACTTGAATTCTGAACACACGGCCCATTATTGAGGTGGACACACAGCACACACTGATTGAGAGTTGAACATGCAGCCTAAACACTTGAATTCTGAACACACAGCCCATTGTTGAGGTAAACACATAGCATACACTGATTGAGAGTTGAACACGCAGCCCAAACACTTGAATTCTGAACACACGGCTCATACTTTGAATTTTATGAACACACAAATGATTCTCAGATTCGACGGATTTGATTTGCACACAATTTCATACATTTCATTTGCACACATCTTATACATTTCATTCTGAAAATGAATGCCTGTGCTCACCCTGAATGCAGGTGACTTCTCGTGCTGCGCGAAGATATGGCTCTATTGCGGCGAGAGAGTGGTATGCGGAGCTCCCGGAGGCTGTCCGGGATTTGGTTGACTTGGCAGGATTTGGGCCCTTCTGCACAGGGATATCTCGCTGTCCTGCCAGTAGGACGCTGATGGGTGCCTTGGTGGAGAGATGGTGGGACACCACCAACTCCTTCTATTTCTCTGCGACCGGGGACATGACCATGACCCCGTTTGACTTCGCCAGATCGACGGGCCTTGATGTGGGAGGCTAGGCAATCCCATATGACGAGGACATGGGCCAGTGGGAGGCCACTTGGATCTACTTATTGGGAGCTCGCCCGCCAGTTAACAGATCTTCGGGCAGAGTCCGATATACCTGGTTTTCTTCCCATTTCAGGAGGGTAGAGATGGAGCCTGGGACTCCTGAGGAGGTGGCACAGTACACCCGTAGATTTCTGATGTTCCATTTCGGGACCACTCTGTTTGCCGATAGGGGGAACACTGTCGGGCTCTATCTGTTGAGTGCTCTAGTGGACTTATCGCAGACGCCGATATGATTGGGTGGCGCCACTGCTACTCTATTGCTATATGAGCGACCTCCGCGGACGGAGAACATGGTTGGCGGCTATTGAGGGCCCGAGGTACTTTCTACCCTCTTGATTTACGCCGCTTCTCATTACTTGTACATTGCCCACATGGCGACTTTACATTCTCAGATCTTCCACTTTGCTCTCAAGATTTTGTATTTACATTCTCGACTCAAAGATTCTCAGATTCGATGGCTACTGCTCGCTTTTCGCAGCCTATGGATCTATGCGCATTTCCCGACGCCAGTCTAAGCTTGAGGTGGAGGTGCCCTCGTGACCCCTTATTCACTCAGATTCGAGAGCCAAGACGCCGAGACCTCGAGAGTCTCCTCTACCTACAGAAGATTTTGACACAAAGGCGGTCAGAGGTATTTCAGAACTCCCGCCTTCATGTTTTCATATCTTTGATTTATCTTGCACATTCACAATTTCGATTAGCTTATACATCGGCTCAAGAGATCTCGTGGCGTTCTAGGCGCCTTTTAGGTAGTGACCTCCAATTCTGCTTGTCGAGCATGGGGTGCCTCTCAGATAGGATCCTGCTCGAGGGCCAATTGGTAGAGCTTGGTTCCTAGGGGACCCTTTTATGCCGACATGGGGTTACCCTACTCAGACATTCCTTCAAAGACTCTAGATGATATATGATCACGAGAGGCTCCCTCCCCAGATGTCGCCAATGCTATGCTAGGTACCGATGCATTACTACATTTGGAGCAGAGGGAGTACGCGACCCACCACACACATACTTGATGCCTCCACTAATCTGGAGTCCGCACTCGACGAGGAGGTCTGCTGGTATGCCCTCATCGAGCCAGGCTCGGACTGCAGATGTCCCTTCCACTAGCAGGGCTAGTACATCTAGAGGCGGGGGTGGATTGGTTCCCCCGATTCCTCCGACTCATCATCATCCTGGATGGCTAGATATGCCAACTGAGTTGATGGGATGGCGATATGGGACTTCCTACCCGATTCCGATAGAGCCCCCTATGCCTGACCACCGATATGTCGCTGACTCGACTCACCACCGCACGTCATTGCTTTCCGTTTATCACTCAGATACTTTGGTGTTTGTTTATTCATTGATGACTTGAGCTTGTATCTGCAGCCACCCAGGGAGTACATGGACGAGGTGCTCGGGATGGAAGCATCACTTGAGGGCATGGTCCTACGAAGAGAGGCGCAATTGTCCATCATGGGTGTCCAGGTACCCTTTAGTTTTCTTGCATTTATCATACTTCTGATGACATGCTGATCTTTGAACATTTTATTGCATTGACAGGCTGCCTGTGTTGAGCACATCTGATACACACCACATTCATGTACCATATCTGCATACATCCACTCTGTGTAGTTTACTTGCATCTGTATCTGATATACATGTTTTGAGCTGATGCGTCCAAATTACACTCTTCCTTTTCAGATGCTTCCAATATATACCGGGCCACAAGCCGGGCCACCTGGGCCTTCCCCAGGAGCTGGGCCATCTAGGCATCCTCGAGGAGCTAGGAGAGGGGAGTCATCTCACGGACGAGGCGGACGCAGGGCGCACATCATAGAGGAGGAGTCCAGCGAGGAGGAGGAGGCTGCAGATCCCCAGTCAGAGACATCTGCTGACAGAGAGGGTGGCTCTGATCCCTGTTCCGGTAGTGGAGGTGAGGCCGATGAGGATCCTGAGGATGATAGCTCACACTCAGATGGTGCTAGTGGTGTAGAGACTGTTCCGCAGAAGAGGACGAAGAGGGCCTCTCATTCTTGCTCTTGAGAGCATTGATGCAGTTGTTCCCTGCTTTATTTACCTTTTTACTAGTAGTTGTAGCATATTGTACATTGTTAGGCAGTTTTATTTTCTGTAAAACTTGTACCCTTGTTGTAAAAAAAGTTGTAACAAAAGAAGCATGGTGGAATGAAACAGCTTTTGAAAAAGTGTTGTATTTTATATTCTTAGCATCGCATCGCATCATTTTGCACCAAAATGAGATTGAATGGAAATGTGCATGGTGTATTTGCCAAGTCAGGTAGTGAACCGACAAAACAAACTAAACAACCTAACTTACTAAGAAATAACAAAACCTTAGCAAGTTTACAACTCGATAAGCAAAACATAACAAAGTTGATGACTCGATAAGTAAGACACAACAAAATTGATTAAACAAAAAGTAACAACTCAATACACGAAACTCGACAGCTCGACAAAACTTAACATCTCGCTAAACAAGACATCTCAACCAACAAAACAACAACTCGATAAGCAAAGCAACAACTCGATAAGCAAGCCTTAACAACAACTTTATAAACAAAGTACATTTCGAACGATTTGGGTGACGAAACGCACCCGAAACTGAGGGAAAATGAGGCCTTCGACACTCCCGATGCATGGAAATGCTAGGAACTTCCTTCTAGAGGGTAGAACAGGACCAAAGGCACATTTTGCAGCATGGCCGACCACCTTTGGGAGCTAGCCGGCCAGCTTTTTGCATTAGAAGGGAGAGGGGTGGCCGGCCTACCAGAAAAGGTGGCCGGCCGGCCACCTAGCTTGGCAGCCACCAATTTTTCAACACGTGTACTCTTGAACAGTGCCTTATCCTCTTTAAAAGTCCTAACCCCGTGTTAATTCATTTCATCTCAGTTTTGCACCAAAATGGAGGCATTTCGTCGAAAAATCTCACGCTTGGATCGCTTTCTAGATGGCTCAAAAGTTAAACTTCGGGGCTTCAACTTCATTGCACTATTCACGCCGAAACAGACCAAGACCTTCCTTCCTTCATGCCGCGCGAGGTTTTGGAATCCAAGAATACATGTTTTAGCTTCATGGCAAGAGGTATGTCCAACTTTCAAGATTTTCAAGTTTTGATGGAATCAACGCCATGAAGAAATTTTGCTTTTTCTTCGGCCACGCCCAAGCTTTAGGGCGGATGTGTGGGCTCACCATGCATGACGCTCGGTCTCTAATCTGCAGTGGGGAACTGGACATCCTCGGCTTGATTCATCGCTTTTATGATGCCGATGACCGCGACAACCATTATTGGCAAGGTTTTCAGCAACACGCCCTTTGCTTGTGTATGTTGTCTCACTTTTTGCTTGCCCCAGGCTTTAGTGGATCTAGCATTCGTCTGATTGAAGTTACTCAAGGCTTGAAGGAAGGAAAGAGCTGCATCGCCATGACATTGGCCGAGACACTGATGGGCTTAGATGCCTTCTATCGCCGGGAGGCGACCAGGTTTGCGGGGAGTCCGCTACTACTGCAGGTAATGTTTCCCACCCAATCTCACATATATATTGCTCACATCACTCGGCCCTCAGGCTCGATTTTTCTCACAAAACCCTCTTCTTACTTTTCTCTCATCGTACATCTCTCTATTCTTTATTCTCTCATTTTTCATCCCTCCCCAGGTATGGTTGATGGATAAATTGCAGGTTGTGGACTCTTGCCCAACTTACCTCGTAGCCTACTTCTTTTGACAACGCCTAGTCAATGCCCTTGATGAGGGATGGTGGTTCGACTAAATGTGCAGTTTGTCGACAGATCGCATTACTTGGCGGTGTCCTTGGCTCAATCTTCCGGCAATGAGCTATAGCATGTCCCGGCAGACCGGGATCCAGTTGATTGGTCTGACCCACTGTGTGTTCTACTTTCCATTTCGATTCCAGCGCCAGTTCGGTCATGATCAGACTTGCCCGCCAGAGGGGATAGAGTATCCTGCCACATTTCCGGTTCGTGGCGCATTTTGCCCAAGATGCCACAAAGATGGAGGACTAGAGAGCCTGCCCCGCCTCCCACTTTCAGCTTGCACTTTGTCTGACGAGTGCTTGATTGGCTCAATGAAGAAGCACAAATTGGGCCTAATCGGCATCGAGGCTTCACCACTGGGAGGCGCAGGACATCCGACTTATCTATGCCCCGATTTATTGCTTTACTAGTACTTTCAAGTTTTCTTTATGAATGTAATAAAAGCAACTTCAATTTGTATGCAAGAGCGGGAAAACTTTGTATTGAAATCAATGAAATTGAAGGTTATGGGTACTGGAAATTTTTCGCTTTGGTCCAAAAATGGTCTAAGTTGTAAAAAGATTAATTTGAACAAAGTCAACTTTTATTAAAACTTTTCAAAACCATTTTCGATATGGATCGAATCGACACGCCGAGATCTCCACCGACATGCACAACCCTGCACTTCGCAACTAGAAAGTCGCCTAGTCCTAATAGTACTACAAAGATCAAGACAAAGAACGAAAGTTGCCCCTAGTCTGAAAAGCACTACACCGGAGATCACGATGAATGCTGATAGACAAAGATGACTGAGATGATCAAATGAACAAAGTTGATCGGGGAAAAGTTTATGGCTGAACTCCAAGATGAAGTTGCCTATGTATCCCAAAGATGGGAATCAAGCCTTACGTAGTTTAGGCTCAGGTTCACTCGGGTATTTTCACTCTCCTTTGATGCCCTAACTTTTGCCAAGGCCACCCTTTGCGGGTTTTCAACCTTATGAGCCCAGCTTTTATAATTTCAAATTTTTGTGATCCGAGTTTTGTCTAGGTCACCCTTTTCGTGTTTTCGCCCAGCGAGCCTCTCAAGGGTAATATTTCTTCAACTTATCCATATTGATCGGTTGTAGAGAACTCTAGGCCATCTAGATCCATCGTAACCACAATTCCACGACCAGATAGACTTAATGATGTAGGGACCCATTCAATTGGTCCGAACTTGCCCTTGTCGTGGATGGAGCTCGGTTGTCCTGAGCACCAAGTCTCCTTCCTTTAGATTCTCGACTTAACTTTCTTGTTGAAAGCTGGCAATCAAGACCGATAACCTTGAACATGGTACAGTGCTTTCAATCTTCTCTCATCAAAGAGCATGAGTTCCTCAAACCTGCTCTGCTGCCAATCTGCTTCGGCTATTTGACACTCAGCCAATATTCGCAAGGACGGAACCTCAATTTCGATAGGTAGAACAACCTCCATCCCATAAACCAATGAATACGGAGTCGCCCCAGTGAAAGTTCTGATTGAAGTCCAGTAGCCCCACAGAGCAAATGGCAGCTTATCTGACCAATCCCGGTAGGTTTCCACCATCTTCTGCAATATGTGTTTGATATTCTTGTTGGCGGCCTCAACCGCTCCGTTGGTTTGCGGCCGATAGGTAAATGACTTATGAAAAGCCACGTTGTATTTTTCCAACAAGTCAATCACTTCCTTCTTGAAGTGGGAACCGTTATCTGAAATTATCTCGTTTGGGACCCCGTAGCGACAGATGATGTTGTTTCTGATAAACTTCGCAACATGTAAAGCCTTCAACACCGCTTAGGATTGGGCCTCAACCCACTTCGTGAAATAATCTATTGCGACCAGGAAGAACTCATGCCCATTCGTCCCTTTGGAGTGATGCCCATCATATCAATTCCCAGATCGAAAATGGCCATGTCGGGTCATATTGTACAGCCTTCGACGCATGAATGTTCATGCGATTTGCATGAGTTTGACATTTGTGGCATCGCCGAATCCTCCTCCATGGTGGACTAGTAGTAACCCTATCTGAGGATCTTCCATGCTAGCATTACTCCATTCATGTGCGCAACGCATCTCCATGGATGGCTTCCATCAGGCGCCTTGATTCTTCTAAGACGAACACAACAGATGCATTCCCAGATGACCTCTCTTATACAACTTACCCCCACAGATGATGAATTGAACGGCCATTCTTCTGACTGCCTTTTTATCCTTGGCATTTGCCCCTGGGTGGTATGCTTCCTTCTCCAAGAAATTCCAAATGTCGTAATACCAGGGTTTTCGCCCCAACCTCATCTATAGCAAAGAATCGACTCATAGGTCGCGAAATTTTTGGTCAATGATGACGGACGATCCGGACGAACGGATGTCTATCATGGAAGATAGAGTTGTTAAAGAATCTGCGAACATGTTGTTCTCTCTTAGTAGATGAGCAAAGTTTAGCTTCTCAAACCGAGGAATTAACAAGTCCAAGGTCTGGTGGTACATCATCATCTTTTCTTCTTTGACTTTCCAGTCTCCTTTGCCTGAGACACAACAAGGTTCGAGTCTCCGATGACGTCCAACCATCTTGCCCCTAGTTCCAGGGTTGCTTCTAGACCAGTAATGCATGCCTCATATTCTGCTTCGTTGTTCAAGACTTTGAACCGGAGTTTGAAGGCTAGAGGGATACAGGAATTGTCAGGTGCTATTAGCAACACTCCTATTCCATACCCGTAATGATTTGATACTCCGTCAAAGTACATCGTCCAAGTTTCATCGTCGATGTGCAGAATGGCTTCGACTGGGAATAAATACTCGACTGCTTCACCCCATTCCACTAGATGGTCGGCTAAGAATTCTGCTATTGCTCTTCCCTTGACTGACTTGCGTGTCATATATTTCAAATTGAATTCAGAGAGCAACAGCAACCAACGAGCTAGCCTACCCGTAAGTGCTGGTTTCTCGAAAAGATATTAGATGGGATCGAGTCGTGAAACCAACATTACGGAGTGTGCTAACAGGTAGTGCCGCAGCTTCCTGGTAGCCCATACCAAAGCTAAGAAAGCCTTCTCCAACGGTGTGTAGCGAGTCTCATACTCTAGCATCTTCTTGCTCAGATAGTAGATGGCTTTCTCCACTTTGTCCTCTGATTCTTGCGCGAGCATACAACCCATTGTAGTCTCAGTCACTGAAAGGTACAATATCAACGGTTTCCCCGGCTCTAGTGGTGACAACACGGGCGGGTTCTGTAAGTATTCCTTGATTTGTTCAAAAGCAGCTTGGCATCGGCCGTCCCATTGAAATTTTTTTCCTTTCTTCAGGAGACCGAAAAAGTGGTTCACAAGTCAAGGTTAATTTTGAGATAAACCGTCTTATGAATTGCACTTTACCTAGAAAGCCTCGCACCTCCTTTTCAGTCCTTGGTGGTGGCATTTCTAGGATGGCCTTGATTTTGGAAGGGTCGACTTCGATACCTCTCTGTGTAATCAGAAATCCCAGCATTTTTCCTGCTATAACACCGAACGTACATTTCTGAGGATTCAGCCGCAACCAAAATTCTCTAATCCTTTGAAAGAACATTTGCAAGGCGGTGTAGTGGCCCTCTTTCTTGGACTTGACAATCATGTCGCCCACGACACCTCAACCGCCAGGATCATGTCGCAATATTGTGGTCGCTCGTTGATAAGTAGCTAGAGCATTCTTTAACCCAAACGGCATCACCAGAGTAATACGCCTACACGGGTGGTGAATGCGCTTTTTCCGGTCTTCAAAAAGCCATCACTATCTGGTTGTAGCCGGAGAAGTCATCCATGAATGAAAGCAAAGCATGTCCCGCTATGAAGTCCACTAACTCATCAATATGCGGCAAGAGAAAGTCATCCTTTGGACTGGCTCTGTTCAAATCCCTGAAATCCACGCATACCCAGATCCTGCCATCCTTCTTCGGTACCGGAACAATGTTGGCCAACCAAGTTGGGTATTCGGATACCAACAGGAAGCCTGCATCGATTTGCTTGGTGACCTCTTCCTTAATCTTGAGAGCCTAGTCTGGGCGGATCCTCCTGAGTTTCGCTGATGTCGGGCCTCGGTTAAGGGGATCCGATGTCAGATAATCTCAAGATCGATCCCAGGCATGTCTTCGTAGGACCACGCAAAAACACCTTTGAAATCTTTTAATAAAGCGATTAAGCGCTCACGTTCCTCCAAAGACAACGTGGACTCGATCTGGACCAGCCGTAGGTCCTCCTCAGTACCAATATTCACAGTAGTGATTTCATCCATTAAAGGTTTAACAAATCTCTCATGCTCTTATTCAATTAAGCATTGCAAAATCGGAGGAATTTCGTCCTCGTCGTTTTCATCAAAGTTTTGAAAGTCTGAGTTAATGCAATAAATCAAGGACACGTAAAAGTACTCGAAACCACAACTACTTGATTCTCATTACACATCCAAATCGTCCGATTCTAGGTTACAACAAACTTGAAAGAGAAAGAAAAGACGACCAACAAGACTGGTGGCATCCGAGTTATCATCCCCAGATTACCAGACTCAGACTCAACAGCTGAACTCGATTTCACTCACAAGACTCGGTGGAATCAGATTCCTACCACTACGACCTAATCTTCACTGGACAAAAACCCCTTTTCGTATTGCCAAGTGAGAGAGGGTACGATAGATGCATCCAAAATAGTTGCTGGTAGGCCTACAGCCGTTTCATTCCCAATCATAGAAACCGAGAAGTTATCCCCCAAGCACTTCTGGTCGATTAGAGGATCTAAAAGTAGACCAGCCAATGCTACCCCCATTTCAATTTCAGCGCCCTCGGAATCCACTTCCTTACACTGCTCACCGATGGGTCTGCGCTCTCGCAACGTCATCCCCAGATAATTGTAGGTCAAAGAAAATCTCGAAACCTGACACGAGCTTTCTCTCCACGTTCAGCCACGGCTCTAGGAAGCCACAAAACGGAAAGTCCTCCCTCCTGATGAAGGCCCGCTTAGGGTACCTTGAATGGGCCAATGAATTAAGTCAACAGGCTTCCCTGCCTTCTTCGCTCTGGCTGTGCCATCCATTTCCTTTTCCTTTCTTATCCAATCCTCTTTGGTGGGCAGATAACCCAATCCAAAGGTATGGGGGTTGTGGCACTTCGCCAATCCGCAATGTTCTTCCCACGCTCCTTCCCAATCCCATCCCGGGATGTGTTGAAGCTTGTTTATGAGGTATATAGATTGAGCACTGACATATACTCCCTTATTAACAGCCATGATGTTTTGCACAACCCGAGCTTCAGCTAAGGTAAACCCTGACATAAATACATCCTTCATGCCGTGCTCAATTTCTAGGACTGGTGTAGATACCTCCGGGGGTGGATGGATCGATGAATTCCTGAAAATAATGGCTACTCCCTTCCCATATGGGTATTTCACCATCTGATGCAAAGTGGACGAGACGGCCTTCACCTGGTGCAACCACGGCCGCCCCAAAAGCAGATTGAAGGTTGTCGGAACTTCTAAGACATGGAAATCTGTCTCATGCTGTCCCGGCCCAACTTTGGTCTGGATCTTTACTATCCCCATGACTTCTCAGCTTGTGTTTTCATATGCTCGAATTACCTGGGCAGTCGGTATAAAGTTCGCGGTCTTCAAACCAATCGCATACGCTGTTCTTGCCAGGCACACGTTGATGGCGGATTCGGTATCAACAAGAACCACCGGTATCCATTTATTTCTACACTCCACCGTGATGTAGAGTGGCTTATTGTGGTTCGCACCCTCAGGTGGCAGTTCCTTGTCAGAAAAAGTCAGCATCGAGTAACTCCTCCCGGAAAGACTAATCATACCAGTTGCTTCGGCGTGGTTTCTATCGAGAGTTTAGCCTTGTCCATGGCAGATAGGATAACTTGTTTGTGTACTCGTGATGCCATAAGCAGTCCCCAGATGGAGATGTCTGCTTGTATCTTTTTTAACTATTTGAGCACAGCCTCCTCTTCAAGTTGTTTCTCTTTCTGTCTCTCAGCTTCCTTATCCTTCCCAGATGCCTCTGGCTGGTCTAGGTACGGGGGCTTGAAATACCACTCGCTTCTTGTTATGTGATCAACCTCATCGAGATACCAGGTGTCGTCTGGTTGATTGCTCCCCCAATCCTCGTCTGTGTGGGCAAGACATAAATCATCGTCCTCCCACCATATCCCATGAGTAGCCAATGTGCATCCGTCTGCTCCCGTGATTGTACTCAAGCAGATTTTCACCCACATGCTCACCGATCTCTTGTCCTTGTGCCCACAAAGATTTTCACCCCTCATGGATTTGGCTTTCCTTCTCTCGTAATCCCAAAATTTTTCTTGTTCCACTGCCGGGCATAGCTTTGTTGTTCGCCTTTCTCAGATTCTCGAGCGAAATTCTTCGCACTGCCTCCGACAATGTACTCGACTTCGCCCTTCCGCCATCGATACCCTCGCCCCTACCGGGCCCTGTTTTGGTTGGACCTCTTCCACCACATCCAGTTGATCATCCAGCCATCCAGTGGCCTCTGCCGATTCCTCATAATCGAACCAGTTGACTGTCGCGCCCCCTAATTCTTGGTCATAAAAAAACTATAGGTTGGCAAAGTCCTCTTCTACAGCCGTCAAATCATCCATTTCCTGCCCAAATCTATCCTCCTAGATCACACACAGTTCTACTCTCTCTGGCAATTCTACACTTGGCTCAGACTGGCCCGCTGACAGGATGTAATCACTCAGATCGTAGGCTTCCCCAGTAAAATTTCCAGACTGTTCAAACCCTGACTCAATAGTTCCATCCTCCTCTATAATTTCCCCTGCACCGTCTTCAACAACCGCCACCATTGGCTCCGGTTGGGTTGTAGAGATGTCCATCATGCACGTAAAGTCGGTACGGAAAGGAGCACCTCCCTTAGGTAGATGGGAAGGAGTGATATAGATGCTAGGATCGTAAGACACGACCCCACCGATAAAGTTGATTGTTTTGGGAGGTGGAGCTTGGTTGTGTGTAGGGAGTGGGTTGGTTGTGACATTGGGTCTTTCTGGTGGCAAAATCACCTATTGTCAACAAGATCTTGAATCTCGTGACGCAATCTAAAACAATGGTCGGTGTCATGACCGTGTTGCTGGTGATATGCGCGGTATTTGGCTGGGTTGTGAGTGGGGGGTAGTGGATTTGGTACCGGCTTCGCCCCCAGGGGTTTTAGATGCCCTTTTTTGATTAAGCCCCATAGAGCCTTGGACAGGGGCATGTACAATGGGGTGAAGGTTCTTTGGCCTCTGGGTTGGTATTTGGTGGTTCAGGTAGCTTCCCGGATGCACCGGAGAAGGGTGTGGCCATGGGCCTTGGAAGGGAGGAATGGTGGCAACCATGCTTACCTCCAGTTCTTGCACCACTCTCGGCCCGCATTGTTGTTGCTAAAGGTTCTTCGAGGTTGCTCTCTGCCTTGGTCAATCGCACTGTTTCATTGCATCTTCAATTTGTACCCCATCTCGTAGATCTTAAAAGGTGGGGAAGGGAGCACAATCATTTTTGCATTAGTTTTGGCGGAGATTGCGCATAATCATCCTCGATCGTCCTTATCGGTGGGCCTTAGAGTCATCATCGAGGCCTTCGCCTCCATCGGGTTACAAAACCGAGAAACTCTCTTTGGGCTCTTGTCTTGTTGTTTCGAGATCTCGAGTCGTAATCTCGATTTGGGTGTTGTAAGAGTATTATGCAATAAAGGCCTCGCCATTTCATCCCAACTTCGCTGACATCATCCTCCAACTTCAAGATACAGATAGCGGCCACACCCGACAGGTTCGCCAAATAGTAAAGCTTTTGGGTCCGGTTAGCCCATTGGCCATAGTATATTTGAGAATAGCCGAGGTGGACCATGGGATCCCCAGATCCGCCAAGCGATCGATCGCGACATTTTGAATCTATCCAAAGAACGCATACCACATCAGTATATCCGCCCTCAATATTCGAGATAGCCTTTACCCCCTGGGATTTTTTGAATAGCTTCTCGAGCTTGCTCAATTTCAGTACTATAGGGTTTACTTCGAACTCGAAGGGAGAGTCCGAGTGGTTGACGGGTGTATGTACTTTGGATAATTGAGGTGGAAGCGGGAGTGGAGCCGGCCCCGTTAGGATGTCTGTGTCCTCCTAAACGGCATGGGTATTTGGAAAAATGTTCTGGGTATTTGGCAGGACATTCCGGGTGGTTGGTGTTTGCTCGGGTAGCGGGGCTCCTGGTGGGAGAGGAACTGGATGTGAGGTCGATGTTCGGCTTGTCGTCAGTCGGTAATTAGTTCCTGCTGGGCCATGATTGTGGCTTGTCGTTTAGAGAACTTCATGACGGACAGCGTCCTCTGCATTTGTTTCATACTCTCTTGAAGTTGGCGCTCATTTCTTCCATTCCGCCATGTTCTCACGATCCCGCCGACCGACCGGTATGTATATTTCTATGGCGTAAACCGAGACCTCAAATTTGCTCACTACTAGGGTAGACCACTGCTCTGGTAACCTCTACTCAGACACACTGCGCCTTCTCGGCCTCCGTCTAACAACCGGGGGTAGAGAATGAAACATTGGTTGTCCGTCAACCAGATCCTCAGATCGATTGAGCCGACGACCTCTTGTCCAAAGTGCTTGGAGAATATCTGCTTGGTTTGAAGCAATTGTGCTAAAACCCCTAGCAAAAAGATAAATAAAGCAATAAGGAAATAAATAACCAGATAAACGAACAGTATAACAGGTTAAAATAAATACACAACACACAGCTAGGCATAACAACACACGGTCAATAAGCTGAATACACACTGTCCTCAAACACTGATCACTATCCCTGAATTACTGTCCCCCGAGACTGAATCTAGTACCCGCAGATAACTAATTCTCAAACACTGACTGATGCCCGCAGGCGTGATGCCCAAGCTCGTAAACTGATACATGCATTTCCCTGTAGAGACACACTCTAAAAGCACATAACAAATAAGTGAGAGCCAAAACACCCCTATGTTGGGGTAGGGTTTCCCTGTCCTATTTTATCAGGAGCTAGGGTTTCACTACGCACGCAGCAGTTTCAAACAACCTATATCGGGTAAGCAACCTGTCCTAGCTTGGGATGGTCACTATGGATTCCGAATATGCACTAGGTCGAATGGTCAAAAAGGGTGCCCTGGTAAAATCGGGGTTTGTGTTCCCATACTGGCAGAGCCCATAACCAGTAAGCCTTATGGCACGCAGCCTCTAGCAAACCGCTCAGGAATAGCATATGGCAAACACGGTGTCCTAGGCGCACCAATACAAATGCAATGCAAAGAAGCACACAAGTGTAGTCAAAACAAGATATCTTGAGTTCGAGTCAAGCTCTCTAATTCCCCAACAGAGTCGCCAGAAACTGTAAACGTCCCCGAACGCCCCAAGAGGATGAGTCCCATTCTGTTCATTTAGGGCTCACTACAGTTCAGGACTCAATGTCACGGTCCTGTATCTAATCTCGCAGAGTGCAATGCAAGACCGATGAATTATCAAAGAGTCCAAATCCGGCAAATCGTTTTTGAAAACAGATTTTTTTGAAAGAAGTGCCAAACATGGACTGCTTTGCCAGATACAGAGTCGCCACCTAAATATTTTATTTTTGGGAAAATTTAGGAAACCCTGACTCATTTGCCTAAGGCCACGTATCCGTCATCACCAAAGTTGCCTCGGCTCGAGAACTTGGGTACGATTGGGGAAGGTCACTTCGTGAGCACCCCCGCTCGCCCGATCAAAGATTGGCCTCTACTAATCATGATATCTAGTTTTGAAAACATTATGCGTTCTTATTCCCGTTATTAGCCTTGATTTACTATGTGATGCGCACAGCATACAAGTATAGACTGGATCGCCTGAATTGGAACAAAACATTTCATGTTTGTTTTTTTAAAAGATGGTTTGCTACTCGCAAGTAGGCTTAAAATGCAGATTTTGCCACCCTCAGGTGGGCTTAGAAAAGATGGTTTTGCCACTATCTAGTGGGCTTAAAACTCACAGTTGATGATTTGTTCCAATCCAAATAACCCAACCTTCACCCACAGGCATTCAGGTAGTTGTATCACATAAGCATATAGCCTCATGGTAAGCATGCTATCATGGCAATCACTCACACACATGCAAGGATGCTAAAGCGTAAAAACTTACCGAGTACTCCAAGCCAAAGCAGAAACTATATTAGAAATCCATGCATGATCCTAACTATACAGAAATGCCTAATGCAACACATGCAGGAATACAACTAAGATAGGCTCGGCTATTCTAAACATGGCATATGGAATGCTACAGCTAACATGTATTCAACTTGGAATTGAAATACAATGCAGTGAGTATGATGCGCCGAGCCCGGTGCATGCAAAGTAGAAGAATGAATGCAAACATGCTATCATACTGTACGCTAATTGAAACATGCCCTATTCTAACCATCATAAGCTGGTAAATAAAAAGGAGAAAGGTGTGGGGTTGGAAGACATACATCACACGCACGCACACTTATTACAATTGTGCCCTCGCTCGAAGGGTCCGAATAAATAATATACAGTCCCAAATGAATAGTTACAGTCCGAATAAGTACAAAACCCTAATTAATTAACAAATGAACTAGGAAAATAGTAAATTGGCATGCAAGCCCCTGGACCGCCTCAGCACTGTTCTGAATGATGAATGATGGATGGTTGAGTTGCCTTGTGCGGAAATCCATTGCGATGCCCCAATTAGCCTCTATTTACAATTAAGCCCGGAATATTGTGTGAAGCTCCAAAAGACTGCCGGTTTCTGATTTGCTGCGAGAGAGAGCAAGAAAGGGGCATGGCAATGTATTTTCACATATGTATGCTTGCCTCGATCCTTGTGCCATCAATCACGCATCCCGATGCATGATGGCTGAGGAGTCGAATTACACGACTTAATATGAAATGAATGCACATGAAAGCACCACAAGACCGAGACTCAATCATGGATAATCCGGAGTGTCGGTGACCAGGAATTGAGACACGTTCCATCACTCAAAGTACGAAACGTCCCTCGTTTCCCGTGCTTGAGCTAACTCCTATCCCAAACATGATGCAAATGAGATGGCATACACAATGCGACTAACATACAACCTAGCATATGCAATGCTGTGGAATGGCATACACAATGCTCGATGTAACATGGCATACACAATGCTCTAACATGCAACCTAGCATACACAATGCTATGGGCCGAAATGGCATACACAACGCAATATGGGCTTACACTAATATGAGTGGACCTCATCCACACTCACATCGGCGGCCATAAGATGAAAATGAGACAATCGAAATGCGTGCACACATACATGCAAACCGAGGACCGAACCTAAGACATAGAATGCCACTCTACCAAAGCATGGCAAGGGATACAATATGGCATTCAAGAATGTGAATTTCAGTACTGAAATATGATGCTAAGTGGTCCCGGAACATGGATATATGTCATACAATGCATGGAATGGTCCCGAAATTCAAAACTAGGCACATGTATTGACTTATAGCTATACAAAGCATGCATTATTTGATCATGGAGTCTAAAGATAGAGCCAAGGCAGTCCCAAAACATGAACATTTCTAGTTCAAAGCATGGCCAAAAGATGCTAGCAAGATGGACTAAAATAGCATGCAATTTTGACTAGCAAACATGGTTTATATGGCATGTATATGAAGCATATGAAATCCCACCAAACCAGAAAAAATCAGTGAACAAAACATGTGAAAATATGCCCAAATAAATATGGAAATGCAGCCAATGCATGTAAAAATGAGGGGCTCCTTTGGAAGGCCATACAAGGGATTATTAAGCACATGCATCAAGGACACTTATCATGGCAAAATTAACTCTGGAAATCAAATATGATAGCCCTAAAACTCATCAAATTGGCCCTGAAATCAGTCAACAAAGCATACAAGATAGGGCCTCTTTGGAAGGCCAAAAAGACCATCAAGCAAAACAAGGTGAGAGGGGGTCACCCCCCTCTGATTTTGGCCTTCAAGAACACATCTAAGCCACTAAAAATCCACTGGATTTCAGTGGCTAAGAGGCCAAACCATGGCCAATGCAAGTGCTCTAATGCATAGCCCTAATCATGAAAGAATGAAGCATGCATAGGGGAGGATGACTCCAAACAGAGAATAGACCTTAATCAAACATGAAGATGATGTCAAAACAAGACTTTTTTTCAGTTTAGATCGAGGTCCAAAAACACTCACAAATAAGGCTAATGTATCATGCAAAATAAGCCCTAGAAGAGAGATTTGAACAAACAGGACAGCAAAAGGCCTCAAACAGCAAAGAGCCCTTTAACAAAGTTGAAGAGGGGATCAAGAAAAGATACTTTACAGTTTATGGAAAATCTCAAATATGCTCACAAGTAAGGCTAAAATATGATGCAAAAATAGCCCCAAAAGAGAGATAGAGAGCAAGAGGTAGTAGGTGGCCTCAAACAGGAAAGATCCCTTCAACAAAGTTGAAGAGGGGCTCAAAATAAGGCACTTTACAGTTTGGATTGAAGCTCAGAAATGCTTACAAATAAGGATAATGTACCATGCAAAATAAGCCTTAAAAGAGGGATAGAGCACAAAGGGTGAGTAGAAGACCTCAAACAGAGAAAAGTCCTCTATCAAACATAAAGATGAGCTCAAAATAAGACTATTTTCAGTTCGGGTCGGAGCCCAAAAATATAACCAAAAGGGGCTAAGAGATGAAGCAAAATAAGGCTAGAAAAGGGGAAAAGATGACTTACCCTTGTAGCACAGCAATGCAGTAGCTTTTGGTCCAAGAAGATGAGCTCCTAACCTCTGAAAATCAGCCCCAAGGTGTTGGAATGGAGGATGGAGGTGGTAGGCTATGAGTTGGTGTGTAAATGGTGCAAGAATAGGGATGTTTTGAGGTTTGGATGAGAGAGATATGGAGGTTTGTATGCAAAGGCTCCAGCTGGTTTTCTAACCCTTAGAAATGGAGGTGGGGTGCTGGTTATATAGAGGGAGGAGGAAGAAAACGGGGAAAAATCAATTCAAATTTCCCCCCAAAAGACAGACCCTCGGGCAGAGGATCTGGTGCAACACAGCTGGCACAGCTGGAATGCAGCAGGAGAGACAAGTTTGGCCAGCCAGGTTCAAGAGGTTCAGGTGGCCGGCCGGCCACCTCCCCTAGCCAGCCGGCTAGGGGTCAAAGAGGTCAAGCTAAATTGCTGGCCGGCCACCCCAGGAAGGCGGCCTCCCAAGTGAGTGCAACACAGCTATGTGTAGAAAAACCAGAAAATGTAACCCAGGAGAGAGAAAAATCAATTTTTTAGAAAGGTTCAAAAGGGTTAGGGGGAATTACTGGCCGGCCTACCTATATTGGTGGCCTTCCAGGTGTGTACAACACAATGGTGTGGTGGAAAGTCAGAAAAAGTGGCCCAGGAATGGGAAAAATCAGCTTTCTAGTGAAGAAAACAGGCGATGAAGAGCGATGAAGGAATAAAGCTGGTTTTTTAGAAAAATTGCTGGCCTCCCACCTTCCTACAACCTTTCTAACAATGAAAATAAGGTCTCCGCAAAAAATGAACCCAAACCGATGCAAAACGAGGGCTTGGGGGCCAAAACGCGCGGCCCGGGGGCCCAAAAACTGACTATTAAGCACCGGAGGTGGCGTTTGACCACGAAGTTGGTCTCTCGAGCCACAGTGTCCCTCAAAAGGGAGGAAACAAGGTGCATGCCAATAACCAAAGCAAACGGAGGTGGTTAAGCGGTCCCGAACCGAGGCACACGGCCGACGGCTCCGAAAATCGAAAACCGGGCTCCAAACGGAAAAAATGGCCTACGACCACGAAACGTAGCCTATGGCCACTGAGAGATGGTCTATGAGACCTCTCCCTCCCTTCGAGAAGAGAAAACAGAGAAAATGGGACCCGGTTCGCAAATCGAGGCAAAGCACAAAAGAGTCCAGAAGTCCGGAGGCAAGGCTCGCGGCCGAGATTCCACAACTTCAGAATGAGCACAATATGCAACATCACCAAGCGCTCAGTTGGTGACGTATGAGTCTTAAGGTCGGTCAAAAATGGGGTGTCTACACATACTTAAACAAACAAGTAGTTTAAAACCACTTTCAAAGCAAAACAATAGCTAAGAAATGAGGGAGGTTGCATAGGTGATTAAGAGTGATCACAAGTATGGAAAGCCATAAATAAATGCAATCAATTCAAATAAGATGGTGTCTAAGGCCTAAAACACCAAACTCATGAGGACAATTGCACTAAAAGCATGCAAAACAAAGCTCCAATGTAACTATCAACCAAAAATAGGGCTAAAAAAGTCTGAAAATAGTCCTAAAACGTGCTGAACTTAAGACAAAAATAGCCAGAATAACAAGCTAAAAGAAGGATCATGCTAGGCTAGTAAGCAAAACATAAGGAAGGGGGGCTAACCCTTCTAATTTTGGACTTCAAACCATGATTTAGCCAACGAAATAACTTTGAAATTCAGTATTTAAAAGTTAAAAAAAAAAAAAAAAAAGGTGACAACAAGGTGGGAAACACAAGGGTAAAGGCCTTAGAAGCTCGGTAGAAGGAATGGTAAGCCACCCCTCCACCCTTATTGGCCTTAAACCACAAGTTTTAGCCCAAAATTTCAGAGTTTAGACAGTCCAAAAATAGCCCCAAAACAGTACAAAAATGTGCTGGAATGAAGACAAAAGTGGCTAAAACAATAAACTAAAACATGGAGCAATTTAAGCTAGTAAACAAGCCAAAGGAGGGGTGGCTAACCCTTTCATTTTTGGGACTTCAAAACCACTTTTTTAGCCTCTAAAACCTCTGAAAATCAATGGTAAAAGGCTCAAAAACAGTTGATGAAAAGATAGGAAACACAAGTGTAATGGCTTAGAGAACAAGGTTCAAAAAAGGGTGATTAACCCCTATACCTTTATTAGCCTTAAACCACAAGTTTCAACTCATAAAAAAAAGTTGAAAAACAGTTCAAAATCAGCACGAAAAGATGCTCAAAGTTATACCTCTTGAAGAGGAATAACACTTTTGTTCACAAACCAACAAGTTCTCACTCTCAAGAGCTGAAATTTGGAGTCAATAAACTCAACAAAGAGAGGTCCAATATTGGTTTAGGAAGTGTAGAGAGAGGGTGTATAGGTTGCAAGATAGAGATAGAGAGAGAATTTCAAGTTTTGGAACTTTTGGAATTTTTTGTAACCTTAAACCATGAAGGAAGGTCCCCTATATATAGAAAAACAGTCCCTCGAGTCGAAAATATCAAGCCTAGAGCAATTGGAGATTTTGGGGGACAGCTGGCCAAAAATATCTTGGTTTTTTACCAGTGGCAGGCAGGCTAGAAGTGTGAATTCCGGCCACCAATGGTGGCTGGCCGGCTACTTGCCGACCACCAAAAACCTGCTTCCAGGCCCAACTTCAAACAGGCATATCTCCTTCATCCGGACTCGGTTTTAGGTCATTCTTGAGTCTAAATTGAAGCCGCAAAAGTATAATTTCCAATGGTGGCAACCTCACATCTAAATTATAAGTGTACAAAGAGATATGCCTATTTTAGTGAATGTTGCTCAGTTCTTCCTTAATCGGATGGATCCCTAACTTCTTCCCAACTAGTTTTCTTCCCTCTCCTCCAATTTTCTTCAACTCCAAACCTATAAATAAGAGGTTTAAAAGATTTTTCAAAGAGTTCACCTCTCTTTCATTTATTTCCGCTTTGTCCTTGCTCAATTTATCGAAAAGTGTAATTTTTAACGAAATGCGAGCCTCGGAACATCGTAGAAATATTTTCAAAAATATTTTGAAAGAGAGGGTTTTAAGGTCTGAAAAAAGTTTCGGTCCAAAATAGTTTTGGTCCAAAATGGGGTGTAAAGTTGGGATTTAGAATCTCTTCTTGCTGAAGAAATTGAGCGATTGGACATCGTAACTTTTCATCATTGAGTGATCAATCTGAGGTGCCCAAGTCTTAAGGGCGGTCAAAAATAGAGTGTCTATTGGAACGCGATCATTTAATTACTTTATTAAAAGATTTCAAAGATGTTTTCGTGTGGTCCTATGAAGATATGCCTGGAATCGATCTTGAGATTGTACAGCACCCGATCCCCCTTGACCCGGAGGCCTAACCAGTTAGACAAAAACTCCGCAAAGTCCGTCCTAATTAGGCACTGAAAATCAAGGAAGAGATCACCAAGCAGATTGATGCAGGATTCTTGATGGTGTTTGAGTATCTGACTTGGTTGGCTAATATTGTTCTGATTCTGAAGAAGGATAGTAGAATCAAGGTGTGTGTCAACTTCCGAGATCTGAATAGAGCTAGTCCGAAAGATGACTTTTCGTTGCCACACATCGATCAACTAGTAGACTTCACCGTAGGTCATGCCTTGCTATCATTTATGGATGGGTTTTCCGGGTATAACCAGATCTTGATGGCACCAGAAGATAGAGAGAAGACTGCATTTACCATGCCATGGGGTACTTACTGCTATAGAGTCATGCCTTTTGGGTTGAAAAACGTCGAGCTATATATCAGAGGACTGTGACCACTATCATGTACGACATGATCCATAATTAAGTTGAAGTGTACGTGAACGACATGATTGTAAAGTCCAAAAAGTGAGAAAGCCACTACATCGCACTGAAAAAATTCTTTGAATGGATTAGAGAGTACAGATTGAGGTTGAACCCATAAAAATGCACCTTTGGGGTGACTGCAAGGAAAATGCTGGGATTTCTGATCACGCAAAGAGGAATTGAAGTAGATCCTTCCAAAATCAAGGCCATCTTAGAAATGCCACCATCGAGGACTAAAAAGGAGGTGCATGGCTTTCTGGGTGAGGTGCAATTTATAAGATAGTTTATTTCAAAATTAACATTGACTTGTGAACCACTGTTTAGTCTGTTAAAGAAAGAGAAGAAGTTCCAATGGGATGACCGATGTTAGTTTGCTTTTAAGCAGGTCAAGCAGTACCTTTAGAATCCACCTGTATTGTCGCCGCCAGAGCTGGGAAAACCACTGATCATGTATATGTCCGTGACAAAGTCAACCATGGGGTGCATGTTGGCTCAAGAATCAGAAACTAAGGCGGAAAAGGCCATATATTATCTAAGCAAAAAGATGTTGGACTACGACACATGCTACACTTCCCTCGAGAAAGCTTGCTTAGTTTTGGTATGGGCTACTAGGAAGTTGAGACACTACCTGTTAGCTCACTCTGTAATCCTAGTTTTGAGATTAGATCTCGTCAAATATCTCTTTGAAAAACCAGCACTTATGAGTAGGCTAGCCTATTGGCTGCCTCTTCTCTTCGAGTTTGACCTTAAATATGTCATGCACAAGTCAATCAAAGGGAGTGTGGTAGCAAAATTTCTGGAGAACCACCCAGTGAAAGGAGATAAGGCAGTAGAGTACCTATTCCCAGATGAAGACATTCTGTAGGTAGAAGAGGAAACATGGATAATGTACTTTGATAGAGCCGCTAATCAACATGGTTATGGGATAGGTGTGTTACTCATAGCACTCGATGATTTCCATATACTCTTGGCTTTCAAACTCTATTTCAAAGTGTCTAACAATGAAGCAAAATATGAGGCATGTATCGCTGGATTGGAAACTGCCCTAAAACTAGGGGCAATAAGGTTGGACATCATTGGGGACTTGAACCTGGTTGTTTCTCAAACCAACAGAGATTGAAAAGTCAAGGAAGAGAAGATGAAGATTTATCATCAAACCCTGGACATTCTGATTCTTAGGTTTGAGAAACTAACATTTACACATCTGCTGAGGAAGAACAATCGGTTCGCTGATGCTTTAGCAACTCTATCTTCCATGGTAGACATCATGCGTAGAGTCAAGATGCGTCCGATTATCATCGAACAGAAGTATGCACCTGCTTATGTAACACTTTCAATAGCCGTGATAGATAAATTTCAACACAAGAACCCTTAGTATTATGACATTTGGAACTTCCTGGAAAAGGACATGTACCCACAAGGGGCAAATACTAAAGATAAGCAGGGAATACGACGCATGGGGTTCATCATCTGCGAAAACAAGCTATATAATAGGGGGCATCTGGGAATACACAAGCTATGCATCGAGGAAGAAGAGTCGAAACGTCTCATGGAGGCCATCCACGAAGGGAAGTGTGGAGCACACATAAATGGTGTGATGCTAGCTAGGAAGATCCTCAAGCAAGGCTATTATTGGTCAACTATGGAGGAGGATTGTATCAACTTTGTTCAGCGATGCCACAAATGTCAAATTCATGCCAATTGCATGAATATCCCACTGTCAAAGCTCTACAACATGACTTCGCCATGGCCTTTCCCAATTTGGGGAATTGACATTATCAGAGCGATCTCGCCAAAGGGCTTAAATAGACATGAGTTCATTATAGTGGCGATCGACTATTTTACTAAGTGGGTGAAAGCTTAGTGTTACTCTGTGTTGAAAGCGTTGCACATGGCCAAATTCATTCTGAATAACATCATCTGTAGGTACGGGGTGCCAAACGAGGTCATATCAGACAATGGCTCGCACTTCAAGAAAGAGGTGGCGGATTTGCTAGAGAAATACGTGGCTTTTCACAAGTCATCAACATATAGACCACAAACCAATAGAGCTGTTGAAGCTGTAAATAAGAATGTTAAGAACATCTTGCAAAAGACGGTGGAGACCTACAGAGACTGGTCGGATAAACAGCCTTTTGCACTCTGGGGATATAAAACGTCAATTGGACATCCACAGGGGCAACCTTTTATTCTCTAGTGTATGGGATGTAAGTTGTTTTACCGATTGAGATCGAAGTACCATCGCTGAGAATTATGGCCGAGTGTCAGATAATAGAGGCGGATTGGTAGCAAAATAGATTCAAAGAATTGATGTTATTTAACGAGAAGAGGTTAAAGGCGTTATATCACATCTAAGGGTATCAGCGCAGAATTGCTAGGGCCTTTAACAAAAAGGTCAAATCCAGAAACCTAAAGGAAGGAGATATGGTGCTCAAGGACAACCAAGCTCCCATCCATGACCCTAGGGGCAAGTTTTAACCCAATTGGACTGGTTATTCCATTATCAAATCAATTTGGCAAGTTTTTGAGCTTTTGCAAATTTTTCTAACCTAAAATCAAGAAGGATGGTCATCAATATATAGAAAAATAGGTGCCTCGCTGTAAATATCTCAGATAAGCTACCGGTGCAAAGGTATGCATATGGGGGACAACTGGTAGCAAAATATCTTCCTGCTGGGAAACATGGCCAGTGGGCCATGTAGGGGGATGGTCGACCACTAAAAGTTGGCCTACTGGCCACTTGTTGGCCAGCAAGCCTCTGGATGGTTAGGCTAGAAAAAAAATAGGTTTTAGTCCAAAGGAGGTGCATGGTTTAAGGCTCTGAAACTAAAAATTGAGGCTTCTTGCTGAAAAAACCGAACGTTTGTACAACGTGGTATTTTATCATCGAGTGTTCAATCTGAGGTGCCCAAGTATTAAGGGCGATCAAAAATGGGGTGTCTATAGTCAGTTGTGAGTTCTGTTTTGTCATGCCTGGTGTTTGTCTCAGTCTGCACCCTTCATCGAGTCACCATAGCACGTCTATCGCTCAAGTTCAACAAAGTGGCATAGTCAAAATTCCATACACGAATGTTTGCTCCAAACTCAAAAACAAGTCCATGTGTGGAATTGTAAATGAACTAAGAGTACCTATACAAGGGGCATCGCATTCATGATCAGTGCATTTGAGGAATCTATCACTACTTTGGAGGAGACTGGACTAAGTTCTCAACATGCCGGGACAAAAGAGAAACATGAGTCTAATTGGTTGGCAACCATTCCTAGATCTGATGATTTCCATCACATGTGCCTACATAATGTTAAAAAAGGTGGCCAATAACTAGACACTAGGGCAATTTTCAGTACATCTGATCAACCATCCATTGAACAAGGGGCATGAACCCAACCTTTCTCTTAGTCTGCTCAAAACCATTTGTTGGGCACTTTTCCCTGGGTTAGGGTAAGCTCACCCCCATGATGATTCTGATATGATTCAACTTTCGAAAGTTGTCTCTGACCATTTCAAAACTCTCTCGTGCTTTGGCTTATGCATGCATGCTCATACACTCTAGTTGATTTGAATTGCATGATTCGTTGCTCATGTTCTTGACTTTGTTCTGTACTTGTAATAACAGAGTTTCGTTGAATTACTTTCCACAGTGTTTTTTAGTTACATTGCAATAAGTTGTGGCAAGTTGCCCTACATTCATTCCATAAGGTACATGATGCACTGTCTTGTGCACTTGCATTGCACTGTTTTATGCATTCATCTTGTATCGCACTGTTTTGTACATTCATCCCACATAGCACTATTTTGTGCACCCCTATAACACTGTTTTGTGCACCCACATAACACTATTTTGTGCAACCGCATCGCACTATTTTGTGCACCCCCATAGCACTGTTTTGTGCACCCACATAGCACTGTTTTGTGCACCTGCATTGCACTATCTTGTGCACCTGCAACGCACTATTTTGTGCATCTCCATCGCACTGCTTTGTGTACCTCACTCGTACTATCTTGTGCACTCACTGGGTATAGGAGACCTTAAATCCTCTAAAGGTGCATTTTTTTTTTGTGTTTGTCATGCCCGAATGACTTTAGGCAGTATAGCCACCTAACTGTGTTTGTAATGAGTTCCTAGGAGATCAATTAAGACGGTGGAAACTAGAGTTCGAGTGGTCGAGGCCTAGAACGCAAAGGTTTGGAATTTTTGATACTAAAGTCTGGTTTAAATACCAAAGGTTGTATCATCGGCTTGAAATTTGTATGGCAACCCCATAGGTTGAGGTAGCTTGTATACGCCTCAATTTTGGATACTGAACCAACCTTGTCTGTCACCCTGTTGGGGAATAGGAAAAGTTGTGAACATGGCTAGGAAGAAAAGTAGTACCTGTGGTTTTTGCGTGAAGATTATACCTTTATCAAGCGTTTGGGATCTTTGAGATTGTTTTCTCTGTTTGGAAGCACAAGATAAAAGAAGAAGTCTTAAAAATAAAAACAAGAGGAAGATCCCTAGTAGCATAAGGTGAGACATCGGTAATTACCCTTGTTAGGTGCTTTCTAAGGCACCACTTCCTAACTACTACATCACATCTATTATCTAGTACCTCTATCACATTGTATATAGCATTTGTCGCATGCATCTACTACATTATCCATTACATCCATTACACCATACCATTGTATTGCTTGCATCGTTTCCATGTTAAGCGTAGTTTGGCATGTGCTCATACCCTTCCCTCGTTAAAGCATGGTTCTGTGATAATATGTATGCACCTATTCTGCAAGAATTGTGGTCTGAGGGTGTCAGCACCTTTTCTGTGTTAAACATGATTTGTTTTGTGTCCATGCTTTTTCTAGGTAAGACGTAGTGCGGTCTGCACCCCCTATCCATTTTATTGCATCCATTGCATCGTACTTTATCTTGTTACATTCATCCTTTTCACATAAAAGCGTTTAAGATCATTATTATCCCATTGCATTGTTATTTTCCAGTAGATCATTCCTCACCAATATCGTATCACCCAATCACTTGTACTCTTTCTGTGAAAGACATAGTTTTGCATGTGCTCACACCCCTTTCATGTTGAAACATGGTTCTGTTATGTGTAAGCATCCATGCTGCGCTGAGGCCAGTATTGAGAGTGTAGGCATTTAGCCTGTGTTAGGCGTCATTTGGCTCGTGCCCACTTCTTTTTTATATAAAACGTAGTTTGATTTTGCATTCCTATTTCTTTATGATATTTGTGTGGTAAGCACTGCTTGTGGTTTTGATTGTTACATTGCATTGTGTATCATCTACATTCTCTCCCTGAATTACGCTGGTTTAATTCCTTGCAAAGGGATACGTAGGCAACTTTTGAGTTCAACCAACAGCATCTGCATTTTTTTTGTTTGCCCAAGTCTTACGGCTTTGTCAAATGGGTCGTCTTTGGGCTTTAACATTTACTCATGTCATTTCATGACTTCGAGCTCTATCAAAGAAGGGTAACTGTAGACACCTAATTTGGACCACCCTTAAGACTTGGGTGCTTCACTCTGAACACTCGATGATGAAATGTTATACTGTGTAATTTTTCAAATCTTCAGCAAAAGAATTCAGTTTTGGAGCTTCTAATCCCAACCTTACACTAGATTTTGACTAAAATGTTTTAGACCCTTAAAAATCCTCTTTTCAAAATTTAGGATCCAGCCATGTTTATTTTGGCCCGGCCGTGGGTATTGGGCCCGCCACTCAAGGGCAATAAGACAAAAATGACTAGCAGCCACTTTTTGGGCCGATCAGACAATTGATTGGCACCTACCATGTTTAGCTTAAGATATTTTGCAAGAATAAGTCAAGTTTCCATGCATGGGATTTGGCCATCTGCTCTTTTTTTAAGATATTTACGTTGAAAGGCAGTGAAAACTCTATAAAAATAGCACCTCACCTTGAGGTTTGGGGTTAGAACATTTTCCCAAAGGCTTAGATAATTGCCCAAAGCTTTCCTCCACCTCCTTGATATAGTTACACTATAGATACACCATTGTAGTTTGAATTTGAAGCTTTTGCTGAGATTTTGAACACAATTTCAGATACTTGAGAGTGTTTAGATTGTGGTTTGTGAACCAAGAAGTTCTTCCTCTTCTCTAAAAGTTGATCTTTCACCTCTTTTCATTACTTAATTTTTTGTTCTTCATTTTAATACTAATTTTCAAAGTATTTTAGGCTTTAAAATGTGATTTAAACCTTGTTGAAGGTGGAAAGGTAGCCACCCTTCCATAGGCTTGTTCTCTAGTGTAGCTCTCTTGTTGCTCTTCATGTTTTTGCTTCTTTTCTTTCATTTTCAGCACTGTTTTAGGTAGATTTTGATTAAATATGAAATGTATATATGTGTTTAAAGCTTATATAGATAGTTTGATTGTTGTCTCATATCTCTCTTCTTGGAAGATATTGCAAAGCTCTCTTCTAGTTCCTTCTTTGTAGCATGGAAATGGATGTTTCATCTATGTTCCATGAGTAGGAAGATAAGCTTCCATTCATCTCTCTATAGCTTTCATTTCTTGCTTTTACTTAGTTTAGTTTTGCTTTTGCTTCAAAGCTATATGAGATCTTTTTCATCAAGACCATTAGAGACTCTCTTCTAGTTCCTTTGAAGTATGGAAATGAAGGTTTCAATCCATCTTCCATGAGTAGGAAGAAGAGTCTCTTTGGTTTTCTTAATGATGGAACCTCTTGTGTATGAGCTTTGTCTCCAAGAGTGACTCTGTCTAAACCTATACTCTCTAAGCTTGAGTATTCACTTGCTTTTGTTTTCCATGAGATTCAATTGGTTTTGGCCATATCTTTGATTGTATCTTTCATAATTAGTTTTAGTTAGCTTTGTATCCATTAATTGCCATCTCGTTGCTTCACTAATCATTATTTAAATACCCTTGGCATGTTTGATGATTTGTAAAGAAAACCTACTCTCTCCTTGAAAATCTACATGAGAAGAGAGAGTAGAAAGGATGAACATCCTTCGGAAACCTTCTGTTTTGCTCTGTTCCAGTTCTGTTAAAACAGGTCTTTCTCCAACAATAGTGGCCGACCGGCCACAATCTTGTACGGCCGACCAGTTCAGTAGGCCGGCCACCATTTTGTTTTTACGGCAGTGGTGGTTTTTCAACAAAACAAAGTAGGTTTTTTGGGCTAAACTGAGGCACAATCGTATTTAATTGGATCTGGTCGGGCCTCATCATGGTCTGGCCAGGCTTCAGAGTATACACATAGAGGACTGTAATCTACAAAATAGAGCAGATCATGAGGTCCAAACAGAACTATTTTCTGACTGTGAACAATGCAGGTTTTGGCAGTAAGCAGAGGAGGTTTTCGGAGGATGTTCTTGCCCGTGCGCACGTGATTCCTACCTTTCGTCTAATTCCTCTAGATTAGTCGCTTTGATTCATATTTGTAATTAATTAGTCACTTTCGTTCGAATTTGTAATAGTTAATTAATTAGCTCATTTGTGTTTGTAATAATTAGTTAATTAGGACATACGGACCCTCTTGTGCGAGGGCAAATTTGTAATATGTGATGTATGTCTTCCAACCCCCATTTCTTTCTCTCTTTTATTTACATGCTTACTGTGGTTGTATATAATATCATGTTTTTGTTTCATATCACTACCATGCTTTGTATCTATCTTACATGCCTTAAGGTTCGGTTCATCATTCTTGAATATCATTGTCATCCTACTTACTTGAATACGTGCATTACCACATACCTTGAGTTAATCCATATGACATGTTAATAAGCCGAACCTAGTAGTCACATTCTTGTATGTGTTGCATTAGCCATTTTGCATATAGGATTATGCATTTTCCTAACTATATTCTTTTCTTTGGCTTGCCTCAGTTGAGTACTAGGTGAGCATTTTTGCTTTAGCATATTTCATGTGTGTTTGTGTTGTCATGTCAAGCATACTACCATAAGGCTACGTGCTTATTTGAAATACCTCTTTGAATGCATGTGGATAAAGGCTATTTTGCTTAAGTTAGAATGACTTTGATTATTGTAAATATGAGCTAGTTTTTCTTTTTAGTTGAACATATTCAAAACGTTTTAAAAAACGCATGAAATCAAAGCATTTCAAAGTAAGTGACGTGGTCTATACTTGTTTGCTTCACATAGTAATGTTAGTATATTAATAATCAGAACATGAGCATATAATGTCCATAAGATTCACATTATGATTAGTAGAGGTCGATCTTTGATCGGGTGAGTGGGGTGCTCAATTTATGACCTTTCTCTCTCATACCTAATTTCTTGAGCCAAGACACTTTGGTTATAATGGACAAGTGGCCTTTGGCACGAGTCATGGGTTTCCTAAATTTTTCAAAAAATTTTAAGAGGAGACTCTAAAATCTAGCAATGCAGTCCATTTTTGGCATCTCTGATGATTAATGGATTTTTTTGGATTTGCCGGATTTGGACTCTCATTTGTTTTTCTGATTCACATTGCACTTGTGGAACCAGATTCAAAACCATGGGAGTCAGAACTATAGGGCTATCGTACCCAAGGAGACTAAACCCCTTCGAGTAGCACAAAAAACCAACTACATTCGGCTGACTGTGATGTAGATGCTCTTGTATTTCCTACTTTTGCAGTAGTTTGTTTGTTTCTTTTTTTCGTCTTACTTTTGTCATGTAACCGAGATATATGCCCCTCATTTTGTAATCAATTCTTCAATTAATGAAATTTTTTTGAACTTTTTGCACCTCTATCGTGTTTCTTCTGGAATGCTTCACACCACTTTGAATGCATGCTTTGCCAAGCTTAATAGCTCGGCCATACCTTATCCTGCCAACTTTTTTTGGCCAAGATAACCATCTTAGTCAAAGAGTTCAAACAGTTGGTCAAACATGCTAACCTTCTTTGGTTGAGATAACCATCTCGGTCAAATAGTGAAAAAAAATTGTTGGTCAAACTTGTCAATCTTCTTTGGCCGAGATAAACATCTAGGCTAAAGAGTGCAGAAAATTGTGTTGGTCAATCCTGCCAACCTTCTATAGCCGAGATAACCATATCGGCTAAAGAGTGTAAAAAATTGTGTTGGTCAATTCTGCCAACCTTATTTGGCCGAGATGAACATCGCGGTCAAAGAGTGCAAAAAGTTATTCGTCAAACCTGTCAACCATCTTTGGCCGAGATGAACATCGCAGTCAATGAGTGCAAAAACTTATTTGTCAAACCTAGTAACCCTCTTTGGCCAAGATAACAATCTTGGCTAACGAGTGCAAAAAATTGTGTTGGTCAAATCTGCCAACCTGCTTTGCCCCCAGTCAGGTGAAGATTTACACATAGATTGAAATAAATACAAGTATTGAAAAATTTACTGAAAAAAATCGCCTACTTGTTTTATTGAATGTTTGACCAAAACGTTAAAGAAAATTACAAGTGTAAGGAGCTAAAAATAAAATATCTTGAGATTGGCCGAGTTCGATGGCCTTGGGATAGCTTGGTCATTTATATCTTCTAACTTGTAAGCTCCTTTTCCTGCTAATCCCACCACATTGTACGGCCCTTCCCAGTTGGGTCCCAATTTGCCATCCCCAGGTACCAAAGTATTTCCCATTACTTTGCGTAGCACCCAATCTCTAATCTTGAATTGCCTTGAATGCACTACCTTGTTGTATTTTCTAGACAGTTTCTACTAATATGAGGCGATGTGGACCGATGCTCTTTCTCTTCGTTCTTCGGCTAGATCTAGCTCCAAGGCTATGGCCTCTCCATTTAAATCCTGATCAAAATTTTCGTTTCTAATGGTGGAGAGGCCGACTTCTAGATGGATTACTGCTTCCATGCCATAGGCCAAGGAAAAAGGTGTTTCGCCGGTCGATTGCCTAGGTGTAGTTTGGTAAGCCCATAAAACATGGGGAAGTTTCTTAACCCATTTTCCTTTCAATTTTTCTAGCCTCTTCTTCAAACCATCTAAGACTACTTTGTTGGAGGCTTCGGCCTGGCCGTTGGCTTGAGGGTACGCCGGTGTGGAGTTGTAGAATTCGATCTTGTACTCTTCGCAAAAACCCCTAAAGATTCTTTCATCAAATTAGGTGCCGTTGTCAAATATCAAGGCCTTCAGAATTCCAAACCAGGTTATGATCTTTTGCCATACAAACTTCTTAATGTCTTTATCTTTGATGGATGCAAGTGCCTCAGCCTCCACCCATTTTGTGAAGTAGTCTGTCACCGCGATGAAGAACTTTTTATTGCTCGGCACGGTTGGCAAAGGTTCCACTATATCTAAGCCCCACATTGCAAAAGGCTAAGAGCTGGTCAGAGATAGGAGCTCTCTGGCAGGTTGATAGATTTGATGCGTAAACTTCTGACATTTTTTGCATTGCTTGACATACTTCGCTGCGTTTGCCTACATGTACAGCCACCAATACCCTTGTGAGATAACTCAGTAGGCCAGAGATCTCCTCTCTTGGTGGCTTCCATAAATGCCTTTGTGGATTTTGAACAAGAATGCCTCGAGCTTGCTAGGATGGAGGCACTTCAAGTACGGTCTTGTGAAGGACTTTTTGTATAGTGCTAAAGATGGGGAGAGCCAAAACCTTTGTGACTTTGCACGAATCTTGTTGGCCTCCTTGTCTTCTGGAAAAATGCTATCTTTTAAGAACACAACGATGGGGTCCATCTAGGAAGGACCTAATTTGATGCAACATTCCTCGACCACTTCAGGTTCGTCAATGGTTGGTCTTGGCAGGAAGTCAACTAGCCATGTGTATGGGATAGACGTGTTTGCCATCGATGCAAAATCGGCCAGTTCATCTACCTTGCTATTTTCTTCTTAGTCCATTTGCTCTATCCTTATGACTTTGAATGTCATGATCTCGTTTCTGACCAGCTCTTGGTACTTGGCAATTCTATCAACATTTGCTTCATAGTCGCCCAAAATTTGGTTGACTACTAATTGGGAGTCGTTGTACACCATCAGCTCAGTGGCCTTCATTCGATAGGCTAACTTTAATTTGGCCAACGGTGCCTCGTACTCCACTTCATTATTGGATGTTGGAAATTAAAGTGTGATTGCCTATTCAATAGTCAAGCCATCTAGCGAGATGAGACTATCCCTAGTCTGGCCCCATATCTATTGGAGGTGTCATCCACAAAGGGCTTCCATATTTCTCCCATGAACAACTTTCAACAAGTGGATGGGTTTGAAGACATTTTAGCTTCCAAGTGCTCCTTTCCCTCTGGCAATGCATTGTTAGCCTTAGCGAACAATTCAACCATTGTTGGGCTCTTATGGGTCTTACCACATGGTTAATCAACTTGCTGTGGAGGCTGCGCTATTCCCGCGGCAATCCCTACCCTTTGCCCGATTTCCTCAGCCAGGTCAACCGGGCAAACATAGTGACTTCCTGGAGCAAACTCTGCTACGAAGTCGACCAAAGCTTAGGCCTTTATTGCGGTTCTTGGCTAGAACTTGATGTCGAACTGTCCTAGCTCCACAGCCCACTTCAATATTTGCCCAGAAAGTCCCCACTTTCACAGTGTGCGCTTGGAAGTAGTGCGACAACTTTCTTGCTCACATAAAAGATAGGCAAGGGTTATATTCCCTCTACACGTACCTACACTGCGCTAACTGCCTGCTAGGAGACTGCCAAGTATAAGAAAAGTTTCTATCCTTGTACTGGGGTTGCCAACAGCGACGGAAAGGTCATGTATTCTTTCAAGCTCTCCAAAGCTTGGTCGCATTCGTCATCCCACTCAAACTTGGCCTTAAGTGCCTAGAAGAATGGTCGGCACCTGTTTGATGACCGACTGATGAATTAGTTTAGTGCGGCAGCTAGGCCTGTTAGGTGCTGCAATTCCTTGACTATGTTGGGCTTCTTAAGTTCTTGAACGGCCTTGATTTAAGAGGGGTCGGCTTCTATACCGTGGTTGGTTACTAGAAAGCCAAAAATTTGCCTAAGCCCACACCAAACGTGCATTTGGATGCATTCAGTTACAGCTTATGAGTCTTCAAAGTTTGAAACATCTCAGCTAGGTCGTTGAGATGGTCTCCTTTGTCCTTATTCTTGACCACCATGTCATTTATGTAAGCTTCCATTGTTCTGTCTAACAATAGCTTGAACATTTTGGTGACCATTCGCTAAAATGTTGCCCCTACATTCTTTAGGCCAAAGGGCATGACCTTATACCAATACGACCCCCTAGGCATTGTAAAGGATGTAACCTACTAGTCCGGTTCATACATAGCAATCTAATGGTATCCACAATATGTATCAAGAAAGCTAAATCGGTTGTGACCTACAGTTAGGTCCACCAATTGGTCTATCCGTGGTATAGGAAAACTTTTGCCCCTGCTTCTAGCAAGTTCCCCACTTCCTCAGCCACTATGTCGGCAAAGTGAAGTGTCGATCAGCGAGTTTGTTGTATAATTGGTCTAGTAGTCGAGTTGACATTCAGTTGATGATAGATGAAGTTTGGATCAATGCTAGACATGTCATACGGTGTCCAAGTAAACACTTCGATGTTAGAGATCAAGAATTTCATGATCTATGTTCTCTTGATGCTGGACAAAGATGAGCCAAGCAAAAAGAACTTTTCTAAGACAGTTTCCTCTATTTTTACCTTCACCAGATCTTCTACTACCTTCTATTTGGTTGCCTTGCCAACATCCGCGAATAACTCATTACTTTCTGGTTCCTCTACCATCTGTACGAACCCTTTGGCAGCTCAGCTGCCATTCAAGGTCACGAAGCATTGCTTGGATATGATTTGGCCTCCCAAGACCTCTTCAATCGCTCTGGCATTGTTAGGGAATCACATCACTTAATGGTAGGTTGATGTTATAGCTTGCATGGCATGCAACCATACTCTCCCCAAAATAATGTTATAAGTGGAAGGGACTTTCAGCACCCAGAAGTCCACTTGCTTTGTCATTGTCCCCGCTTTGATCGGCAGAATTATTTTGCCAACCGGCCATTTTGGCATTGAGTTGAACCCGACCAAGGGAGATCTCGCACGAGCTCCCCTAGTCTATCAAGATCCACTTGATATCAAAGTTCTTGACACGCAGAGTAACCACTAGTGCATCGTTGTGGGGATTTTGCACCCTTACTAAGTCTTTGTTGGAGAAAGTGATGATGTTCTTCGCTTCCCACCTCCCCTTCTTCACAGTTGGCTTGGCGCTTAGCACTTCCCTTAGGTGCTCCATGTTCTTGATCATGCCTCTAAGCTCGCAAACTTGCTCGGACTCGATGATCCCATGTATCACGTTGATCACGCCTTGAGGCGAACCATTGACTGGCGTCTAGCCTGTTGTGGTCCAAGGGGGCTGGCCGAGCTCCCCCTTCTATGCATTTTTCCAAGTGATCCGCGGCCACCAATTGGTTTGAAATTGTTCTTACTAACATGGACAGTAAATATTAATCTTGTCTCTCCATTATAACTTATGTTTATTTTCCTATTTTTTACATGTTTGGTTTTTTTTTTTTTTATTGTAAAATTTATAAATCATGAGATATTTATTGTTGACCCCAAGTCAAAGTCTCCTCAAATCATAAAAAATAATTCAAAGTCTTCCTTGAAAGTTTTGAGATATTGTGGACTCGCATTTTTCTCGTGTCCCGCCTTTTGGAAAGGGTTTGAAAAGAAGGCCTCACAGTTCGGACTCCCACGGTTCTGAACCTAGTCTCACAAGTGCAATGTGAAATTGATAAACGCCAAAGAGTCCAAATCTGGCAAATCTTTTTTGGAAAATTGATTTTGAATCAAATAATGCCAAAATTGGACTGCTCTGCCAGATACAGAGTCGCCACCTAAATATTTTGTTTTTGGGGAAATTTAGGAAACCCTGACTCATACCAAAGGCCACATGTCCGTCATCACCAAAGATGCCTCGGCTCGGGAACTTGGGTACGAGAGGGGAAGGTCATGAAATGAGCACCCCCACTCGTCCGATCAAAAGATCGGCCTCTACTAATCATGATATGATGTTTTATAAACCCTATGTGTTCATATTCCGATTATTAATCTAACTTTACTATGTGACACACACAAGCAAGTATAGACTAGTCGCAAGACTTGGAACAATTCAACTCATGTTTTGTTTGCGAAAATGATTTGAATTTGCCACCCTTAAGTGGGCTTAAAAGATGCGGATTTTCCACTTCAAGTGGGCTTAAAACATGATTTGCCACTCAACAAAGTGGGCTTAAAACGCACATTTGTTGAATCGTTCCAATTCAAACAACAAAGCCTTCATCCGCAGGCATTCATGCAGTTTAGCATATAAGCACATAGCCTCATGGCAAGCATGCGAATCATGGCAATATGGCAATCACACTCATGCAAGTATGCTAAAGCATAAAGACTCACTGAGTACTCCAAGCCAAAACAAAAACTAGTTAGAAAAATGCATGATCCTAACTATAAAAGATGTCTAAATGCAACACATGCAATAATGCAATTAAATAGGCTTGGCTACTAATATGGCATATGGATTGATTTGAACAACATGCGATCAACACGTATTCAAATAAGATATTGAAAGTTCAATGCAGTTTGAATGATGCGCTGAGCCTTGGTACATGTAAGACAAATACATAGATGCAAGCATGCGAGCATAAGGTATGCTAATCGAAAAATGTCCCAAACCTAACTATCAAAAGCGATTAAATAAAAGGGAGAAAGACGTGGGGTTAGAAGACATACGCACACGCACGCACACTTGTTACAACATTACACCCTTGCGAATGAGGGTCCGAATGAATAAGTTACCCTAATTAAGCCAACTAGTTATTACAAAACTTGAAACTAATTAACTATTCTAGCTAATCAATTATTACAACATGATATTTAACTAACTATTCTAAGTTAACTAAATATTACAAAAATAAATTAATTAGCTAAACACTTTAACTAACTAATTACAAAGTGAGTAAATTAGCTATCACTAATGAACTAAATAAAGCTAATAAATGGCCTCGAGGGGCGAGGGATGCATGCATGCTCGGATTCTCCTCCCGAAAAGCCACCACATTGCCATTGCAGCCTCTGTTTGCACATTTTTGACCACTAAAAATTATGCCGACTCGTAGAACACTTCTAATCCTCTTTAGGATCACATAGAGAAACCTTCTTCATTGATGGCCGGTTGGCTATCAATGGTGGTTGTCGGCTACTGCTAGTGGCCAGTTAGCTACTTCTGGTGGCCAATCGACTACCCCTTCCCTGAACTTCTCTTTTTTGCTGCAACAGAGGGCAAACAGAGGCAAAGCAGTGTATTCCCAAGGAGTGTATGTACTGCTATCCTCCTTATCATCACACAAGTTCAAAGAAGTATAGCTCTTGTCCCTTAAACCATAAACCAAGCATTTTCTATGCATGATGGGTAAGGAACCAAGCTTGTACAAGCTTAATGAGTGCAAAACAAGACCACCACCCTATCATGCATGATCAAGGGTGATGGTGACCAAGGAAAGTAGCACGTTTCATCACTTTGAGTATGAAATGTCCCATTTTCCTCTTGTTTGAATTAACGTCTGATTCAAACACATCCAATGCAACACAAAAGATGTTATCTTGTCTCTTTTACTTGCCCAATTTTGTTTACTCATTTTAACTTACCAATCCATTCTTTAACAGATTAAGTCCGAAAGTGAATGTCCTCTAATGGAAAGAGGGCTTAAACCAAAAGTGCCTTGAGCATGAAAGAGACCTCTTGCCGTTGCTAATGAACTCCTGAAGGAATTAAACCATTAAGCATGAATGTCTCAATTTCACACTCAAGCCAACAAGGGGTTTAAAGCCACTTTCAAAATAAATGAAAAAGTGAAGAATAGAGAGAGATTGAAGAGATTTCAGTGCTGAAATGGAGTGCAAAATGATACTAAAACATGTAAAAAACTCATGCAATTCATGTTTAAAAGCTTAAAACACCAAGCTTGTGAAGCCCTTTACACTACAACTATGCAAATCACCACTCATACAACACAAATAGCCCAAAATAGAGCCAAAGCAGTCCAAATTAGAGGTAAGAACATGCTGGAAGTAGGCTAAGATAAGCTACAAAAACATGCTAACTTGATAGGCAACTAGGCATGCAAGCAAGACAACAAGGAGGGGAGGCCAACCCCTCCAATTTTGGACTTCAAAACAAGGTTTTTACCACTGAAATAACTCTGATTTTTAGGGGTTAAAAGGCCCAAAAAGCTTGATTTAAAGGTAATAAAAGATGGCACAAAATGCTTCACAAGCTAAGGAACAAAAAGAGGGAACAATCCCCTAACTCACAAGGACTCAAACCACTATTTTTATGCCTCAAACACAAAGTTTTTTACACTTCAAAAACATCCTTAAAACAGTTGAAAATGATGGAAAATAAAGTATGCACAATAAGCTAAAATAAGGTTAGTTCAATACCTTTGAAGCAAACTGCAATTCAGCCACTAACTCAAGCTCAAATCCCCTTCCAAGGCTCAAACAAAGCTCCAAGAGACCTCAGCTCAAAGGTGAAGGTGTTTGGTCAAGGGTTGATATGCAAAGGTGTTAAGAAAGTAAGCAAGTGTATGCAAAATAACAAGAGAGAGAGAGAGAGAGAGAGAGAGAGAGAGAGAGAGAGAAATTTTTTATTCAAAAATTCTAACCCCTCCAAATGGGGGAGGACACCCCCTATATATAGAAAAACAGGGTTTAAGCCTCAATACATCCTACCATACACGTGTATGAAAATGCAGTTCAGTGAGCAACAGGTGGCAAACAAATATCTGAAAAATGAGACAAATGGCCGTCGGCCACCATTGGTAGCCGACCGGCCACCACTAATGGCCGACAGGCACAAGTCATGGCCGATAGGCTGTGGGGCAGGCCACCCTCTCCTCCAGACTTGAAACAACAAGCTCTTGGTCCACAACCAAGCACAAAACAGATAAGGTTTAGAGGCTCAAAGACAAAGCGCTCGACCAAGAACTTCGGACACTCAAAACAAACACGAGCATACATAATCATCGAGTGTTCAAACGATGAAACCCAAGTCTTAAGGACGATCAAAAATGGAGTGTCTACAGATATAGACCTTACTAAATGGATATGATGTTATGAAAGAGAGTGTGCACTATAGTCTATAGTTACATTTTTGTGTTGCACTATCACAATTTTTTGGCCTTTTTTTTTCTTTTTTTTTTTTTTGGTCAATAAATATGACAGTAATTATAAATATGAAAAATATTTATATCATTAAATATACTACTAGCCTATAATAATTAAAAAGTCAACAAATCTAATGCAGTCAATAAAACAAGCCAACCCCAACAAACTACAAATTACATACAACTCTCATAATGTGAAAAAAAATAAACTACCATCACAAAAGAGTATCAAACTCATTTCCATAGAAATTGAATCTGATACTTCACACCATAAATTATGTTATACAACTATAAAACCAAATACCATGATTCACAATTTTTAGCCAATGAGGTCTCAATCTTTTGATAGGTGTAGATTACCATTCAAATTTGGTGACTTTTAATCAGTAAGTCCAACAACTTCAAATACCTTGCTTTGATCTTTGGGTTAATTACACTAATAGTCCCTATAGTTTGAGACCTGTGTCATTTTGGTCCCTGACTTTTCAATTGTAACACATTTGACCCTGAATTTTGAATCTTATCCAAATAAGGACAATTGAAAATATCATTAGATTTTTCAAGGGTAAAATCGTCAATTTGATAAAATATAAACTAATTTGACAAAAACAAAGGTCAAAAAAATATTTTTTAATTTTTAAAAAATTATTCTTATCCACCAATGATAAAATTATATAAAATTAATAAAAATTACATGATTAATTTTTTTAAATTAATTTTACATGATCATCATCCAAACACATAATAAAAATTAATTTCGTAAAAAAAATAAATAAATGTCTAAAAGATTTATCAATTTTACATAATTTTATTTTTAGTAGGTAGAAATAATTTTTAAAAATTCAAAAATATTTGTTTGACATTTATTTTTGTCAAATTAGTTTATATTTTATTAAATTGACAATTTTACCCTTGAAAAATCTAATGATATCTTCAATTGTCTCTATTTGGAACAAGATTTAAAATTCAGGATCAAATGTGTCACAATTGAAAAGTCAGGGACCAAAGCGACACAAGTCCCAAACTATAGGGGCTATTTGTGTAATTTGCCCTTGATCTTTATACTATAGTTTGCTTTGATTTTTCCACATCACCTTTAACACTGTATTTAAATTATAAATTTTGATAAAGAAAAGGGAAAAAAAAATTCACATTGCCCTAATCTTTTTGTTTTTTCAAAAAATAATTTGTACTCAAATTTATAATTCAAATACAATTTAAATTATATGAAATACTTGTGACATAAATATTTTTTTTAGCATTTAAACCAAACACCTTGATGAGTAAAAATTTGGTGTGACAGTACATCATCACTATTAATAATACATGATATTACTATTAAATAATAAATTATAATATAAAAAAGATAAATTTTACGATTTAAATGTAATTATTATATCCAACAAAATTCAATAACTACTACTAGATGTATAGTGGAGTTTTGTTGAATCTCATTATTTAAATGCAACTACTATCGTAATGCAATAACCACCACATCTATATAATTGGTCTTTCTATGTCCACATAATTATTTATTGATTTTATAGAGAATAGTTATTTATTATTAGATGATAATCCAAAATATCAACTTTACCGCTATATTAAAGTTCTTGATTTAAAGGTTTTTTTTTTTTTTGGTCACCAAAAAAACAAAAACAAAAAAAAAGTTCTTGATTTAAACAAGGGTTAAAAACCACATCGGGGCTGAAATAAAAAATATGTGTGAAATGTAAGTAAATATTATTATATTTCATTTACATTTCACTTACATTTTTCATTTTTCTTTCTACATCTTTACCAAAATTCGTGAACTAAATATAGCGTTAAGAGTGCAACTTTGTACTTGTGGCATAGCAGTAATTAGGGTTAGGCATGTGTTATTGGTTCCAAATTTTTGAACTCAAATCAAAATCAATCATGTATTGAAACTGAACTCACTCAATTTAAATAAACTCATGTTGAGCTGTGATTCAACATTAATTTAAAATTTTGTGACTGCTCAATATAGAACAAAATACTTTAAAAGTTAATTTATAGAATGAAGTATTTAAAAAGTAAAATTGAAAATTCATTGTAAATAAATGATTTATAAATCTTTTTAGAAAGCAAATATATGATCAGCTTTCGGGTTGGTTTGAATTTGCTTTGAGTGTAACCCAAAAATTGAACTAACATAGAGTTTTTGGTTTTTTCTTTTTCTTTTTTTTATCATCTGTAGTTCTTCAAAGTATTATTCTTTTGTGTTAGACCGATTTAAATCAAACTGCATAAATTTTGGTCTTGTGTATTTGTGATTATCCTTCCCACTCTTATTCATTTTGTGATATTAGTTTTTGTTTTCCATTTTCATAACCATCAATATTCTTTTTGTAAAGGCTTTTTGCACAATAATCTACCACCAAATTTAATTAGCATAATAAACTTGAGTTCTACGTAATTAAATTAAATATAAAGGTTCTCATATCAATATGATTCAAAGTTTAGGAAAATTCAAGCACTAATATGAAATTTGGATATAATTTAACAAATTGACCAAAATATCATATTAAAAATTTGTTTGAAAATATGGGATTAAGATTGTGGCAATTGAAATGCAAAAAATCATAATAAAATTTGAGCAAAAATTGAATGATGATAAATATAATTTGCACTTTTTTTTTTTTTTTTTTCTCCCTGATGTTGGTACTTAGATTGGTATTTTTTTTTGTTTTTCCGTTGAACACCACCACCAAACCCCACCCCACCCACCCACCCACCCACCTACCTACCTACCTACCTACCTACCCACCCCCCTTCTTCAATTATAGAATTATTAACATGGGATATTTTCTGTTGACCTCTCCTCAAATAGTACAAATTAATTCCAAGTCTTTCCCCCTTTTCAAATTATAGAATTACTAACATGGGATATTTTCCGTTGACCTCAAGTCAAGGTCTCCTCAAATAGTACAAATGAATTCCAAGTCTTCAATAATAAATTTGGGATATAGAATGCATGGTGTTATGAATGTGAGAGTGAGGCACTATCACAACTTGTAGTCAAGGTGGGCTCTACAGTTGGTAGGTGTGGATTACAATTCAAGTTTGGCGACTTTTAAAATGTTAAATAAAGTTTTAGAGTACCTAATTACTATATTAATTTTATTAAGCACATTTAAGTTTTGTAATAGTTGAAATTGCACTATTATAAAGCTCAAATGAAAGGAAATTATCAAAAGATTTTAAAATAAAGTCAAATTACCATTTAGACCACCCTCGTTAAGAGGTGGGATTGAATTCATCTAATCTTGAGTGTGAAAATTAATCTTAATGAACATAATATATATATTGATAAATTGTATTTATCAGTTGTTTGAATATGTAGAGATTTTCAATTCTAACATCCATACAGTATTACAATTAAATAATAATTATATAGAATAACGTGTGATAAAGAGACCAGCGTTAGACAAGTTTAAAGGTGGTCCTTTAATCAATTAAGACTAATTACTTCATGGGACTAACGTGTGATAAGGAGACCTACATTAGACTGACTTGAGGGTGGTCCTTTAATCAATTAAGTCCAACCCTTTCGTTTTAATTTTGTAGAATAACGTGTAATATAAGGAAGTCTATGTTGAGTGGTTGTTTAATCAATTCAATCCAATCCTTTCATTTGAATTTCATGAACCAAGGCGTGGTTAGGAGTGACGTTAGATAGACTTGAGATTTGGAATACTAATGAAATACTTTTCTTTAAGTTGAGGTATCTTCATGATAAAAATTCAATTTAATAGTATCACATAATTATTAATATGTTATATAATTATTGAATAATAAATCATCATATAAGATTGATAAAATTTATTATTTAAACGTAATTACCATCCAAACAATTTAATAATTACAACATATGCACCATGGAGTTTTGGCGATCCTCATTATTTAAATGTAACTATCATCGAATATAATTCGTTAACCACTATTTTTGGGAAAATTATTAGATATTCATAGAGTATCATGATAATGTCTCCCGCCATTGAAAAACTACAATATATACTAAACTAGTCATATTTTTTCTCCTAAGTACCTAAGAAAGATGAGTCAGAATGTTAAATCTGTAAAATTTATGTTACATAATTAATTTAAAATATTACGTAAATAATATCACATGATACTCTTATATTTATAAATAGTTACCCACTTCAACTATGTCCACATCATCAATTGAGGAAAAATTAGCTAAGTTGGCACTCTTGTACATTAAATTATAGGTAGGTTGGTCAATCATTGCAAAGGGTAGATTGACTATTTATTTCTTTGTTAGAGGGTCTTGTTTTAGCTGTTTATTCATTCCTAATTATGGGCCTTTCTGGTTTTTTCTTTAGAAACAGGGTTATTTCTACAGAAACTTTCTTTTTTTTTTCTTTTTTTTATATCAGCAAAAAAAATTTATTGAAACTTTCTAAATTATTAAAAATATTGCTTTGACCTCTTAAACTTTAAAAGCATAAAAATAGATTCCTTAAACTATTGAGAAGCATTATTTTGTCCTCTTAAGCTATAAAAACGTACAAATAGACCTCTTAAACTATTGGCATGTTTCACTTTGATCGTTTCTATTAACGGTCCAATTTGTATGTTTTTATAATTTAGGAACATTTGTACGTCTTTATAATTTAGAGAACAAAGTGATGCTTCCCAATAGTTTAAGGGGTCCATTTTTATGCTTTTATAATTTAGATAATTAAAATTATACTTTTCAATAGTTTAAGAGGTTTTAGTGTAAATAATTCTCAGAAGCATCTGAACCTGAAAATTTTCCATTGGAATAAATTCTTTATAATTAAGATAAAGTCATTGCAAGATTATATCTTATGACCAACAAATCATACCCAAAAAAAAAAAAAAACTGTAAAATTTGTTATTGTTCTATTATAATGAACAAAGATGGGTAGTTAAATTGGTGAAAATTGAGGTCATTCCATCAAATGTTACATAAGCATATAATTAAAAATTCACGATTTATTTTGTTACAAAATGGTCAAACTATGGATTTATTATTATTATTATTATTATTATTATAATTTTTTCAAATGTTTTTTATTTGGATTAATTACACTTTTCATCTTTATAGTTTGATTCAAATTTTATTTTGGTCCCTATATTTTCAAATTAAATAGTTTTGTCCCTATATTGTAAATCTAGTTTTAATTTGGTCCTCCTGTTTAAGTTGGAGGTTAACGTTAATGATTTTGGGACATTTGTTAGTCTCCAAAGGTATATATGTATATATGTAAGATTTTTTTTCTTTTTACTATATAAAAAAAAAATAAAAAAAAACATGTAAGAAAAATTAACAAGATTTTCGATGAAAATACCAAATTGAAACTAGATTTAAAGTGTATGGAAAAAAATTGTTCAATTTGAAATTATAAGGATCAAAGTAATAAATAAAAAATAAAAAGCATATAAGATGTTCAGTTGAAATAACTTCATCAAATCGTAATTTTGACATTTAAGAGTGATAGTGTTTCATTTTGATGTTTTTAGCTCTTACATTTCATAGTATTTTTCACTTTTCAAGTCTCTTAATTTTGTTTTCTAGGTTCACTTTGATCCCTGAATTGCTATTATAAAATTTTTAAAATTCCAAGTTTATAAAAAATATATATAAATAAAGTTATATTATATTTCAACTTCACAATAAAATTTGTTTGAAATTAAGATAAATTGCAATAAGAATGATGAGAGTGAAATTTAAGCAAAAAATTAGCGGTGATAAACGGCCTCGTTTGACAAGTGATTATTTTAGTCAAAAAGTCATTAAAAAATCAAAAAGCCAACAACTCATACCAAAAAGTCAAAAATTGTTCTTTTTCTCTTCTTTTTGCACATATTTTCGTAAAAAGTCAAAAAGTCATTCCAAACATACTAATTTTTTTTTTTTTTGCATCACATGTTAACTAAAAAACTAAAAAGTTACTAAAAAAGTTTGTTCTCAAACAAGGCCATTTTCGTTCAACAAAAAACAAGGCCATTTGAATTTTATTTATGCAAATTTCAAGATTTATAAAATTATAATATATTTATTGTTGACCCCAAGTCAAGGTCCTCTCAAATCATACACGTTAATTCCAAGTCTTCATTTCAAATTTTGAGAAATATAGACTTTACCAAATGCATGATGTTATGAAAGTGAGTGCGCAATATAATTACATTTTCGAGATGCACTATTACAACAACATTTCACCACGGCATTTGGTTCAATGATTGTATAGCAGTTGTTATTTTAAATTCAACTCTTATCATTTGTGTTGCTTGATTGTATGTGATTATTAGTGGCTGATGGGATTGGTTAATTTGTTGATCACTTTTTAGTTATTGTAGGTTAGTGGTCTATTGAATGATGTAAATAGTGAATTATAATTATTTAAATTTAACCCTATTTTACAATGTTAAATAAAGCTTTTATTTTATTTTTTTAATTTATATATGATATTACAGTGAAACTAACGAATTTATAATCATAATAATAAAAATTAAATACAACATATAATTGATCCAAACATAGATAGAAAGATTTGAACAACACTGACCATCTAATGAAACAGTATGGCTAAATGAGCTAGCCATATTATGATATTATGGGTTTTTTTCTTTTCTTTTCTCTTCTTGCGGTTGTAAATTGTATCTATCAGTAATGCTAATATGAAAGAAATTTTGATATCCAAATCCACACGGTATTACATATGAATAATAATTTTGTAGACTAATGTATGATAAAGAGGTCAAAATTAGACAGGGTTCGATGGTAGAAATGAGCTCTCCTCCATATTTTAATTTTTTTATACCTTTTTATATTTTTCTTGTGGGTCTCAATTTAGACTCACATTGATAATTTAAATCGTCTATCGTGTACGTCTTGCAATAAAAGACATCTATGCAAAAAATTAATTTTATCGAACAACTATAAATATAAAAATAAGTCACATTTTATTTATAAAATGAACGATAAATATGATTGAAAACTTAAATTATCTATTTTATAAAACAAAATGTGATTTATTTATGTTATAATTGTTTAATAAAGTTAATTTTTTACATAAATAATATTTATTACGAGACATAAGAGATGGATGATTTAAATTATCAATGCATGTCTAGGTTAAGACCTTCTAAAGGAATATGAAGATGTATAAAAAATATAAAAAGGGGCTTAATGTTGAAACCCTTTAATCAATTATGTCCAACGACTTCAATTATACGGAAGAGGTAATTTGCTATGACTTTCTAAAACAAATTATTTCATGTCCCATATAATATTGTCTCAAAACTATCTAAATTATTCATTTGCGTGAGTCTCACATGAGTTACACGCAAATGGATGACTTGAATGACCCTTGAGCAATGAATAATTGCTCAATTTTCTATGTTCAATGATGTGGACACTCATTATAAAAGAAATTTTTTAAAATGTTAATATATAGATATAGAAATTAGGGAAATTCTATATTACATATATTTTTTAAGGTGTATATCATATGCACCATACTATAATTTTATTAGAAAATTTTGTAACATCAATCACAAATTAGCATAATAAAATGTTCAAAATTTGTGATTCATGTAATAAAAGTTTGTGGCTTGGTTGCAACATTTTTTTTATGCCAAATTCTGATAAAGTTACGCATTTTGTGATTAATGTTATAAAATTTTGTCATGAAATTGTGCCAATTTATAATAAGGTACATATGGTACACACCATTAATGTCTCTAGAAATTAATGAAATTTCCTATAACTTTAACTGTAACATTTGAAGGAAAAAATAAATAAATAAATAAGTATAGAGTGAGTTATAAATTTTTGTGTACAATAAATATATGATCCATTTTTAGATTAATCTGACAGTACCCTTCAAATCCAATCACCGTAATCAATAAATACATGGACCTTCCCCTTGGTTCTAAAATTACACTAACATTTGTGTATTTGTTAAAAACCTCCCGGGGGGGGGGGGGGGGGGGGCGTGGTTTGGTCCGTCTAATTAGTCCATATTAGTGTTCTTCTATAGAGCCAGAATTACTTCTTGATGGTCCGTCTAAAACCTCGAGTGAGGAAATTATCACTATATTTTAAAACAGGAAAATACTATAAACTCCAAATAATCTATTAAATATTTTATCAAATCTCTCATATGGGTGTAGGACCTACACAAACCAATATATGTGTGGATCTCACACCTATATGAGAGATTTGATAAAATATTTGATAGATTATTTGAGATATTTAGCATTACTCTAAAATAAAGTAATATTACTGTTGACACCACCTTGGTAAGAGGCGGGATTAGATTTAATACTATACAAATTTTAAAAAAAAATTAAAATTTTCTTACTTACTAATATGGCACAATCACATTATTAAAGAGCATTCTGTTTCAAATTCTAAATTTCTTTATTGCATGATAATGTCATTTAGTTAGAAAACTTGATAATGTTAGTTTGTATAGGATTTTCCTTTGTCTAATTATTTCTGAATATGAAATTAGGTAGCCGTGATATAAATTTTTTTATCATTATAATGAGGGGTAATTTTAAAATAATTCAGGATTTGACCCTAAAAATAAAACAAATACAATTTTTTTTAATTTTATCAATTTAGACCCATTTTATGTACACCTATATTGAATTTAATCACCAAAATACTCTTTTTCATGTTGGTTTTATCTAACAAAAATACGCAAATGTTTAGATTGAAAATAAATCAAAAGATTATGATTTAAATTGATAAAATAACAAATTCGAGACTTATTTTGTTACAAGGGTTAAGGGTTAAACATTGAGACTGATTTGTTTGTTTTCTTTCACTTTTATTAAGTAATTGAGAGACAAATAATAATTTACTTACTATATGTTGCGATTTTACATTTATTAAAATTACCACATAAGATACTCCGGTGTATCTAATGATTTTCTGAAGGTAGGAGGCCCAAGTTAATCAAGGCCGGCTAACCACTTCATTCATATTGAGAAGAGAGTTTGCTTTAATTTTTCCACAAATATTAGCCAAAACAGTAAGTGGTAGGGCCCAGAGTATGATCGTGCTTTTAGTGCCTTTATAAAGACTCGGACCACTTGGGTGCTAAATGTGCAATTCTGAGTTTGTGCAAAGCATACAAAGAAGAAATAGGTGTGTCATCATGTTTATAGAGATGAGGTTGGTGTGGTTGTGGGTAATGTTGTTGGTTTTGGCTAGAGAGTGCTATGGGTGTTTGGAGCATGAGAGGGTTGCTCTTCTGCAACTAAAAGCTTCTTCCATCAACCACCAAGTAAAATATATCTTCCCAACGTGGGTGAATGCTTGGGAGGGTGAAACGACGACTGACTGCTGTAAGTGGGAAAGAGTCAAGTGCAACACTACAACAGGGCGAGTGATCCAACTCTCACTCAATTCTGTAGAGAATCATTGGAAATTAAGAGATTGGTATCTGAATGCCTCCATGTTTCTTCCATTTGAAGAACTTGAAAGTCTTGACTTATCATACAATGAACTTGCAGGTTGGCTTGAGAATGGAGGTTTTTTTTTTTTATTACTAGAATAGCAACCAAACAAGTCTACTCTATTGTTTTCTTTTTGACTATATTTCCAGATATCACGTTGTGTCCTATGCTATGATATACATTATTGACTGTTTTACAGGTTATGAGAAGTTGGGTGAATTAACATCTCTAAAGTCTCTAAATCTAAGTGCTAATAGTTTGAAGGGAACTATTCATGTTAATGGTAAGTTTAAAGTCTATTTCTTTCCATTCTTAACTAAGAGTTTGATACTAGTGTAAGAATTAAAAAATAAGCAGGTTTCTTTGGTTTTCAAGTAATTAATACTTCTATTTTCTTGACTTGAGACCAGATCTTAAAGGTATGAATAACTTGGAGCAGCTTGATATTAGCCAGAATTCGTTTGATGGTTTCATAACTCACTCAGGTATGATAACAACACCACTTGAATACGAAGAAAACAATGAACCAAAACAATTGATGCTCTGGTTTCAAAATACATTTTTTAGTCTATTTTTTAGGACAAATGCGATAACTTAAATAAATTACAATTATATACATGAAAGGACATACAAAATAAACAGTTTGAATAATCAAAATAGGACTTGTGATCCAGACAACACCCTTCCACGCCCAACCCAAAATTAAGAACAGATACTTGGATGGCGGCCGAATTAATGATTCTAGTGAATTAGTTTTTTTTTGAAAAATAGAGTTCGTTTTTTAAACACTCGATCTTTGTACATGATTTATGATTTATGGGTCCATCACCGGATTTATCCCATCTGCCACTTGTCAGAGTTGTAACATTTGTTGAACAGTTGAAATGGACTCATATGCGCAAAAATGTTAGGGTCCAAAAAAAAAATTACTAAAAATTTTACATAATATTTTTGTAATTATGAGTCAAAATGATGAGTGTTTTGTCTTGTAATAAAAGGAAAACAACATGCCACACAATTTTATATCAAATTCAATACAAAAATTATGTTTGTAGATCACCATCTTTTAAAATTGGGTTTCAAATACAAGTCTTTTAAGTTTCTTAGTAAACAAACTACCTATTTTTATTTTTATATTTTTTAATAAAATGGATTGCATGTCAATTTTACGTGTTGTTTTAGTTGTGAGGATGGTGGTGCCTTGAAATGGAAATTGATTTTTGCAGGTTTTGATAGACTATCTGTGTTAGGCAAGCTGAAACTACTTGATTTGAGCAGCAATTCATTCAATCATGGCATTGTACCATCTCTTGGTCGTCTCTCATCACTCAAGACTTTATCCCTAGGGGGGAACAATTTGAATGGATTAGTTGATATAGGAGGTAAGTCCAATATAAAATGTTCCACCTATTCACAACTAAAACAATTAACTAGCATCAATATGGACAATCTTTGCATCATTAATGTGAGTTTTATGAGCCATTTTATTGGACAAATTATAACATAGGATTGTGATTATCAATCTATGAAATTCTCATTCTAACGTTTAGTTGTAATTTTTATTATTCGAATTAGATTTCAATGGCATTTTATTCAACAAAATTAGTGAATGTTTTAATCCTATAACTAATAATACAAAATAAACATATAATTGGTATTATATATTTCAATATTCATTGCAAAACAGAAGTGAAAAAGAGGAGATTATTTATCTCACTAATCTTATTGGATAACTAATCTTTCACTAATTCTATGAATTGTTAATCTTCTCACTATTATTTATTCTAATCAAACAAATGGAAGTGTTGGATAATGCCTTAAAATATCACATGATTTAATGTCATATAATATTTTGAAATTATTAAATAATTATTAATTATTCAATTTTATGATAATACAAAAACCATAGCACCAAAAGAGTAAAGTTTCCCGAGGTTGAGATGGTTACTATTTTAGTTTCTAATGTATGGAGTTTGTGTGATTTTGATTGTCTATTTCAATTGTATCTGTCTAGTTCAAAGGTATAAAAATTATTCATTTCGTCCCCAATTGAATTCCATTCGTAGATAGATACCATTAAATTTAAGGGTAAATGTAGAAATTCAATTAAAATTCTGCTTTTATAGTTAGACATTTGTGTTATTTTTATCTTTAATATGTAACAACCATTGGAAAGTGAGGGGCTCGAATGGTTATGTGAAACCCAAGCGTCTTCACCCTCTCTCTCATTTCTCTCTCTTATTGTTTTATCTGCAATTGTTTACCCTCCTTCTCCCCCTCTCCCTCTTCCTCTCTCTATACATTTCTGAATATGTGTGGTAGAAACGAGTAATTAATTACAGAGATGATCACGGCCTTAAACATCACCGCAAGTGAAAGTCTCCACTTTTGTTGGTCATCTACTCTGTTCCTTCTTTTCTTGAGTCACTCTTTAGCTCTAAACTCAGATGGGTCTCTCTTACTCTCTCTCAAGTACTCTGTTCTCAGCGAACCACTCTCTGTTCTTGCCAACTGGGACTACACTAGCGACACTTATCTTCAACAAACCTAAATGGGAATCAGAGTCAGCAACAGAGCAAGCTGAAACCGGGTTCAATCGCCGGAATCGCAGTTAGAGACTTGGCCGGAATCGAAATTCTCGCCATGATCTTCCTCTACGTCTACCAATTGAAGAAAAAGAAGAAGCAATTCGACAAAAGCGAACCCAACAACAATAACAGAGAAAAAGAAGAGACTCGCAGAAACTTGGTCGTGCGTGAGCTTCCCAAATTTAGAAGAGGAGACAACTGGGTCTGATTCTGATCATGAAAAATACAACAATGGTGGTGGTGGTGTGGTGGTGGCGGAGGAGAGAGGACGGGAATTGATGATGATGGAGGGAGAGAAGGGATTGGAATTGGAGACATTGTTGAAAGCTTCGGCGTATGTGTTGGGTTCGAGTGGGTCGAGTATAGTGTACAAGGCGGTGATGGAAGATGGGAATCCGGTGGGTCGAGCATAGTGAGAGGTGTGGTTTTCGCTTCCCCCCTCTCTCTCTCTCTCTAAAAACCTCTACGCCAGGTCTCACCGCTAGCCTCCGCCTATGGCCATGGCGGTCGTTCGGCCTCATTTCCTTTGTGTGTGATTGTTATTCTCTCTTTTTAACTTGAATCCCCAAAGTTTTCCCACCATATTATTTTTTCCGAGATCTATAAATTATGATTAGGTGTGTTTTAACCTATGGTGTTTGGCCGTGGATTTTCTTTCGGGTCTTCTATCGGCGGGTGTGTGGTGATCCAGTTTTGGGCGCTTCTCCACGATGTGGTGGGTTGTTCGATATTGGAAGTTTTTTGGCCATGGGTGTGTTCGAATATAGGAGTTTGTTCAGCAAAGGATCGGTGGTCTCAGATCGGGTGTTGTTCGGCAAAGAGGAGGTCAGTGGTCTCAGTTGTACGGGGGCTCTCGGCTATGGGTGGTTGAAGATTAGGAGGATATATGAGGCATGGGTCTTTGGGGTTGGCCGTTGGTGGTGATTTTCGGCCATGGATAGAGGCCATGGCAGGTGTTAAATCTTGGGAGTTTTTAGGCCATGGAAGTTGTGCTTCGGTGCCGGCTGGATTTGGTTAAGGGAGGTGTTTGACAGGTGGGAGAGGTGGTTTTTTGGCTATGGGTGGTGCCTCTTGGTTGTTTAACGGGTGGGAGAGGTGCGGTTTTCGGCCATAGGTGTGGTTTCAGCCATTTTTCTTTTGACCGGAAAAAGAAAGAGACTTTTTTTGATTGGCCATGGGTGTGGTTTCGGCCATGGTTTTCAACCTAGGGAGTTTTTCAGCCATGGATGGTGCTTTTGTCATAGGTGGCTCTCGGCCATGGTTCTTGGCCTATAGATACGAGTAGCATTACTAGGGGTAATATATATTTTCTAAATCTCTCTCGATGCTTTGTATCTTTCGAAATCAAAAAAAATTGGTCTTTTAATCTTATTTTGTCTTTCTTTATTTGAATTAAGGGCAAAACATAAAATCATAATACACATTAACAAAAAAAGCAAATGCATATATATATCAAAATATGTTGGATGATGTATTGCAAAAAAAAAAAAAAAAAAAGCCAAAATAATTATCAACAAAAAGTTTGGCAACAAGATTCTCATTTATTGTAGAATACAAGCTTTGAGAGATAATTTTTTTTTTCTGCATCACAAAAATTACATTTTATTATAATAATGGGAATATTCCTCTCCAGAGATGTTGGCTTTTCTTTTTTCATTTTCTTCAATTTTTGATGATGTGTATTTATGATTTTCAAACTTTACCCCTAGTTTAAGCAGAAAGGTAGACAAAATTAAGTTGGGAGGAAACACTTTTTTTATAGGGCAAATTACAAACACCCCCCTCAATGTTTGATAAAAATACAGATTCCCCTTGAGATTTGAGAAATTATAAATTGCTCTCTAAGGGTCAAATTTTCATAACAAATTAAGAAAAATTAGGAAAAAATCTGTATGAAAATAAAAACCTCAGGGGACAATTTGTTATGAAAATATAAACCTTAGAGGACGAGATGTAATTTCTCAAACTTCAGGGAGGAATCTGTATTTTCAGCAAATCTCGAGGGGGTGTTTGTAATTTGCCCTTTTTTATATGTTGCTGGCTAAATTGACACAATCCTATATAACTCATAAAACAATTAGGACCCAATATACACTCAATAATTCTTCTTCTTCTTCTTTTATTTATTTATTTATTTTTTTTAACAACTTAGAAGAGCTGAATTTTGGTGGCAATTCAATAGAAAATAAAGAATATAATGGAGAATTTTTTTAGAGGCTGTACTCTCATTTTGGAAGTTATAAAAGATTTGCCGGTAAGATTTTTCATTTACAATATTGTTTCACACAACATGTTTGTACAAAAATAATGTTTGTTATCATTACCCAAATGAAGATTTCTACGTTTCTTAGTAAACAGACAAACTATTTTTTGAATTTTTTTTAATAAATAGAATAGATCACACGTCAATTTTAAGTTTTGAACGGATTAGAAGTTGGATGCACTTGATTTGAGAGGCAATTCATTCAATAATTACATCATACCATCTCTTGGTGTTTTCTCATTACTCAAGACTTTGTGCCTAAGGGAAAACAATTTGAATGGATCAATTGATATTGATATAAGAGGTAAGTCCAATAATAAAATACTTCATATGTTTACAACTTGACAATATTTCTATCAACAAAATGAGTTCCATGTGTTCTGCAGGTTACTAGGAGTGGTGGATAACACCTCTAAACATTATATGAATAATGTCACATAATATTATAAAATTATTAAATAATTATCAATTATCAATTATCCAATTTCATGATAGTCGGACTTGACAAAAACGCACGAAAAGATCCCTCAGATTGAGATGGAATCTAATACATAAGATAGTCTGTCAAATTTATAAACAAGGGTTAGTTACCTTTCTATTCTCTAAGGTTTTGTTTGTTTGCATGCAAAATATTTTCTTACAAAATATTTTCCTAAATTTTTGGTGTTTTGTTGTGTAAAATATTTTTCGATAAAGTAGACCACTGGCCTTTTAGTTTGAGTGCAGTATTACTTTAATTCCCATAGTTTTATTTTACTTTGAATAATTTGAATTCTACACTTTCAATTTTGTCTTATTAAAATTTATCCACTTGGCTTCTCTACGGATTGTGATTGAAAGTGACAATTACAATGTGACTCAAAAACAAAAACAATACAAAGAACAACACTTATGTAGATCTGTTTTTGAGATTTGTATCAATTTAATTTGTAATATATATAAAAAAAATGTTTCGATTTGATCCTCAACCTAATTACATTTGTAGATGTTATAAAAGAAAACATAAATATAAAAATTCAATTAAAAATGTACTCTTCTTGTCTCCAAAGTACGAGATTTGTATCATTTTAATTTTTAATATTTAGAACATATCAATTTAGTTTCCAAAGTATAAAAAGTGTTAAAATTTGGTCTTCGAGCCTATTTTTGTCTCTCTTCATTGGAATCAAAGTGAAAACATGGAAATCCAAAAATTAAAAAATAAAAAAAATAATCATGTATTCCTGGTCATCCAAAATGTATATACATGTTACTTTTATTTTATTTACATATATACATAAATAGTAGGTGATGTACTACATGAAAAAATCGTCACGAAAAATTGTTGATGAAAATTATTGGCTATGGGATTTCATTCAGAAAGTAAACTTTGAGAGACAATTTATTTTTTCCACATTATGAAAGTTACATTTTTTTTTTTTTTTTTGAAAATATTTTCCTCAAAATATTTCCCTACATTAATGCGGTGGTTATAAAAGAAATTAAATGTGTATTTAAAAGCTATATGTACTAATTAATTGACATATTAGTGTACCAACAGATGATATGATATCATTTGTATGATTTTGAGAATTTGTAACTTGTATAATAAATGTGATCAATAATAATATCATAGCACTAGTTAGTACACTAGTGTCTATACTTATTAGTGCATGTAACACCACCGATATAGTTTTATGAAATTTTTTCCAACCAACATTCAATAATAAATGAAACCCATTGGCCATTACATTGATTTGTTAATTATTTTGGCATTTTTTTCCTTTTATTGACAATTCAATGGACTGTTATTCATATGACTCACAAAGAAAATATGACCAGATTTACACTAAATTCTTTTTCTTCTTTCTTTTTCATTGTAGAATTCTGCAATATGAACAACTTAAAGGAGTTGGATTTGAGTGGGAACTCAATAGAAGATATAAAAGGTATACAATGGTGATAATATATATATATATATATATTTAGAGGTTGTACTCCCGTTTTCCTAGCTGAAAAAGATTTACAGGCAATATTGTTCACTTATAATATTATTTTACACAAGTTATGTGCAAAAATAGTTGTTGTATATCATTATTATCCCAAACCCAAATGAAGCTGTCCAAGTTTCTTAGTAAACAAGCTAACTATTCTTTATATATATATATATATAAGGATTTTATAACAATTTTGCGATTCCTTTTAGTTTGTATGAATGGTGGTGACTTGAAAAGGAAATTGATTTTTACAGGTTTTGAACTACTATCTGCGTTAGGCAAGCTGGAGCTACTTAGATTGGATTCGAATTCATTCAATAACAACATCCTACACTCTCTTGGTGTGCTCTCATCACTCAAGACTTTATCCCTATCTTCAAACAGTTTCAATGAATCAATTGATATAGGAGGTAAGTCCAATACAAAACTCTTCACACATTGACAACCAAAGGCAATCTTTCAAGCTTCAAACTTGAAACAGTAACCACATGAACAAGTGCACAATATCCATGTGTTCTACATCTACCGATATCCATGTGCTCTACATCTAGTGGTACTGGTAGACAATTCCCTAGAAGATTCTCTATGTTGTTTATATATGGTCTTTATCATTGTTTGTTAGGATCAATATTAGGAAAATTTCTTAAATCTATTGTTTATGTGGTATTTTCAACAAATAAAAACTCACAATACACGCAAAACAAATCATTCTTTATTTTTCAATTACCTAAGAAAAGTTAGTCAACATGTTCCACTTGTAAAATTTTCTGCTAGGTAATTGATTTGAAACACCATTTAAGCAATGCTACATGTCTTGCACCAAATTTGTGGGGGAATTAAAGAGTAAATTGGTGATAAATCCAAGTTAAGGAAGGTATAAAGTATTAGATCCAGTAAATATTTTTTTGTTGGTGAGAGATCTACTTTTGTGAAATAGTTTGGTGAAAAATCTTTTCTTTTATTTTGAAGAACATTTTGTTTTTAATTTTACCTTGATTTTTTTTTTATCCATTGACTTTCGTTGACTTTGTTCAAAATTCTTTCCTATCTGTTCAATTTTTTTACCTTATCAGGTTTATTTGTTAACCTTTTCAATTCAAATTTCCCTTAACTATTTAAATATTTGTCCAAATAAAATTGTATCTGTACAAATTTTTTATGTGTTCAAATTCTATCTGTTTAATTTTTTTATCTTTATTTGTTCATCAACAACAACAATCATCCAAAAAAAAAAAAATTTCAATCTGCTTAACCCAAAAAAAAAAAAAAAAACAATGATCTGTTGAATTTAACAAATCTGGATCAGAGACCCATGGAAGAGGGGGATGGGTATGAACAAGATCTGAGCCTTTTTTAATAGATTTGTTCAAACTTTATCTCTCACCGTCAGAAACCTAGAATCCCCTATCTCCGTCATTCAACAGATGAACAAATCTGTCTGTGATGCCTCTTCACAGCCACTGTCCCTCCTCCAGAAATAACTTTCTCCAAACAAACACAATCAGTAAACACCAAAGAGGAGAGAGAGAGAGAGAGAGAGAGAGAGAGATGGCAAAAAATCTAAAAATTTCCCTAACTTCTTCTGAAAAGAACTACCAGAATATTTCTTACTTCATTCCATTTCAAGCAAAGGTTCCAATAAATCAACTGACTTACGTTTCTAGTTGTAATCGTGCCAAAAAAAACTACTAACAGATAAATTCCAACCATTTTCATCAACAAAAACCTTTATACCATACCAAGCTTCCAAATTTTTATCTCATTCGGCTTATAATCATATTTTCGCCTAATATTAAGTGTAATCAAAAGCTTATTCGAACTTTAAACTTAAAAAACGATTTCATTACCTATCAATTGGCAACTGAATGAGTACTTTCAATACGTATCAAACACAATTCCCAACCTTTAACGCGCAAATCTTCAAATTGAAGAGAGAAAAGCATATGTACCTTAAATGAGATTAATGTTGACTTCACGAACAGGAATCACGATAACAGTACGAGAGGGATTGGCCTCAGGAGTGAGGATCGAAGAGCCCGCGTAGTGGTTGAGGGAGGCGATATGAGATCCGAAGGGAACACTGCGAGATTGTACCGGATGAATCGGTAAACGTGAGAGTGTGAAACGAGGAAGCCAGGTGAAATGACCTCTGTTTTTCGATCTGAGGCTTTTGAACAGATCCAAGCCTACTTGGCCCTAAGATCCGATGGGTCATATACTCTATGATGAGGTCGCGAGTTGTCGACTGTGGTAACTACGACAGTGACACAGAAGGGTGGTGCAGCGGTGGCTACGGCTTAGGAACAAAACGGAAAGAGAGAATATATATATAGAGAGAGAGAGGAGGAGGAGGAGGAGATGAGGTTTGTATAACCAAACACAGTCGACGGCGGCAGAGGGGAGTCGAGGCGGCGTGTGAGCTCGATCTAGGGTCCAGCGGCGGATGGAGGAATAGCGAGGGCAAAGGGTTTTGGAGAGAGAGAGAATGAGAATGGCGAGTTTGGTTTGAAAATATTTCAAAAAGATGGTTAATAGTTAGTATTCGTTTGACTAATTTGGTTGGCTTAAAAAAACACAAAAGATAAAATAAGTTAAATAATTTAATTAGAAAAAAAAATGTTAAATTTAAATTATAATTATTTTATTTTTTCTTTAAAAAAAATTAAACCAAACGAACTTTTTAGTACCAAGTTAAAAAAGTTTCAACTCAAAAAAGTCAACTGAAAAAAACCAATGCCAATGGTGACTTAGTTGTTTATTTTTTTCTTAGTTTTTTTATTAAAAAAAAAAATATGTAAAAAATATGAGGTGATTTGACTTAAAATGAATTAAAATTTGACTTTTAACTTTTAATTGGCTTCTCAAACAAAGCAATATGTTTAGTCATTCGGCGAAATCTTATTCTTATAGACATAATGTTTTGAATGCCTGGACCTTAGACCTAAAAAATATAATTTTAGACTTTTAAACCAAGATTCAAAAAAATTATTAGATAATATCATAATACTATGTAACTTTTTTAAGTGGTACTCTTGACAGCATGAAATTACAAAATATATAAGTGAGTTATTTCTTACTTGGCTCCCAATTACTTAAAATGAAAGTCACCATTAGGGATGGCAATTTAAACCCGGCCCGACAGGGACCCGACCCCCCATCCCCGATAAGAGCAGTTTTTTCCCGAAAAATACTCCCCACGGACCGGGAATGGTATTTGAAATTGAATCCCCGATCAGATTCGGGCCGGGGACAAGGATAGCTTTCATAGGCCCCGACCCGGCCCGGCCCCATCCCCGGCCCCGGTCCCGGTCCCGTTTCTCCCCGACATAAAATTACTATAATGCCCCTCTATCTATTCATATATATATATATAATATAACCCTCATTCCTAATCTCTCACTCTCTCTCTCTACCCTCTATACTCTCTCACTCCGCAGTGGCTCTCTCTCACTCTCTCTTCTCTCTTCTCTGACTCTCTCCTTTCCACAGTTGGCGAAAGCTCTCTCTCACTCTCTCTTCTCTCTGCAGTCGCCGGTCGGTGATGGCGTCGTCTCCTCCTCCGTGGCAGTACGCAGTACAACGTCGCCTCCTCATCCTCCGTCGCCTTCTCTTTCTCCTCCTCCGCACCACTGCCGAACCTTCATACACGGCAGATCTGAGCATATTTGTGTATGTATACATATGTGTGTGTGTGTGTCTATCTATCTCAATCTGTCTCCATTTTATTTTTATTTTTTTTGTTGATGTTGTTGTTGTTGATGAAAATGATGTTGTTGTTGATGATGTTGCCGTTGATGATGTTGTTGTTGATGAAAATATGTTGTTGTTGATGATTTATGATAAAAAGAGAAAGCTAAATAGAGAGAGAGAGCTGCAGGGATTTTCCAGGGTTGAGGAAACCCGATTCCTGTTAGGGGCGGGGGTGGGAGCGGAGGAGATGATGGGTTCCCTGTCGGGGATCGAGGGTGGAGGCGGGGAATTCTGTAGCTTCGGGGATCGGGGACGGGGAGTGTGATCCCCGGCCCCGACCCGCCCCGTTGCCATTCCTAGTCACCATTGTCTCATTTGAGATCGTAAAAGTTCAAACTGCTTCTTGGGTGAAGATTTCGAATCAGGATCCCTTCTTTGAATTTCTTACTTGACTTCCTACATGTTAAGTTTTGGGCCTACTTTTAAACCTAATTTCGATGATCCGAATTGTTCACATTTTTAAATTTATTGAGTGTATCATACCTATAATAAATCAAGTTAATCGGATATCAGAAAGCATGTATTCGTATCATCAAACTAAAAACCATTTTTTTAAAAAATTTAATAAACAATTTTCCAAATACATACTTTCTGATATCCGATAAACTTGATTTTTTATAGGTATGATATACTCAACAAATCTTAAAATGTGAATAATTCATATCATCAAAATTGAGCCTAAAAGTGGACCCAATAACCCAACAAACAAGAAACCAAGGAAGAAATCCTGATTGAAAGATTTCAGCTAACATTTCTGACTACTTAATCAATGATTTCATCTTTCCTTTAGAAGGAATTAAAGCCACTAAGATTAGGCCCTGTGCTAGATGACTTGTTAGATGGTTTTTATTTTCCTTTATTTTATCTTGATTGTATCTCCCCCTGGTTGGGTCCTCCCCAACCTCTTTCCTTGGTCTGAGTCTAGACATGATTGGGTTTAATTGGAGACACCAACATACTTGGGAGTACTTTGCAGGCTATGATGCAATCCACCAAGTCATCATTCTGTACAACATTTTAATCATCAATAAATTTTCTTTGTTGATTTTTAAAAAAGAAAAAAAATACACAACAACGTTGTCTCATCTATTACATTATTAGTTAGAAACGCCATATACAATTTGGAAAAATGCATGAGACCTCCAGTGGGGGTGTTGGGGGTCCCTTTTGATTGGTCCAAAAAAAAATTTTTGTTTTTTTTCTTTTTTTCTTCCATTGGCAGCCCCCCACGTACAGGTGGGGGTGATGGGGTCACCCCCCACTGGGGGTCCCCAGCATTGCCCATACAATTTACTAATCTAGTTGGATAGTCAATCATTTATTGATCTTATGAAAAAAAAAATTTAATTTTTTTATCAACAAAAGAAAACTTTATTGAAAGTAATTAGATTATAAGGCAAGTGACATACATCAATAAAGGAGATTGATTAGTTTGCTTCGATGCTTTCTAATCTCATAAATTGCTAATCTCTTCACTATTAATTCTTCTAATCAAACAAAGCATGTCTGTTCTACGTGTTAGGAGTGGTAGATAATTCCATAAATTATTACATAAATAATGTCACAATAATATTTTTAAACTGTTAATTAATTATTAATTATCCAATTTTATCGGACTCGACAACAACCAAGTTGAGATGGTTACTATTACATAATATAGTTTGCCAAATTTATAAATAATGGTCAGTTACTTTTTAGTCTCTGAGGGTGTGTCTGATTAATAGGATTAATAGTGAGAGAATTAATAATTTATGAGATTAGTATTAGTTATCCAATTGGATTAGTGAGATACATAATTCTCTCTTATCTATGTTTATTTTGTAATTAATATGGAAGTATATATAATCTCAATTATATGTATGTTTCGCGTTATTAATTGTAGGCTTAAAAAAATTCATCAATTTTGTTACATATAATGACCATTGAAATATAATCCAAATAATGGAATGTGAGTCCGATGGACTAATAATCTCAATCTCGCACTATAATCTGCCCAATCAAGTAGAGGTGAGCATGGTCCAGTTTAGATCAGTTTGGGATGAAACCAGGACCAATCCATTGTCTATAGTTCCATAAAAATTGGAATCAAACCAAACCATTAAAATTATAGAACCAATCTAAACCAAACTATTTAAACATGATTTGGTTCGGTTTGGAACTACGGTTTCACATAATATATTAATAAGAAAAATCATATAACATTTTCAAAAATATTCAACCTGTCATAAATTTCAAAAATAATAATAACATAACCATCAAACAAACTACTCTCATAAAATTCACCAATAAACAAAAACATAACATTAAGCAAATATTGTTCAACATTAATCTGTCATTATTTTTCGAAACATAAACTTTCAAAACATAACATGTACATTATTCCACCATTAACTTAAACAAACATGATAGTTAGAAAATAAACATATATGGTTCAAGTTATGCAGTCCGATTCGATTCAAATCTAGAATCACGAACCTAAATCCAAAATCAATTCACAGAGACCAATTTCCTAATTTTACAAATTAGGACTGAAGCACAAATTAAAAAAACAAACCAAACCTACCGAATTGGTCTAGACCGATTAGTTTGTGAGTTTTTTAATTTCTTTACTTAGCCCTACAATCAAGAAAACCCTAAAGTCATTTTAGTTATCTATTTAAATTGTATGTATTTAGTTCTCAATGTATAAAAATTATTTTGGTTTGGTCCCCTAATTGGATTCCATTTGTAGACTAGATACCATTAAAGTTAGAGAAAATATCATTTCGCCTCCCAAACTTTCTCACATTTTTTCATTTGATCCCCAAACTTCGATTAAAATCAATTTTACACCTAAATTTTTTAAATTTGATCAATTTGGCCCCTGCTATTACATTCCATCAACAATTGAAAGGAATGTGTTGACGTGGGGGCAAATTGATTTTTAAGATATAGTTTGTGGGGCAAATTGATTTTTAAGGCATAGTTTGGGGGGTAAAATAAAATTTTAAATGAATTTTTGTGTCATATCAACACATTTTTTTCAATTGTAGAAGGAAAGTGATAGCAAGGGGCCAAATTGATCAAAATTTCAAAAGTTTAGGTGTAAAATTGATATTAATCGAAGTCTATGGATCAAATTAAAAAGCACGTGAAAGTTTGGGAGATAAAATGATATTTCCTCTTAAAGTTAAGGGTAAATATAGAAATTTAATTAAAATTGGCTCTTTTAGTTCCTAAAGTAAGAAATTTGTGTCATTTTGTGCCCTAATATTTAAATTATATCTATTTAATTTCCAAAGTATAAAAAGTGTTTTAATTTTAGTTAGCTAACCTAATTGTGTCCTTCTTTATCTGATCGAAGGGCAAAACATGAAAATCGTAAATACACATCAACAAAAAGCCAAGAAAAAGAGACCAAAAAATTCATTTTTGGGGGAACTAGTTGGCTAATATTTATATATTTATATATCAAATCATATAGGATGATGTACTACAAATATATGTATATATATATATATCAGCAATCTGCACAAAGGATGTATGTGTAACTTGAAAAAAATAAAAATAAAAATAAAAAATAAATAAATAAACATTAATTTTTTTATTTTTTTATTTTATCAACAAAAGAAACTTTTATTGAAAAAATAATCGCCCTTGGTGATAATTATCAACAAAAGATGCTAGTTGTACGAGCTTTCATTATTGAGCCCAAGATCGTGGGTTTGAGTCCCATCCTTCTCTTTGAATATTTTTTACAAAAACTCCAAATATCGGGGTATTTTGAGAAAGAAAATTGTGGGACAAAAAATGTCAACACCACCAACAATCTACACTTTATATTTTAAAATAGATAGATATATATTACAATGAAAAATTATCACCAAGAAAATTATAAATGAAAAAATTATTGACAAGGATCTCATTCATCATTGAAAATAAGCTTTGGTTGACAAATTATTTTTTCGTCATTACGAAAATTACATTTTATTATAATAATGTGAATATTCTTTCCCAGAGATGTTGGCTTTTACATTTTTTTTATTTAATTTTTTGATAATGTGTGTATATGGTTTTCAAGCTTTACCCCTAGTTGCGACAGAAAGATAGACAAAATTAAGTTGAGAGATCAATGCAAAACATTTTTCAATATTCTAAGGGTAAATTATATTTAGTGCCCCTGCCCTTTCACCAAAATTTCAATTTGGTGCCTTCAGTTTCAATTGTAACAGTCAACCTCATATACTTTCGACCAAATTACAATCTCACCCTTTTTTATATACAACCTGCAATTCAAAAAGGCTAGCTTACTCTATCAATGATATTATATACAACCTGCAACAATTAACTTCGTGTAGAAGTGGTGTTGGGTAATTGAGCAAGCAAAAATTGGAGCCTTATACCATGCTCTAGTTTTTGGTTCGTTTTGCTCTTTTATGTTTTCTTTTTTTGGTTTTGTTCTTGCCTTTGTCCGTTGGTTTCTCTCCGACTAGTGTGGTTGTGTCTTAGCAAGTAATAGGGCTCGTTTTTCGGTGCCAACCTAGTTAGGATGGAATTACTAGCTTTAATGCTTAGTGCTCTCTCCTCCCTTTGATCTTTGTACAATGTACTCTAAATTTCATCAATAAAGTTCTTTTTAGTTGTTGAAAAAAAAATATATATATATATCTCACCGCTTTATCCATTTATCATTAATAAGCTAGCATATGTTAAAGTTGAAGGATTAAAGTGAGATTTTGGTGACAGTAAAGACTAAAGTGAGATTTTAGTAAAAATGTAAGAGCATTAACGAGACCAAAAAATAATGTCACATGGATTTCAAATGACAAGTTTTAATGACAAATAGATAAAAAAGTGATATTACAACTTTAAAAAGTGATATTACAACTTGATAAAAAAATGTAGGGTTTGACTATTACTAGGGGCGACGTTAGCTTAGGGTTGATGGGGTTCCATCCCCCATCAACCTATCAAAAACTCTTAGTAGAACAACTGCTTGTATTATTAATAGTTTATTTAATATGATTTAATCTTATTAAAATTAAGGGACCTCATTGTATTGTTTGACATCAATGAATGAATAATTTTTTAATTACATATATACAAGAAAATGTGTTTGACGTTATTAATAATGAAGTTATTATGCAACAGTTCTAAAAATAAAATCTCATCAAATGCAAGTGTGAAAGTTTATATTATTTGTTGTTCAGACAAATAGTACAATATTTTTGTAGTTTATTCTACTTAAAATTTGAGAAATTTAGATATAAAAAGTTTGAAAAGTTTAGGGCATCCTTTGGGATTTGATTTTTTTAAATAATTTTTATTTTTTTTTTTTGATTGTTTTATAAGATGAAAAGAGTCAAATGGATTTGATAATGCCTTTTTTTAGTTGAATGAAAAAACGTGTTGACTGATATTTATGATTTGCTTTTGTAGCAGCTTTTAACTTTTTGTTTTTGTACTTATAAAAAATAAAAAATAAAAACTTTTAGCTTTTTTTAACCTAAAAGTCAAGTTTTCAAAGAAGGCCTAAATGTTGCTTAGTTTAATTTTTTTTTTAGTTTCTAGAATTGGTGGAACTTGAACATGCAAGGTGACCCCATCTCTACAAATTTTTGGAAACGCCACTTACTATTACAATAGAAAGTAAATGAATTAAAATGAAATTTTGATGAAAATGTAAGGATGCTAAATGTAATTTAACCATATTGTATGGAGAAAACTTCATTTTTCCTTCTAAATTATCATTCAAAAATTAATTTATCTCATATTCTTTTATAATATCAATTTTATACCTAATCTGTTTGATTTTGGATCAATTTCACCCCATTGTTAGTTATAGTCTATAATCAAATGGAAGTTGCTGACGTAAACTTCATTTTGCCCCCAAATGAAGTTTAATATGACTCATACAATTAATATGATCAGATTTGCACTCAATTCTTTTTCTTTTTTCTTTTTCATTGTAGAATTCCGCAATATGAACAACTTAGAGCAGCTGGATTTGAGTCGGAATTCAATAGAAGATATTAAAGGTATACAGTAGTGATTTCCCAAAAGTTTTTAGAGGTTTTACTCTCATTTTCCTAGCTGAAAAAGATTTAAAGGTAATATTGTTCACGTATAATATTATTTCACACAACAGGTTTTGTACAAAAATAATGTTTGTATATCATTATCCCAAATGAAGCTCTCCAAGTTTCTTAGTAAAAAAACTAAATTCTTTTTTTCTTTTTCTTTTAATAAACAAGATGGATTTCATAGCAATTTTGCGTTTCCTTTTAGTTTGTGAGGATTGTGGTGACTTGAAATGGAAATTGATTTTTGCAGGTTTTGAAAGACTATCTGTGTTAGGCAAGTTGGAGCTACTTGATTTGAGCTACAATTCATTCAATAGTAGCATCATACCATCTATTGGTGTTCTCTCATCACTCAAGACCTTAAACTTAATGGGCATCAATTTGAATGGATCAATTGATGTAGAAGGTAAGTCTAATAATAAAACACTTTAGATGTTCACACAAGACAATCTTTCTAGCACCAAAACGAGTCAGTAACCACATGAACGACTGCACAATATCCAAGTGTTCCACTACCTACTGGGGCTAGTAGACAATCCGTTTGAAGATTCTCTAGGTTGTTTATATATGTTCTTCATCGTTGTTTGTTATGACCAATGTTAGGAAAAATTATTAAATATTCTCGGTGGCATTGTTTACGTGGTATTTTCGGCAAATGAAAAATCACAATACATACGAAATAAGTCATTCTTTATCTTTCAACTGCCTAACAAAGATTAGTCAACATATTCCACTTGTAAAAATTTTTGCTACATGATTGGTTTGAAAAACCATATAAGCAATGCTACATGTCTTAGACCAAATTTGTGGGAAAAAAATTATTAGGTAATGTCGGAGTACCATGTGACATTTTCTATGCGGTGCTCCTAACAATGTGAAATCACAAAATACATTAGGTGAGTAATTCCTTATCTCCCAATTACTTAACAAATTTAGGTCAACATTGTCTCATTTGTTAAATTTTTGGTTACATCATTAGTTAGGAACACCACATACACAAATGCCATATGATATTCCTAAATTATGGAATAATTACCCAATTTCATAATAGTCAAACTCAACAAAAAAAAACCATAATAGAACCAAAAGAGCAAGTCTTAATTGAGATTAAATCTATTACATACACGTATATCCTACTGAATTTATAAACCAATAGGTTTTTAGATGTACTCAATTTTCGTTTCTTTTTTAATATTTTTCTTTTCATTTTAGAATTCCATAATATGAGCAACTTAGAGGAGCTGGACTTGAGTTGGAATCACATAGACAACATAAAAGGTAATGGTGAAGGTTTCAGGGGTTGTATTCTCTTTTTCCAATCTAAAAAAGATTTAGGGCAAAATTCATCTTGCCTCCTTATAGTTTGAGTTTGGAGTATTTTATCTCTTTACGCCGTATTTGGTTAGGGGATTTGCGAAGAGATTTGAAAAGGAAAAAGGAAAAGGTGGGTGAAATGTGAATAAAATATATTTATATTTTTTCTAGTTTCACATACGTTTTCCCTTTCTCTTTCCAAATCCCTTCCCAAATCCATCAACCAAATACGGTGTTATAGTTTAAATACAAGTCAAGTGTTCCCTTGTGATTTTGTACTAAGCTACACTATTAACTTTGTTAACAGAAAAATAGAAAAAGACTACTATACTCACATCCTTTTCTTTCTCATCTTTCTCTATTAATACACAATAAATCACTATCACCGTTGCATTCAACCCAGTCACCACCATTAATTTTAATGTAAAAAATAAGGATACATACTATTCAATGTAAAATTTTGTAAATAATTTTAAATTAGTGATAACGTTTATGTATGTTAATAATTAAAGTCTTAATTTTTTTTTTTTATCAATATATAATTATTTTGTAAAACTACCACGAAGTTATAATTTTTCCTAAAAAATATACACAGAGTAATCTCATTTTAAAAAGAAACTGAAAAGTGTATCATACATGTATACACCAATGATCATATATATCCAGTAATTGAAACTCTACATATAACTAACCCCAATAATTGAAATTAGCAAATTGAACCAGTATGAAATGTGGTTGTATGTATGACTGTCTGAAATGTGGCACTGTGCGAAGGATAGAACGTGACTATGGTCGTCTACACAACTGTGTTGGAAATGTGAATCATATATGTGGCTATGATTCTTTGAGAACTAGGGGAGGGGTGAGGAGGTAATTGGAGAGGTCGGGAAAAGATAGAGAGGGGGTTGCGACAGTTGTTGATGAAGAAAGAGGTGGTTATAGGTGGTTGGGGAGAGGAGAAGAGGCAGCGGGCAGTGGTCGGAGATAGAGTGGCAAGGTGGTTGGGGATTGGAGTTGTAGAGTTCTTTAGGTTTGAAGGTAGATGATAAAAATGAAAGGATGAATGGAGAAGTTGGGTAAAAATGACCTATTGCATTTTGATTTTACTTTAGTTTCAAACAATAAATATGTCCACTCTCAAAATTTTCAAGTGCATTACACCTTCTGTCAATTTTGACGGAAAAAGGAACCATTGCAGTTGCAATGTAGTTTAGTCCAAAATTACAAGGGAGCACTCTGTTTATATTTAAACTATAGGGGGTAAAGTGCTTCAAGTTCAAACCACATGAGGTAAAATGAATTTTGCCCAAAGATGTACAAGCAAGATCATATATTTATAATATATGTATTTTTTTTTAACACAACAGGTTTGAAGAGCTTAAGCAAGCTAAAGACGTTGAACCTCCAATGGAATGAATTGAAAGGACTGGTTACTAGTAATGGTGAGAACTTAAGCTTACTTTGAATTGGCATTAATTTACTTAAGTCCACAGTGCTTTATAAAATGAGCTCATAATGATGAGCCCACTAGTAATGGTGAGACCTTAATTGTAGATATTTTATTCAAATTGATGTGGCTCCTATCATGTTAATTAACTAGATCCCATTTTAAATTCTCAAGTTCTATATTGCATGCCACATTAGTAGGTGTAGTGTTTTCATTATATAATAACAGAAAGCTCTATTAGATCTATTATGTTCGGGAAAGGCTATAGTTCAAATGTTTTGTAACAAAACCACAATGATTCATAATTTTTCTCACCATAATAGTTCATAATTTCTTAATGTATATAACATAACCACAATAATTCATAATTTCTTAATGTATATAATGTAACCAAAATAATTCGTAATTAAGACTTTTATTATAGTGCACCCCTTCCTAACATAACCATAATAGTTTGTAACTAGGGCAAATTACAATAGTAGTCCATGCACTTTGGCTCTTGTATTATTTTCGTTCCTGTAATTTTAATTGGCTCGATTTTGACTCTGAATTTATAACTTTATCTCAATTTGGTCCAATTGATTATAATTGTTAACATTTTTTTATATAAAATATATACATAAGTGGCACGTGTCATAATTTTAAGGGAAAAATATAAACTTACTTAACTTAGTGAGTTAATCTCAACCAATACAGTGATAATTTTTTGTCAAAAACACTACCAGCATTATCAAGTGGACCAAATTGACACAAAATCTAAAATTAAGAGTCAAATTTGAGCCAATTGAAAGTGTAGAGATCAAAATGACACAAGAGGCAAAATGTAGGGACCATTGGTGTAATTTGCCCTTGTAACTGATACCATAAAACTTCAAATTTCTTTCTTATCATAACAAGTGTGTACCATAACCTTTTTTTGTTGTCTTTTGTTATATGGTTGAGGTATTGGGCCATAATGCATCACCTTATCACAATGATCTAATATTTGAAGATTCTTTGTGACTTTTATGTAAGGTATCGCCATATTTTGATGGCACATAATTTTTAATGAATAATTCTTTAGCTACATCTTTCAGGGTTGGATGGGTTGAAACACTTACAGGAGTTGTATTTGGATCATTCATCCATTAACAAGATCTTTCTTCATAATGTTGGAGTAATGTCCTCCCTAAGGGTGCTGACATTGCGGAATATTGGCCTTAATGGAAGCCTACCTAACCAAGGTATTCACAATTTGATCATATTCCTTGGATTAATTGTGTTATGATTTGAATGTGAATCCATGCAAATAAAACGTCTAAGCTAAGCATCACTTCTTTTATTTCACAGGTTGGTGTGAACTTTCTAACCTCCAAGAGTTAGATCTCAGTGAGAATGATTTTAATGGAATGCTTCCCTCGTGTTTGGAAAACTTAACATCAATTCAAATATTGGACCTCTCTTTCAATCAGTTCACAGGAAATCTTACTTCATCTCCCCTTAGTAATCTCACGACACTTGAATATCTTATCCTTTCATATAACCATTTCGAAATCCCAGTCTCATTTATTTCATTTTGTAACCATTCAAAGCTGAAGGTATTTTTAGGTAACAACAACAGATTGAGTGATCACATTGAGTTTCAAACATGGATTCCTAAGTTCCAACTGAAGGTTCTCAGTTTATCAAACCGTGGATCAAACAATCTTGGTATGAAATTTCCAAATTTTCTCTTTTACCAATATGACCTTAGAAGAGTTGATCTATCACACAACTTGTTCAGAACATTCCCGGTTTGGTTGTTAGAAAACAATACGAGATTGGAAATTTTCCATCTAATAAATTGCTCTCTCCTGGGGCCTTTCCTACTGCCATCGTATCCTAATCCCTATGCCTATTCAATTGATATTTCTGAAAATCATCTTGAGGGCCCAATTCCAACAAATATAGGATCGATCTTTCCAAATTTGAGGAATTTAAATACATCTAGAAACCTTATTCAAGGTCACATTCCTACTTCTTTAGGTGATATGCACTCTTTGGCGATGTTGGACTTATCTAACAATAATTTGTCTGGACAGATTCCAAAGCATTTGACAATTGGTTGCCCCCTTTTATTATTCTTCAAACTATCAAACAATAATTTGTCTGGCCAAATATCTCATTCGTTTGTAAATTTAACCCAGTTGTTATGCTTATATTTGGACAATAATAATTTCACAGGCAAATTTCCAGATAGCGTATCTATTTCCCGTCATTTGAAAGCACTTGCTATTAGCAACAACCATATGTCTGGAAAGCTTCCAAGATGGATAGGGAATGTGTCCTATCTAACCGGAATTTCTATGTTCTCAAATCATTTTGAAGGTCCTATTCCAGTAGAGTTTTGCAAACTTGATTATCTTGAGTTTTTAGACCTTTCAGAGAATAACTTGTCTGGTTCTATACCATCTTGCATCAACCAATTGAGTGTAAAACATGTCCATTTGAACCGAAACCAGTTGAGCGGTTCAATGATGCATCCATTTTACAACAGTTCTTCTTTGGTGACATTAGATCTTAGCAATAACCACCTAAATGGTACCATTTCCAGTTGGATTGGAAACCTTCAGATGTTGAGTATTCTTCTCTTAAAATTTAATAATTTTGAAGGTGAAATTCCAGTTCAATTATGCCAGCTGAAACTATTAAGCATATTGGACCTTTCTGAAAATAACTTTTCTGGTCCCATACCTCTTTGTTTTCATGAAATACCTTTTGAGACAACCCATGAAAAATCTTCTCTAGGAACTAGTGGTTCACCAGGTATGCCAGGTATACCAATATTTTCAATGTGGAGCTATGTCGAGGGGTCGAAGTCACTAGGAGAGCATTATTCGATGGATATTGCATATGCATATGCAAGTATCAACTTACAGTTTTTGGATGTCCAACAAAAAGTGGAGTTCACAACAAAGCATGGATCCTATGCATATAAAGGCAATATTTTGGACTACATGTCTGGAGTTGATCTCTCTTGCAACCACTTCACAGGGGAAATCCCATTGGAAATGGGAAACTTGAGCAACATCCATGATCTAAACTTGTCTCATAACAATTTATTCGGATCAATCCCATCAACATTCTCACAACTAAAGCAGATAGAAAGTTTGGATCTCTCTTACAATAGATTGAATGGAAAGATACCTTCTCAATTGATTGCATTGGACAAGTTGGAAGTCTTTAGTGTGGCATATAACAATTTATCAGGTACAACCCCAGATCGAAAAGCTCAGTTCGCAACTTTTGAAGAAAGTAGCTATGAGGGAAATCCTCTTCTCTGCGGACTTCCCTTGGAAACCAACTGCAATAAAACTGTACCATCATCAGTAATGCCAAAAGGCCTGGAAAGAAAGATTGAAGATGGTGGTTTCATAGATATGGAGGTTTTCTATGTCAGCTTTGTAGTCTCATATATTATTGTGTTGTTAGGGATTGTTGCAGTTTTGTTCATAAATCCTCATTGGCGACAAGCTTGGTTTTACCTCCTTGAAGTGTGCATGACCTCTTGGTACTACTTCTTTTTGGACTATTTCATGAAGTTTTTTTGCAACAGAAATATGTAATCTCCTTGATTAAGATGCAAGTTCTTGAATTTGAACCTAAGAAAATGAAATATCTATTAGCTTTCTGGTCTAACCTATGTTACTAAATTTTTTTTCTAGAAAGTTTGTTGAAATAAGTTGCCCACACTCGTGGGTTTTAACAAGATGTCTATCAACATAGATGTTGTAGTATTGTCATGCAATGACACAAATTGGTGTGCCCGATTGAAAATTCCCATTGTGAAGTAGACACGAATTTTAGGTGGAATGTCAACACTTCTACCAATAAAATTGAGATGTATGAACGGCTCTTGACAAAGGCTTTCTTTAATCTCATTTAATGTATTTTGTTGCCACAAAACTGTTTTAATTCTCTATAGAGCTTGTTACGTATTGGCATTCTTGTATTCTATGTTTTTATTTATTTTATTTAGTGATTCTTGCATACTATATATTGACAAGGCTTTCTTTATTAATGTTTACTTTCACAATGTTAGTCTATAAGCAGTTACCTTTGTAAACGTATCCCAAAGTGTAGTGTATAATGTACATTTAAATTTTTTATTTTTATTTTCTTATTCACAAAATTTAATAGTTCGTTGCTAGATTAGCACATAAGGGGAGTTCAACTTATATCCACTCCTTGCAACCACTTAAGTTTTGTCTCTCATTCCATTCATAAGAGTAGAACACAAGACTCCTTTTAAGAGAGACTTGCTGGCCAAACAGTTATCCACATAGGCTAGAATCTCTTGCTTTAATTAATTTAGGCCTTGGTGTTACTAAATTAATAGCTTGTTTCCAAACGAGACCTAAGTGTTATGTGGGCCATATCTCAAATAAATGTAATCCATACATTTTTTTTTTTTTTTTTTTTGAGTTAATCAGACTAAGACCCCTTAAACTAATGGTGAATATCACTTTGATCTCTGAATCTATGAACCTGTACATTTTAACTCTCTCAACTATAAAAATGTATTACATTCACCCCTTCTAGACCACTTCAAATTGGGTGCATTTATATTATTTTCATAGTTAAGAGGTCAATATATATAGGTTCATAGATTAAGAAGTAAAACTGATATTTGTTGATAATTGAGTAGGTCTTGGTATAATGAACAATTTTGATGAAAAGTCTATTTTAAAGAGGGTGTAAAGCATTAGATCCCATTAGTATTTTTCTTTGCTGAAAAGTATACTCTTTGTGAAATACTATGATGAGAAGTGCATTTTATTATTTTGGAGGACATTTTCTTTTGAATTTTAACCCTTAATCTATTTGTTAAATTTTTTTATTTGTTAATTTTTTTTACTATCTGTTGAACTTTTTTTTTATCTGTTTAATTTTTGGGTGATTCTATTTACACACCATCAATGCTTTCAATACACACTATTATTTAGTTCACATTAATAACATTTTAAACTTTTGATTTTTCACTCAACACACATCATAATATTACTTTTTTAACCTAACCCACACAACATAATACACACTCTAATACAAGATGATGTACGCACCATCAAAGTTGAAAAGACAATAAGGTCCAAAATACAATTCACAATAATTTTTGATTCATGTGTCTCTCTCTCCCTCCAATTTGTGTTGAATCTATGGAAGCAACATGAGAGCAAACGGTGAAGACCAAATAGCAAGCTAAAATTTTACGACGATAAAGCAATTGGTGTGGTATTCTAGAAAAATTTAAACAAAAAAATAGTTTTAATATTGTTCATAAATACAATGTTGAAAAAACTTAATATGTTCACAAATTTATATTCGAACAAAACCAAAATGTTCAATTTTTATGTATGAATGTTTAATACTTGTTCAATTTTAATAATATGGACAAAATGATTCTATTCAAATATAAATAATTGAACTTCTATAAATGTTCAAGTTTGTGTGCATACGGAATGAATAAGAAATTGTTGTAAAGATGAACATCGGTCTTTTGTTCGAAATCAATATAAACAAGATAAATAACAAAGTAAACTAACATTGTTGTTTTGTTCCAAATCAATGTCATCCATAGTATATAAATCTTTAAGATCAATTGATTTCAATGTTTTAAAATCCTAAATCTTCCAAAACAATAATATTTTGAGTTTGAAAAATAATAGAAAAGAGATTTGTTCTAGGTGATGGTGTATACAAAGATATTTGTGTTTTCGTATATAAGTTGTTGAAATGAATATATACACACCTATATTGTTCTTAATAGTCATTTTACTTGGGGGATATTATTGCCATACAAATTTAATGGTTAAATGGTGTGTACTGAGAGGATTGACATGGTGTGCAAATAGAATTACCCTTAATTTTTTTTGACTATCTATTCAAATATTTTCTTATCTGTTAGATTTTTATTTTTTTCTTATTTGTTGAAACTATCAATTGAATTTTTTTAGCTGCTTAATTTTTTTTATCTATTTAAATTTTATTTGATTCAGGGACAAAGAAAGATACTAGAGAGAAGAAGGAAATGATCTAATACCAAGATGCTACAATGGTAATCCAAACAACGGATTGGCACAATGATCTCCTTTAACTTATGCAAAACTCGAGAACTTGTTTTAACGCAAACACCATGTTTTCTTCACATATTCTAATGAATCAAAAACATAAAAACAAACATATAGGGTAAATTACACTTTGCACCCCCTGTGCTTTGCACCAAATCTCACTTTGGCCACCCTTATACGTGAAATCATAACAGTCAACCCTCTACACTTCTGGTCAAATCCCACTTTGGTCCAACCACATAAAATCATGACAATCAACCCCTTTCACTTTTACTCAAATCCCATTTTATTTTCTACACAAGTATCAATGTCCTCTTTCTATTACTTAATTGTTTAAATCTTTAATAAAATCTAATCATGTGATAAGCATGTGACTACGACATGATAGTAAGAAAGGAAAATCATCCACATTTTCTACAAATACACACTTTATTCCAAAATTTAAATCAGAATATGACTGTATTAGACTAAAACAAAATGCAAATTGTGAACAATTAAGAATATGAATTAGGATTTTGCATAAATTGAAATCACGAAACTCTATTTTTCATGGTAATATAATCTTTTGTCTTTCTCTTTAATTTCTTTGTTGTATTTTTTTTTTAAATTTCAAAAAGCTCTACTTTCTTGCATTTTTATCCTAATATAACTCTCATGTGCTTATCACGTCGGACAAAGTGCATTGGTGGGAAACATGGATGATTTTCCTTACTCTCATTTCATAATTGCATTTTTGCATTTTTGTCACATAAATGGATTGTGTTAAAGATTTAAAAATAAAGTAACAGAAGAGGGACATTGACACTTGTGTAGGGACACTACAACAAAATGCACCTTTGGCGACCAAAATTGGCAACTAAAAAAAAATTTAGTCTCCAAAAGTTGTGGAATTGGCGACTATATTGATTATTGGTGACTAAAAAAAATTTAGTCGCTAAAAATACCAAAATTGGAGACAAAAAAATTTAGTCGCCGTATGTTGAGTTTTGGCTACCAAAATCATTTAGTCGCCAAATGTAAAATAAAAAATTATTTTTTATCTTTGGCGACCAAAAGTTTGGTTGCCAAAAACATATTTTCAGCGATAAAAAATTATTTTAGTCGCTGTATGGTGCGTTTTGGCTACTAAAATCATTTAGTCGCCGAAAGTAAAATTAAAAAATTATTTTTTATCTTTGGCGACTAAAAGTTTGATTGCCAAAAACTAAAATATTTGGAGGGATTTATTTCAAATTTTGGAGGGATTTTATAAAACTAATTAGCAACTAAATGAGATTTAGTCGCTAATGGTGTAATAAATATATATACATTGGTTTCTATACCACAAACATCGCCTCTGTCTCTCTCTTTATGTTTCTCTCTCTCCCTCTCCCTCTCCGCTGCTTCTCTTCCCCTCTCTCACCGCCGCTCCACCAGCCATGCCTCCGCCTCTCATCCTCGTAGTTGCGGGCAATCGGAGCACAGATTCACCTAGATTTGCCCTATTTTCTCTCTCTAAACTCCATAGCCAATCATGAAATTTAGATCTACATGACACTACCCATTTCAAATCTTCCATTGAACTGAGCTTCAATGGCGAATCTCGTGGTTCTGGTGGTGGTGATTTTGGGTCTGATCAATGGTGGGTATTGCCAAGAAACGGCCCAATAAGCTCCATGGAGAATCCACACGTTGTTCTCTGTGGAGTGCCATAACTACTTGTTCAGGTTTAGTTCAATTCTTCAAAAAGTGGTGCTAGATCTTTATATGTGTTTTTATACTCATCAGTTTGGTATGTAATTATGTTTTGTTGTTCTTTTCTTTGGTGTTAATCCCTATCTATGTATAGAAAAAAAGGAATAAAGCATATCCGATATTCATGCCTACCAGGCATTTGACAAAATGCCTCAAACTATGGTGGTATTGATTAAAACATATCAGAATTGTTGTTTTGCAATTTAATAGGCTGACAAAGGTATTAGTTAAAAAGTGGACTAGTATGAATGAAGTTTTTTGGTTTAGGCGTTTCTTAAAAATCAATTCATGCATTGGTGTTATGGGGGTTTCACAGTTCCACTTCACATAATACTATTTAGAATTGATATATTTCATGCTAAATGACACTTTTCTCAGTTAGTAGCAAGTGCATGATGCATGGACTTTCCTTCTTCTACTCTTTTTTTTTTTCTTTTTTTTTTCCTATTTTTTATTTTTCAGGGTATGATGTATAAAATTAATAAAGGAAAAGGTCATTCTAATAACTTAGTTGGACAATTCAAGGAAAATCTTATTCACTTGTGTTTTGCAGAGTTGGATAAAGGCACCCTCTTGGTGGATTTCATGGAGACGGCCCAAAATGGATTGCTGCTCCTTTGTGTTAAGAGTTCTAAAAGGGCTTTGTGTTCACATATTGGGCTTCAAACCCATGGCTCATTCCAAAAGGTACTGATATTTGAAATTCACTTCATTCTTGGGTTGCTTTACATATGTATATAGAAGTTAATATAACAATGCAAAAAATAATTCAACTATGGTCAGTTTATGCTGAAATTAACTCAATAGTTGATTAAAGTAGCATGTTAAAGAGATATTTGTTTTCTTGTGTTCTCCAAGGAAACTATGGGCCACCCTATGTTTAAAGGAGACACCCATGAGACACTGATTATTCCACAATAAAGTAGTTTGAACCTACCTAAACAAATTAGTATCACATTAGAATAGAGTATATTGACAGCAAATCATGCTTTTTTAATGTTTAAATAATATTGTGCAATGAATTTATTTATTTTCTTCACTCAGCTTTCTTTTCTTTTTGAAAAATCTAGAAATCCTCTAGATGTTGATTTGTGATTATGTATCAATGCAGTATATAACAATCCCAATCAAACAATCAAGACAAATCGACACAATGATTTTACGTGAAAAAATCACAATTGGACACCTCCAATTGTGATAAAAAAACCACGGGTAAAAGCCACAAAACAATCCACTAAAAAGACATAAAGGAATTACACAGGTATACTCTCCATTACATAGCGAATCCACGCCCAAATTGAACCAACCTCTATGTGCCTCTTTCAACCCCGTCTTCACCTCGGAATTGTCTTGACGATGAGCCACTCCAGAATCCACCAAAGAACAACTCTCTCTTTTGTGTAGAAAAAACAAAACTTTTGATGTATTCTTTTTAAACCATGAGTTGAATACTTAATAAAATATCAAAGAAAACTAACAAAATATCCCCAGATATAAACCTTAATATCCAAAAAGAAGATCTGGAGGAATTAATTTAGTTTTGGGAGAAAACCAACTATTTATAGAAAACCAAAGTAATCCTAATTTTGGAAGAAAACCAATTCCTTATAGAAATCCAAAGTAATCCTAGTTTTGGAAGAAAACCAATTCCTTATAAAAGTACAAACGTGAATAAAATTACAACTGAAAAAAGTTTTGTCAAACGGGATTGCCAAAAATAAAAAATCTAACAATCTCCCATTTTGGCAATGTCATGACAAAACACACCTAACAAATAAAATCCTACCCCAACCCATTATAGCCAACAAACGCAAACTTCTTTTTGACGGTCAAGATCTGCAAAACAACTATTAATGCCACAATCTCCAAAACAACTATTAGTGCCACAAGAGTATATGAAAAAGCAATAAACATATGACAAGATTATCTTGAAGCATGAGATGGAAAACATGAATAGATGCGGCTTGAAGATTTTAAGAACATGTAGCATGGATAGATGAAAACTAAGACTTATGCACCCGACACATGACATGAATACATGAAATCCTAAGACACACCGGACAACATTAATCCCCCCTTTTTTTTCATGAATTGACAAAGGAAGCTCAAACAATAAAGAAGCCAATGCAAAGCAACATGCAAACCAACTAATGCCAATCTCTTGTACCAAACAAAACAAAGTGTTCATGCTAACAAACTCTTGCAATGATAAACCAAACTCCCACTCACTAAAAACAATGAACAAGAAAAAAAACGACAAAAATAATATGGTGGAGCAAGCAAGAAATTTCAGATTTGTACCTTGAAATACACAAGATTATCCAAGAAGCACAATTACTTGAAAATACAATGTGCACAACCTTTAGAAAATTCCTCATAAAAGAAAGTGATGCATTATGTGAAAAGCATAGATTCCATGAGAAAAATGTGTGTGTGACTCTTGGAGTTCGACAAACACGAGATTCAAATCCTAATAGTGATCTGATAGCTGGACCTCCGACAAGAGAATCTAAGCACAACTAAGGAAAGTCAAACCACTAGGAATCAAGGGGTATTTGATAAGTAAAGACGGAGGCTCCCCCTCAATCAATGAGTCTTTTTTTTTCACATTTTTTTTCTTTTCTTTCTATTGCACATTTTTTTTCTTTCTTTTGGACACTCATTGGCGGCTGACACGCTCAAGAGTATGGAAACCGAACCAGAGAAGCATGGATATAATAAATATGGCCTGGTTGGTGACTCTGAGGTAGCCTTTTCCTCATGCCTGGACTACAAAGAATAGAGGGGAAAGCTATGGTGATGCAAAAAGATGGAAGGTGGTTAAGAGACTCAACATCACCCATGATATGCTAGTATAGGTCAATTCCTCTAGAAAAGTAAAAGATACAATGCCAGAAGTCCATAGAAAAAAAAAATGATCACTAAGATGGAAGACTCCAAAATTTACTAATCCAAGAGTGTGTACAGAATGAAACATACTAATCAAAAAACACACACTCCAAAATGAGTAATGACCACAGAAAGTACAGACATGGTAACATGTAATGGATATTCTCATCAATTCCAATATACACCAAGGACCACTCAAAAATTTCAAGCTTGCAAAATCATACTAAGAAAATCTTTTTGGATTTTTTTTTATTTTTTTAATTTTTTTTCTTAACCAAAGCAAGACAAAAAAACAAACATGCACACATTTAAAAAAAAAAAAAAACAAGTCAGAAAACGAACAAGCACACATAAACCCAAAAACTAAAACAAATAAACAGATTAACACAAGTCAAGTTTTCTCACCCAAACCGCTTTAGTATAAACAAAGTTGTGAGCATTGCGATTTTTGGGTAGTGTCATGACATTGTGGTTTCCTTCCCTTTCAATGAGAACCCATCTTGACATGGTTTCCAACTTTCTATTCATAGGTCTAGGCAAATACACTCTCCCATGCAACTTATAACAATAATGGCGAATATGACCATGCATACCACAATAATGACAAATAAAAACAGGATGTACATGGTGTACCTTTTTTTCTTTTACCTTACCAACTCTAGGAAGTTTGAGAAGTCCATTCTCATGTTGAATTTTTTGTTCTCCTTTTCCTTAAGTTCTTGTATCATGAGATGTAGATGCACTCTGTTTTTGCTCTTTGTTCTCACCAAAGCCAATGCCACTCTTGTCAGAACAAATTTGTTGAGACCCAGTGATATTGTCCAAAGTCTTTGATCCTCTGTTCCAATGACCAATGGTTGCCATAGCACACTTGAGTTCTTTCTCTTTCTTGATCATTAGTTCTTCCAAAGCAACTTGAGACATCTCAAGAGTTTCAATCTTTTCTTCATATGTTGCATAGATTTGCTGTAGCTCATTTCTCTCTATCTCACAAGTCAAGAGTTTTGCACAAAGAACTTGTCGATCATTAGAAATTTTAAGGGCATCATTCCTAGCCTCGGAAATCTCTTTGTTTAATTTGACATTCTCACTTTCACATGCTTTGAGTTTCATAGTGAGTTTGTCATTCAATTTGGATAAGTTAAGAGACTCCTTATACAACTTTTCATAAGCTTGCTCAAGCTCTTCATCATCACTCTCCGAGGATTCATCATTAGTGACATTCTCAACCGACCTCTTCGGATACTCTGTTCGTCCTTTAGTTTTAGAAGCCACCATGAAAGCAAGGAATTGTTTATGTCCCTCTTCGCCTTGATCTTCATTGTCACTTTCATCTTCATCAGATTATGATTCATCATCTCAAGTGATAGCGAGGGCTTTCTTCTTCTTCAAACGAGTGGGGCATTCTAAAGCAAAGTGGCCAAATCCTTGGCATTCATAGCATTGGACTCTTTTAGAGTTTCCTAATATCTCTCCTTTCTCCTTCTTGGCTATAGAATTAATTTTGAGTTTATCTTTGCCTTTAAATTTATGAGTATGAGTAGAGTCCAAAAGATTAGGATTCTTTTTCAAATTTTTTTTAAAAAAATTGTTTAACAAAAGCAGCCGTAATCTTGGAATCTATCTCACAATCCTCATCAGAATCATCTCCAACTCTATGAGCACTACTGAAAGCAATATCTTTTTGTTTCTTTTTGAAATTCCTATGTGCCTCATAAGTTTGGAGATTTCCAACCAAGTGATCCAGCTTGAGGTTGTCAACATCTTGAGCCTCCTCAATAGCCGTAACTTTTGGTTGGAACCAATCGGGCAAGGATCTCAAAATTTTTCCCACAACTTTAGATTCTGGTATTTTTTTCACCTAAATTGAAGCTGGAATTAACAATGTCACTCAACTTTGCATAAAATTCATCAAAGGTCTCACTATCTTTCATTGAAAGGTTTTCGAAATTAGATGTGAGCCTTTGAAGTTTTGAACGTTTTACAGAAGGAGTGCCCTCATGAATAGTTTGGAAGTTATCCCAAGCCTCTTTTGCGACTTCACAATTGCAAATACGACTAAACTCTTCAGGTGTGACAGTGCAAAAGAGAGAATTGATAGCTTTACTATTCCAGCTATTATTTTGGTAATCAATTGTGTCCCACTTATCAATTAGTTTGGGAAAAGTTACTCCATCAACGGTAATCGTTGGTTCAGTCCACCCATACATGACAGATTACCAAACTTTTTTATCAATAGATTTTAAAAACGATCTCACCCGAGCTTTCCAAAAAGAATAATTGGATCCGTCAAGTAGGGGTGGTCGAACTATAGAATTTCCCTCACGAATTGTATCCATCTAATAGATTTTTTATAAAAAAATAGAACGACTTGCTCTGATACTAATTGAAAAATCTAGAAATCCCCTAGATGTTGATTTGTGATTATGTATCAATTTTAAGTAGTATATAACAATCCCAATCAAACAATCAAGACAAATCGACACAACGATTTTACGTAGAAAAACCACAATTGGACACCTCCAATTGTGATAAAAAAAAACCACGGGCAAAAGCCACAAAACAATCCACTAAAAAGACATAAAGGAATTACACAGGTATACTCTCAATTACATAGCAAATCCACGTCCGAATTGAACCAACCTCTATGTGCCTCTTTCAACCCCGTCTTCACCTCGGAATTGTCTTGATGATGAGCCACTCCAGAATCCACCAAAGCTTCAGGTTCAAATTCTTCAGAATCCACCAAAGAACAACTCTCTCTTTTGTGTAGAACAAACAAAACCTTTGATGTATTTTTTTTAAACCATGAGTTGAATACTCAATAAAATATCAAAGAAAACTAACAAAATATCCCCAGATATAAACCTTAATATCCCCAGATATAAACCTTAATATCCAAAAAAAAGATCTGGAGGAATTAATTTAGTTTTGGGAGAAAACCAACTATTTATAGAAAACCAAAGTAATCCTAATTTTGGAAGAAAACCAATTCCTTATAGAAATCCAAAGTAATCCTAGTTTTGGAAGAAAACCAATTCTTTATAGAAGTACAAGAGTGAATAAAATTAAAACTAAAAAAAGTTTTGTCAAACGAGATTGCCAAGAATAAAAACCTAACACTTTTAGATATAATAGCTTCTCTGTCTAATATATGGATAAAAAAACTGTTTTGTAAAAGCTGTTTGCAAGGACAGCAGTTGCTTTTACTCAAATAACTTATTAATGTGGTGTGGAATCTTTTTCTCTCTGTGGCTGTGGTGGTGGGGTGCTTGTGCTGGAATAAATTGGTGGGCCAATTTACACAAATGATTGGTTGCATATTTGCATTGCGGTATGTTAGAGTCTCAGTGCAAGTTTGGGCTATCAGATACATACAGATACAGTCGATTTCTAAATGTTGAAACTATGCTTTGTTAAGTGGAGTTAAATCACTACAAGAAATTGCACTTTTGGCGACTACGTTTGGCGACGACGTCAATTTTTCATAGCTAAAAGTATATTTTTGGCAACACAGTGATGAATTTCGTTGGTAAAAGTAGTCCTTTAGCGACGCAATTTACTACCGTCGCTAAAAAGCCATAACATTCACTAAGCGCCAAAATTATTGGTTGGTGCCAAAATTTCAAAAAGTTTAGCTACGAGACTTATTTTTTAGCAACACAATGAGCGTTGCTATTAGTGTGCTTACTTTTGGCAACGACAAGTTGGCGTGGGCAAAGAGTTAAACATTTAGCAACGATAACGCTATTCGTTGGTAAAAGTTTTGCTAGTAAAATGAAGTGATTTAGTGGTTTGTATTTTTATTATAACTTTTGAAAGAGTTTTAAATATTCTAGTTAAAATTAAAGTGATCATTGAATTAGATCACAAAATGAACCCATCAAACCCAATTATATTCTTAAGTTCAGATGGCTAATTTGAGATAATTTAAACTTTTCCAAAGAACGTGGTTAGATTATCAATTTCAATATATTTGGTTTTATTTTCAGAAACTAGTTTCAAATTTTCTTTTTCTAGAAAACTAAAAAAAAAATTTGGATGAAAAAATAAAAAAATAATAATTATTTTTGAATAATTTTATCTTTTTGGAGGTCATAAAGAATTTTTAAAAATATTAAACATTTCACGACGCATAAAAAGTCAGTCGTTAAAAATTACACTTTTCATGATGCACAAAAAATCAGCCGTTTAAAATATTACACTTTTCACAATATGTAATTTCTGTCATGAAAGGTATAACCAAAAAAAAAAAAAAATAACACAAAAATAAAAATTTGGGGAGCCAAACACCCAAAAAAATAAAAATAAAAAAATAAAATAAAAAATCAAAGCCCGTTCATTCTCACACCCAATTCATTCTCACACCCAACCCTGTTCTCTGTCTCTCTGTCTCTCGCAGTGGCGACAACACCAACGTGTGCAGTTCCCCCTCCGGTAACAACACCAGTGTAGGCAGTACCTCCTTCGACGTCTAGGTAACCCTCCTCTTCTCATATCCTCTCATTGTCTTCTATCGCTCTCACAGACGCTCACAATCTCTCTCTCGTAGACCGACATTTACAGATCTCCCAACCCTCTCACTCTCTCGTAGACGTATATTGAGGTCGAAGATAATCTAGAAGGATTTGGATCTTCCAGAGTTTGATCGGCCTCCGGTGGGACATTCGTTGGTTGAGAAAGTCATCATCTCGGAAATACGATGAAATGGGTTACATTGTTTAAAGATTTCAAAGAAAAAGTCGGTCTTTCTCAGCCTCCTTCCTCTTCTTTTTCATCTTCCTCGTCTTTTAACCAAGACAACAATGTTACTTCAACCACGCAAGACTCATCTGCAGCTTCATCGTCTTCAAGGTTTGTTTTATCATACTATCTAATTATTAATGGGTTTTATGTTCTTTTGTAATGCCCTAAATTCAATTTTACTGAATGATTTTTACTGGGTTTTGTATAGTAGTGATTAGTTGTTGTTGGGAGATGTTTGAATCTGTAAGTGTTTGATTAATTTACTCACTGATTAGAACAAAGCTATCAACTGAAAAGTGTTAGGGGTTTCTAATAGATGAAAAGGCATGAAAAGGGGGAATAAAGCGAAAATGTGGGTGTTTGGGTTTCCAACTTTAATTATCCACTAAAGTTAGTAAGGACTTTTAATTAACTTGAGTTTATAAATTTCATTATCAAGTAGTGGTTTCTTATTAAGTAAAAATTCGTGATTCATGAAGTAGTGGTTTCTAATTATGAAATATTGGTTCATTTTAATTATGATTCTGTGGGTGGTTTCCATTCTATTGTGTTAATTGGGACATTGGTTCAGTCTTTTATCTGTTTCGTTATTGTTATTATTTTTGGCGAAGTTCTGTTGTTAATGTAGTTGTTATTGAGGACCTGCGTGTTACCATCCTGAGAAAAGCAAGCGTTCTTTGCGGTCATTTGGATTTGACAATATCTCTATTGAACATGTATTTTGGAACCATTTTTTGGTTTCCTTTTGTTTTGATTAGCCCCATACTTGAAAAATGCCTTTGCATGATTAAGAAAGCAAAAGGTATAGGTGTGAATGGGCTAAGATGAGGTGCCCATCCTCTTAGAGCACCCAACTAGACTTGAGGCACATGCATATGAATTTTTCTAGTCTTATAAACGTTTCCAAGCCTGAGCCCTCATAAGTAGTCTAACTAAGCTGGTTTGTGACTTTTGGGCTTAAGACAAAGTTGTATTCCAATTTCCGTCCAATTATGCAAGTTTGAACCTTTATAATGTAACTTATTGTAGGCACTTGACAACCTACCACATGTCCATTAACATTTGACACGACATTGCCACGTGTACACATCACCACATGTCAGCCTCATGATACACATATTTGTTTACACTAGATGAGCCCTTGGTGTCACCACTCATTGAACAACTTGATGAGCAATAATTTAGTGTGCGCTTTAATCCCTTATACTTCTAAGTTGTGACGACGAGGCACTTCTAGGATTCTAGAGTCATGTAACACCTTGTCTCTTAGCCTAGCCTGGGAACAAGGCTAAGAGACGAAAGCTCATCACAACATTTCCTTGCGCCTGGGTTTACCTATTTTAGGTCCATCAAATTGAAACTTCACTGCTTCTCTCTCTCTCTCTCTGGACTGTTTTGTTTCTCACCCAATCACATCTAGAGCCTCCAGGCCTTTGACTTGCTTTGTCATCTTTCCACTGAACCTACACTGTACTGTACTATCCATATTTAGAAATCATTATTCAGTGGTTATGGTACATTCCATGAAATTAGACACTCTTATTTATCTTCCTAGTGTTGTAATATCATAATGCATGAAAAACATGCTCCTTGGTACCACCTGAGAAACCTATTACGAATTATTTTTCAGTTTGTGCTTTGAGGTGGAATGACTGCAATTTAATGTACTTTTACCAGACTACCAGTGCCTTGAATTAATTGGAATCTTGAAGTATTACTATTACCTTCTGCGTGCAGATATGGCATAGCAACATGCCACACAATAAGTTAGCTAACAGGAAAGGCCATCAATGACGGATTAAAAAGGAAGGCCCATACTTCATTTTTCCTGGTGGTGGCACAATGTTCCCAGAAACTTAAACAGTATATTTCCATAGCTGGTGGAGTTCTAAGTACAGCTCTTGATATGGGATGTGGGGTAGTGATCTTTTGTTTCGTTGAGCTCTAATTGATTCTTGATCCTTTTTTAGACATTTAATTCAATGCCCTTACAAGTTGCTAGTTTTGGTGGATACCTCTTGGTTGAAGACATTTTAACCCTCTCCTTTGCTCCAAAAGATTCACACAAAGCACAAATACAATTTGCATTAGAATGATGAATACCAGCATTTGTTGCCATGCTTGGTACTCGCCAACTTCCATTTCCCGCTTCCTCATTTGACTTGGTGCACTGCTCTCGATGTTTGATCCCTTTTACAACACATAGTGAGATCTCTGTAACTCGTGTGCCTCTCACATTGTACACTTCATTTATTGCTTCGGTTCTTATTATAAATAATGTCATACTTTGCAGATGCAACATATTTGATCGAAGTTGGTAGGTTACTTCGCCCAGGAGGGTCCATAGTCATTTCTGGCCCCCCTATATAGTAGCCTAAACAAGATAAGGAATGGGCAGATCCCAGGCAGTGGCTAGAGCGTTGTGTTATGAGCTGATTGCTGTAGACGGGAACATTGTCATCTGGAAAAAGCCTAATGGGGATTAATGTCTCCCAAATCAAAATGAATTTGGGCTTGAATTGTGTGATGAATCTGATGACCCAAATCGTGCATGGTAGTTGTCCTTTCAAGGCCTCCGTTCTTCTTTCTTTTTTTTGATCTCTCCATTTATTTTCTTTTTAGTTTACTAATAGAATGCTGGTTCATGGAAACACCGTTATTTTGTTCCTTTTTTGATTATATGTTGTAGCTGCTTTAAAAGGATTTAAATGATTGTGGTCTTAGTTTCTAATCTCAGCATTGTAGCACTGATCAACAATATTGACTAAAGCTCATCTAAAGAACTTGTTGGATTTGGAATCTGAGCTCAAGTCTTTTACAGGTACTTCAAGTTAAAGAAATGTGTTAGCAGGAAATTTTAAACTTGGTGTTGTAGGCTCATACCTTAGTAAATCTAAATCATTTATGTAAAATTCTAAATATTTTCTAGGTCTTTGTGTCTGGGATTGTAGTATTGTTGTACTTGGGAAATGTACATACTCATAATTTTTGTTAAATTTTTTAGGAGAAATTACCCAACAGTGGGATTTTCAAAAAAATTATTACATATGCATGAAAAACTTTATAAATTTAATTATTAATATGTTTCCTCATTCTCACACATGTTGGGTATGGATCCACTAGTTCATTGGTTTACAGCAGCTGCGACCCACATTGAGATGAAGCACCTCTTTTCTCTTCAACTCTTCCTTCACAGCTGTTGTTGATTCCTTCACCTCAGGTTCTTCTTTTTTCTCATGTTTTTTTTTTTTTTTTTTTCCCTTCTATAGATTTGCATTTTTATTTGATTTGTTCATTAGCATGTGATTTGATTTATTTTTTATTTTTTATTTTTTTTTTTAAGATAAGAAACTCCTTATTTGTTATCTGTTGTGTGCTTGTTGTGGCTATTGTTATATTTGTTGTATATTGATTTGAAGTTGTGGATATTGTTATAGGGCATGTTATGGTTTGTTTTTGGATTGTGCTTACTTCTAATTGGGTAAGGGTGCTTACTTCTAATTGGGTAAGGGTTCATGATCATTGTTATCTTTAGGATCACAATATTATTTTCTTAATAACTTCTATCAAGTCATTTAGTTTTGATTTTTTTACATCTTAACATCAAGTAGTATTGTGTGTCAGTATGGCCTCTGTTTGTGGTGGATGCTTAGCCTTGCAAGATGCTAGTGTCCTAGTGAAGCGCTCTTTTGCTGATATAGCAATGGGTTTGGTTTTGGACACTAAGGAATTTGGGGAGGATGGAACCCCACTTATTATTTATGACATAACTGGATCTGAAGATGCATCTGTGGATATGGATTTTAAGGTATTGCCTTTTGAATTTCTTTTATATTTACCATTACAATGTGTTCAGTTGGTTTTCAATTTAATTTTCTTGTTACATGTGAAAAAATCTCGAGAAGCTACACAAGTAGAAGTATGCCATAATGCAGAATCCGAAGGCATGGTAAATAATTAGATTAGTGATTTTAATGATGCAGGTTACTGGAAATGAAGATCGTATAACTGCGTTTCAAATGGACATAAAGGTCATACATCACTTACATTTCAGATCGTATAGCCAACTAGAAGTCAGTCAATATCCTCAGCCAATGCAGCAGGTTACTCAGGTGGCTGTCACACATGCCTAGCCAATGCCAAGTGGCATGCATCAAGGATCTCAACCAGGTGGTATGTATATTCAGCCAACAACAGCTGGCCATCTCTCATCATTCAATAATCAAGGTATTCAGAGCAATCAGATGGCAAGGATTCATCCTCAGCAAATCCCGGGAGGGCAAATGGGTATGTATCCGCAGCAAACACAATCTGGGCAAATGGCTTATATGAATCCTCAACAGATGTATAGCAACCAAATGGCCAGATATGGATATGGTTACGATGGCAATGTTGGATGGAAGCCATTTTTGGATTACATCCTCATCTCAAAGGGATCGTTGATGCTTTCTTCAGTAATAATTACTCAGATTGGTTTTGTTGCTCTTCAAGCTGTTTCAAGTTATTGGCTAGCTTTCGGCATTCAAATTCCTAAAATTGGTAGTGGCATCTTAATTGGAGTATACACTACAATTTCGACAATAAGTACCCTCTTTGTATGTCTAAGGTCTTTATCTGCTGCTCTTCTAGGATTAAAAGCTTCGAAGGCTTTCTTTTCAGATTTCACTAATTCTATTTTGAATGCTCCTATGCTCTTCTTTGATTCCACCCCAGTTGGACGAATTTTGACCCGGGTAAGATTTTATTCTTCTTCAATCAATTCTAAAGTAACCATAGTATTTATGTATCGTAGTGAAGTGTAATGTATTGCATAGCTAGTTACTGATATGCACTTTTATATACATTCTTGTCATATGTAGGCTTCATCAGATTTATGTGTGGTGGATTTCGACATACCTTTCTCATTTGCCTTTGTGGTTGCTCCTTTAATTGAATCGGTAGCAATCATTGGCATTATGGCGTCAGTCACGTGGCAAGTTCTCTTTGTAGCATTTTTTGTTACAGTGGCTTCAAAATATGTTCAGGTGAGCTTCATTTTCCAACTTAATAGTAATATTTTTCTTATTTTCATTGATGAAAGGAAAATTTTAATTAAGAAAATTCTTTATTGACTCAAGGGATATTATCAAGCCTTTGCAAGGGAACTAATGAGAATCAATGGAACAACAAAAGCACCTATAATGAATTATGCAGCCGAGACCTCATTTGGAGTGGTAACTATAAGAGCATTTAACATGGCAAACAGGTTCTTCCAAAACTACCTAAAGCTTGTAGACAATGATGCAAAACTTTTCTTTTACTCCAATGCAACCATGGAGTGGTTAATTTTGAGAGTAGAAGCACTTCAAAATCTGACTTTATTCACTGCTATTTTTCTCTTGGTTTTACTTCCCAAGGGTTATGTTGATCCAGGTATATCCATGGTTCAGCGGAATAATTCATTTATTGCTTAGAAATTTTCTTTTAGATTCTTAAAACATGTCTTTTTTGCAGGGCTTGTTGGACTTTCTCTTTCTTATGCTTTGGCTTTGACAAGCACCCAAGTGTTCATGATTCGATGGTATAGCAGCTTGGCTAATTATATTATTTCAGTGGAACGAATCAAACAGTTCATGCACATACCTCCAGAGCCTCCAGCAATTGTGGAAGATAGAAGGCCACCATCTTCATGGCCTTCTAAAGGGAGGATAGACTTACAGGATCTAAAGGTAAGGGAACTTATTATTAATCCCACTACATATGGAAGGTAAAGATAATCAATTTTACCACTTCATCACACTCCTCATAGTATATGATGAAGTCACATGGCGGTTATCTATTTTCATAATGTAAAAGCAATCTTATGTTAGTAAACATATGACAAATCAAATTAATTCTTGATTGCAGGCTCTAGAAAAGTGTCAACTCAAGACTACCATCAACAGTCTTCCAAGTTTGCTAGATTCTTCTGGTGAATTGAACTCCGAAACATGGAAGCAACTTCATTGAAATGCATATTAAGATGCAATTTAAAACATGAAAGATTTAGATAAAGTCATTATTCAGTGAAGTTGCACTCCATAGTCCATACATAACCTTATATTTATAAACAAAGCATAAATTTTGTTCTTTCTTCTTGTTCCAACAAAGGAGTGATGAAGGCGAAAATTAGAGCGTGGCAACGCCAACTCTTACGTCTCGGAAGAGTCCGCTAAGAAGAAACAAATTTCTAGTTTTGGATGAAGCAGCTTCAATTGATTCTACCACTGATGCCATTCTACAAAGGATAATTAGGGAAGAATTCTCAAATTGCACAGTGATAACTGTAGCTCATAGAGTTCCAACTGTCATAGACAGTGACATGGTCATGGTCCTTTCTTTTGGTATGCTTCTATTCCACCCAACAACTTTTGAGTATTATCTTCTTATTTTTAAATGTTTTGGTAAACACCCCTTGCTCCAATAAAAAAAGATCAATTATAATAATTTGAGGATAATTTTATGATACACTGTTTGAAAAATTTTAGGTAAAACTTTCACTAAAGACCCAAAAAAAAAAAAAAAAAAAAAAAAAAAACTTAAAAAGTCTAAAAAATTGGCTTATTTTTGTCTTTTGTATACTTTGTAAAAATGTTTTCCACTTTTTTTTTTCAAATTTTTTTTTTTTCTAGGATTGTTTAGTCCATATGAACCTTTTATTTTTTAAAATTAAAAACTGACTTAAAGGTGAAAAGAATTAACTAAAGACAAAAATAAATCAATTTATATGTACTGTGTAAGTCTTCCATTGTGTTGAATTGGGTTTTAGCACTTGTTTCATTGGGTAAGATCTAATTTTTTTTAATGGCATTGTTAAGATATTATAGACTGATGGGTTTAACTTCAAATTCAAATTGCGTGATTGTTGTAAATGTAACAGGTCATCAAAGAAGAGAGTAAGTGCTGTTGCCATAAGCAATGATGGTCTGTTTGTTTGTTTTGCTGACAAATTTGGGGTTGTTTGGGTTGTGGATTTGGATGGATTACATGGAAATCAAGCTTCACCCAGTAAGAAGAAGGCAATGCCAATTCTTGCCCACTACTGTAGCATCATTACTAGCCTGGTTTGTCGTTTGTTATCTTTGTATCTTTTCTCTTCTTCATTGCTCTGTTCTATATATAGGCATTTGTTAATGCCTACCTATTTCCATCATAATTATATCAAAAAACAGATCATAACATTAATAATACATCTAAGACTTGGCAATGCAGATTTATGCTTAGCAATTATGGGTAATTTGTTTCAGTATATTATCATAGACATTTCTACCATTCAAAGTTTTTTAATTTTTTTTATTTTATTGAATCAGTGGTCATTCGGTCAGCAACAAAATGCGCAGTTTCTTGACCAGAGAATGTATGGGCTCTCAGTGAGGGATGATGGTGCATTGAGGAATCCTTACCAGCAGCAGTCTACTCCATCCTATGTGCCGCCTGGAAAGCCCTCAAAGCCAGAGGATAAGCTGTTTGGAGACCTTGTTGACATTGCAAAATTTAAGCCAACAAAAACTACTTAAGTGTTCTGATACCTTGTAATTTCTCTGCTTCATATGTACTGCAGACATGAGGAGAGATGTGCAGGAGATATTCAAGATGACTCCTCATTAAATTCAAGTTATGATGTTTTCTGCAACACTCAGCAAGGAAATCCGTCCTGTTTGCAAGAAATTTATGCAAGATGTAATGTCCCATGACCAGTTCTACTTGAATTTAGAAGAGTCCATTTCCATAAATGTCAGCTTTCTGCTGGCGATAAATAGTTAGGAATGCAGTGGTTGCAGGCTTGCAGCCTTCTATGCTTTCAGTTTTGCATTTTGTTTATGCCCATTATTCAATATTTATTGTGCTTTTGCTGCATTGGTTTGTTATATTTTCTCATTCTTTCATCATAGACAATGTTTGTAAATATTTTGAATGCAGGTACGAAAGAGACCACTTAATAAAAAGGAAACAGCAAAGAAAGAGGAAGACATAATTACCATAGACCGGAATTCTAATTCGCTCACTGTTCACGAAACAAAACTCAAGGTGAGCTTCTTGTGGTTTCCTTTTGTTTCAATAACTGTTAAGATTGTTTATATTGAATGGGATCCTAGCCTTATTTAAGCTTGCCTGTGCTTGCTTTTGATGTTATGTTTGTTGTTACTTTTGTTGCTACATTTGCATTAATCAGTGATCACATAGTTATATTTCTTTGTTATTATTTGATTAACTGTAAAAAAACATGGTGTCCTGTATTGATGAGGGAAGTTATGCCATTCTTAAGGTTTATCAATGTGTGGTTTGAAATGTAAGGTTGAACTTGATGGTGAAATGCAAATACGAGATTACTGAATTTATGGTTTAGTATCTATTTCTAGATGGCAGTTCCTTCATACGTGGTTTTTCATATTTTGTGACATAGAGATGTGCAAGAAATACATGAAATTGTTGATGTTCGAAGAGTTTTACTTGTGCATGGATGCTAAGTATATTTGTAAACGAGAAAGCATAGCAATGAGACGAAAGGGAGCAGAGCTGATGCGCATTTATACTGAGAGTGACCCTAACAAATTGGGACACAGGATTTGGAAACAGTCAAACAATGTGTTCATTGAACTTGCATATCTGCGTTTCGATGAAATTAGATGTGAAACCTCGTTGTATATGAGGAGCAAACAAGTGTGTGCTGGTGAACATCATTTGATGGAATATAGAACCATTTAAATTGCTCAAGCCGTGTTCAAACTGGAATCAAAGAGGAAGAAGTCTTCAAGTGATCGGACTAATATAATGTATTTTAGCTCTTGCCTCATCTATTGCCATCTTGAAATTTGGCAACAACTAAATGGCAATTCAATTCTCGCCTATTTTTGTTCAACTTGACTTGTTTATATGGCATAAATTTATGATTGGAAGTGGCGTATGGAGTGTTTCTTCAACTGGAGCCTAATTACCGCCTTTGCAAAGTTGACTGTTGAATATGTTGAGAAACATGAATTTCTTTTTAATGCTGTGATGAGCGAGGATATTTCTAATGATGAAGTAAGTGAATAACAAGACTTGGTTCCTACCCATTTGAAATATCTCTTTCATGATTTTATGGTATCTGTTATTTTGTTGCTCTAGATTTACTTAGAGACTGTAGAGCCTATAGTCCCGATAATTTTTTGAACAAAAGCTACCTGCTTTGCATATGGACAAACAGGCAAGTGGCTTCACAATCCTTTTATTTTGTTTTGGTACTACTAACAGCATCTTTATAACCTTTTGTACCCAACTTTTTGATCAGTAACTTCACTTAGATTCCACTAAGGCTTGGACGTCTGTGATATGCTTTAAAAATTGATGTAATTGATTTGATATGCTTATTACTGGACAAATCAGAATTAGAAATGGACTTTCATGTATTTTTATATTCATCAAGTAGTTTGTCAGAAGATTTCCAGAGAATGGCAGCATGTGTAATTTTCTAGCAGTTTATTTGCATTTGTCTGAAGTTTGATCCCATAATTCAAAGACTTTGTCGCTGGCTTCTTGTTTGGTTCTCTGCTATATTTATAATGATTAGATATGCTTCTTTCCTATTTGTTTGGAACATTTTTAAGTTTTCAATCTGTCTAGGTTAAACACAAATATATAGAACAGTGTTTCATTATACTGGCTAAGTATGCATCACTCTAACACAATCTTTGTTTGGACATGCTTTTAATTATATGCAAACCTCTATCTTAGTTTTGTTCTTATCTCTTGGTATCGTTTCTTTTCTACGTTTTTAGGTGGATATATTTTTCTAAATTATTTTTCAAATTCTTGTCATTGATAAGCTTGTTTTAATAATGAGTTTGTTTCGTAGTGGAAAGACTTATACTATGCAACCACCGCCCTTAAGGCATCCCAAGATATTTTGATTAATGAACCACACTTATCGGAATCAAGGATTTCAATTGTTTGTCGGTTTCTTTGAGATTTATGGAGGAAAGTTTGATCTCCTTAATGACCGGAAGTGAGTTTCTCGACTTCTAACTTTGTATTTGGTTAGAAGAAAGTTCAATTCCCTAACCTTGAAACTCTTATTTGCAGAAAGCTTTGCATGAGGGAGGATGGGAAACAGCAGGTCTGCATTGTTGGTTTGCAAGAATACAGTGTCAAATGTAGAGACGATCAAGGAGTTAATTGAGAGAGGAAATGCTACAAGAGTCTTTGGAACGACTGGTGCGAATGAGGAATCCTCTCGATCACATGCTATACTTCAACTCGCCATCAAGAGACCGGTCGACTGGTGTGAATGAGGAATCCTGAATCCATGTTTCGTGTACTATCTGGAATGTATTTGCCAGGCAAACAGGATAGGATTTCAGGATCTGCAAGGGTAAGCCACTCGGTAATTATGTTGGACACTCTTAAGTACTCTCTTATTTCAGGATCTGTTGATGGTCTGCTGGTCTGCTGCTGCTGCTTCTTTATTCTTCGGTGTCTTTCTTCTTTGTTGCAATGTTGCTGTGAAGCGGGTTGCTACTAGATGCTGGTCTGTTGCAAATTTGGATTGTTGTTAGTTTCATGATTTCATTTTGTTATCTGCTAAAAGTGTATTTGAGTATTTTAGTGAGTTTACCCTTTTAGGTTTTATACAACGCTTCCAAAAGCATATTTTTCTACAGTGTTTTTTTACCTACACATCAACTTTAGGTGATTTAATATCAATGTTATTAGTTTATAATAGTAGTGCCTGAGGGATGCCTCTTGTAAATATGTAAATCTTATAAAAAAATATATGATTTTCAATTTTTTTTGCCACTACAAATTTGTCGTTGCCAAAAAGTAAAGCTTTCTCGACAAACAACTTGTCGGTAAATGTGTAGCCAAAAGTTTATTTTTACCCATTCATATTTGTGTTGCTAAAAGTGTATTTTTTGTCAATGTCAATTTGTCGTTGCCAAAACTAAAGCTTTATCGACAACCAATCGTTGGCAAATGGCAACATTTACCGACGTAAATGTGTCGCTAAAAGTTACTTTTGCCCACTCATATTATGTTGGTAAAAGTGTATTTTTTGCCAATGCCAATTTGTCGTTGCCAAAAGTAAAGTTTTAGCGACAAACAAATCGTCGGCAAATGGCAACATTTACCGACGTAAATGTGTCGCCAAAAGTTTACTTTTGCCGACGCATATGTTGTTGGTAAAAGTATATTTTTTGCCCATGCAAATTTGTGTTGCGAAAAGTGCCACAAAATCATCATATTTGAATGACTTTTACCAACGCAAGGTAAATTGCCGACGATGGATGAAGTTTTTAGCGACGGCTATGTTCGTCGCTAAAAGCATTACTTTTACCAACGCAATGATAATTTCGTCGGCAAAAACTTTTGCCAACTCACTTTTGCCTACGGGTTGCCCACGTAGCTTTGTGTGTCGGCAAAACTCTTTACCAACGAATTTTCCCTTTTAGCAACATATTTTGTTGCGTTGCGAAAAATGCAATTTCTTGTAGTGAATTATGCTTTTGTGAAGTTGTAGAAATTAACTTGACATGGTTATTTTGATCTGGTCTCTGGCTAAATATTTTAAAATTACAAGTTTTCGAAAATCTTATGATGAGGTTGAAGCCTAAACTTATATTTGCATTTTTCTGTCTTAAAGTCATTACCAAATTGTAGGTACTCTATATATGTCAAATTTGATTCCCATAAATTAATTTATGTATGCAGCTTTCAGCTTTGCTTCAGTAATTGCTTTGAGGGTTGGACTGCAGCTAGCTTCATCACTAGTTTTTTAATTTTATTTTATTTTATGGCCTTTACTTTTTTATGTTTTTGGTGTTTTTGTTTGTTGGTTTGTTGCCAAATTAACAATTGGATATTAATTTTGTTTAATCCTCTGTTATGTATGAAATTATATTTTTGAGATTGGATTATACCGGATTTGTATGGAATTTTTTTTGAAAATATTAATTTGATGTTAAATATGATTTTTTTTTGTTGGTTGAAAGTGAAATGTGTGCATGTTGTGGAATGGTTGCTAGTTTTATCAGTATATGGATAATTTTATTTATAAAATGGGAAAAAACTTTTGGCTACTAAATATTTAGTAGATAAAAATAAAATAAAATGGAGAAAAACTTTTGGCTACTAAATATTTAGTTGCTAAAATAAAACCAGATTTTAGCCGACTAAGAATTTAGTAGCTAAAAAAAATAAAATGAAAAAAATAAAAAACAAAAGGATGAAAAAACTCTTTGGGGACTAAAACTTTGGTCGCCATAGATACTTTAAGTTTTGGCGACCAAAGTTTTAGTAGCGGAAAATAAGATTATTGACAACTAAAATTTTATTTTCGGCGACTAAAAATATTAGTCGCCATTTATAGGACTTTTGGCGACTAAAAAATATTTAGTCGCCAATACCTTCCCCGACAAGCTTTCTGCGACCAATCCAGCAACCAAAATATTTAGTTGGCAAAATTTTTGGCGACTAAAAATTTAGTCGCCAAAAGTGAAATTTCTTGTAGTAGGATCAAAGTGAGATTTGAGTAAAAGTACAAGGGTTTGATTGTCATGATTTCATATATAGAGACCAAAGTGGAATTTGACTAGAAGTGTAAAGGGTTGACTGTCATAAAAGTAAGATTTGGTACGACGTGCAGGGGTGAAAAATGTAATTTATCCAAAAATATATATAGGGATCTATGTATGCATATACGGGTAAAGAAGAGGATTGAGGCTCAGATATGCTTTGATATCAAGTTGAGAACTGTGTTTCAATCTGTTGTGGCTATTGGATATTAGGTAGGCCAAGATGCGGAGTCCGCCGGAGGTGATTACCTCCTTATCTTCATTTTCACCTGTGAACAGAAGATGAGGCCACAAAGGTATTTAAATCTGAGGGCAACGATAGAGGTGAGCTCTGGCAAATGGATCTTGAGTGGAGTCACGATCAGTTGACGTCAGGCAGCACTATAGTGGTGTCGCCGAAGCCACGAATTAGGAGGCACCTAAGAATTGATCTACATCGACGAAAGAAAGAAGGAATTGAAGATGAGAGAGAAAGAAAGAGTGATTTGGGAAAACCCTAAAGTGTGTAGGATATATATACGGGTATTTTGGTCATTTTGTAGAAGTTTATTTTTATGGACAAAATATTTTAGCCTGTGAACTTTTTAACCAACAAAATTTAAATTTGAATTTATGAACCGAGTTCCTTCATTGAAATTGCATTATTACAAATATGGATTGTTGGCAATTTTTTATAGAGCCGACTAATATTTATTGATTTCGAGCAGAAAAAGGAACCATATTCTCCTTAGTTAGCAGAGTCAATTAGGTTGTGATGTTGGGCCTCAGTGGACTAACCACCGCCAAAGTTTTTAAAGACGAATGCGTAATGTGAAGCGTTGAGGTATAAGCATTTTAAATTTTGAATTTTTATATTTAGTAAATAATTTAAATATTTTAAAACAATAAATCAAAACATCAAAATTAAATATAAAGGTGTAAATATTTTTTTGCTGAAGGCTCACTGTAGAGAAGAAAACTTTGCTTTATTGAACATGAAATTTGTATTCATAACTTTAGTGATTAAGCTTCTCACGGAGCATTAACTTTGTATTTTTCTTGATTGGTCATTTACTTAATTTTTCCTATAGAATATAGTTACAAAATGGGTTCTTTTTTGTTTTTCTTTGTTTTGTTTTGTTTTGTTTTGTTTTTTTTTTTGTTTTTTGTTTTTTGTTTTTTTTTTAATTTTTTATGTTTAAACCATCTACTAGATTAACTTTCACAAGACCCTAAGACAAATTCTTTATATGTGTACTTCTCACAAGCTTATGGGTAAAAGGCGTACAAGATGCACCTAAGGTGCATGTCTGAAACTGTGTGCCCAAGCCTTTCGGGAGTATAGCCTAAAAGTCAAAGCCTTAATGCATTTTGCCTTAGTCTCGCCTTGAGGCGAGTTTCAGCAAAGCCTTTTAAAACTTTGACCATTGCCCAACTTCGACGATCTGAATGGTTTATCTTGTAGACACATATCATTCTTGCAATAAATCAGATTGATTGGATAACAAATATAAACACATAATCATATTACATTTATCTTTAAAAATAATAAATTGTCTATTTTTAAAATCATACATGTCATTCATTTTTTTCTGGGTTGTTTTGGTCTTAGTGTCTATAATTTGCCTTCAAAGGGTGTATTTGGTATGGATTATAGGGGTGATTATAACTTTTTTTAATTTGGGAATTTGTACAAGGCTGTTTGATACAGCTTCTACTTACAGCTTTTTAGGCAAAAATAGCTTAAATAAGTTGAGAAAAACTGATTATTTAGAAGCTGGGGAAGGGTTCTTTTAGTTTCTGCTTTTTGATTATTAGCTTTTAACTTACAATAAACTGCACCAAAAAGTACCAAAGTGGTTTCTGGAAGTATTATACATGCATAAAATTATAGCATGATTTCAAGAGAAATTGGAAATTCTGAACTAGAAGATTAGTAAATAAAATTAAAGCATTCTTGTATGTGATATTTGGCATTAAAAATGAAATAATTGTAAGATTTTGTTTTCCACTCTCATTAATTTTTTTTAATTCCTAGTTATGGGTATTTTTAAATTCTGAGGGAGAAAGTTCATATCCTCTACAATCTTGTGATCATGGAAAAATTTTAGTGACCTTTTAATGGTTGCACCTTTTGAAATGAAATTATAATTAATTCAAGGTAATTTGTCATCACAATCCAAATACACCACTAATAGCTGCAGAATTTATTGAATATTAATCTTGATTAAATAATTACACATATACTCAATTAGTACTTATACAGATGTAACCACATTTTAACTAACTAACCATCTGTCTAATTGTCTAACAAACTCAGTTACAACAGCTATACTAACATACTGCTGAAGTGCACTACTCATGATACACCTACACTATCAAATGCCTTAGATGCATAAGGTCGTATATCCTTATCAGGCCCCCTTCAAACTCAAGGGAGCAGAGGCAACATTGAGCTTAGAAGTGAGAAAAGAGAGCCGAGCAGTAGACAAGGGCTTAGTAAAAATGTCTGCAAGCTGAGAGGCAGTTGGAACATGTCGCAGAAGCAATTTGTGAGCCTGAACCTTTTCTCGTACAAAGTGGCAGTCCGCTTCAATATGCTTAGACCTGTTATGAAAAACAGGAATGGCTACCAAAGCAAGAGTAGGTTGACTATCATACCAGACTACAGGAAGAGAAGACTGAGGAATGGAAAACTTGTGAAGAAGCATTTGAAGACAAGGGAGTTCCGAAAACACAATAGGTTGTTTCTTGGAAGACCAGGATATGAAATTGGCACCCCAAAAGATACAATATCCTAAGGTTGATCTTCTATCAGATGGATCCCCAACCTAGTTAGAATCAGTGTAAGAATGAAGTTGAAAAGAGCTAGGAGTAAATAGCAGACCATAAGATAAAGAGCCTTTAATATATCTCAAAATTCTTTTGATAGCAGAAAAATGTCCAACTGTTGGACAATACATAAATTGACAAGCTTGATTAACTTCATAAGACAACTCGGGTCTAGTGACAGTAAGGTACTAAAATGCTCCCACAATACTTCCATATAGAAATGAATGAGGACAAGGCAAAGAATCAGAGGCAGTTAGTGAAGCTTTAGAAGAAATAGGTGTGGAACAGGGCTTGCAACCAACCATGCTAGCTTCGATAAGTACTTCAGAGGCATACTTTTGTTGATTAAGAAAGAAGCCATTGGTGTGAGGCTACACAGAAATGCCTAGGAAATAAGAAATGTCACCCAATTCCTTCATGAAGAAAGCAAGATGCACATGGAATAGAAGGGTTTGGATAGAGGAGGCATTTGTACCAGTTAGAAGAATATCATATACATAGATCAAAATAAATGTAAGAGAGGAAGAGGTCTAGTGAACAAACAAAGAGGTATCACATTTATTATTAATAAACTCTTGAGAAAGAAGAAAAGAGGAAAATGAGGAATATCAAGCTCTAGGAGCTTATTTAAGGCCACATAGAGCTTTGTGGAGCTTACAAACAAGAAAAGGATAAGAAGGATCAATAAATCCAGGTGGTTGTTCCATATAGACCTCTTCTTCAAGCTTTCCATGCAAGAAAGCATTGGAGATATCTAATTGCTTAATGGGCCAATGATGATGTAAGGCTAGGCAAAGGAAAATTCTGATTGTTGGTTGCTTGGCAACATGATTGAAAGTGTCTTGAAAATCCACTCCATGCTGTTGGAAAAACCCTTTAGCCACAAGCCTAGCTTTGTGTCTAGCTACAGTATCATCTGAATTTCTTTTAACCTTAAAACCCCATTTGCAACCCATAGCTTGTTTAGAAGGAGAAAGAGAAACAGGGACCAAGTGCCTTGCTATTGAAGAGTAGAGTATTCTTCCATCATAGCCTGAAACCATATAGGAGAAACAAGAGCAGATGAAGTAGAAAGTGGCTCAGTGGACCCATCAGTAAAAGTAGAGATAGGGGATTGGGCAGTGAAAGCATGATGTTTAGTTTTAGATTTGGCTTGCATAGAATGGGTGTTGGTTGAAGGAGGAGGAATAGAGAGAGGAATAGAGCTAGAAGTAATGGGTGTAGGAGGACCAGACTAGTGAGAACACGGAGGGAACAGTTGGACTAGATGGAGACAGAGTTGAAGTAGACTGGACTGGAACAAGAGCAGACTGAGCAAGAGTAAACTGAGCTGGAGTAGACTGAGTTGGAGTAGGCTGAGCTGAGACAGGTTGTGCAAGAGCAAGCCGAGCTGAAGTAGAGGGATACTGAACTAAAGAAAAATAAAGGAGGAACTGGTCTGGAGCTGAGACTGAGGGGTAAAAGGAGTGGACCAAAAGAAGACCTGCAAGTCAGTCAAAGAAGAGGGGACATAAACAGATGTAGAGGAAGCAAAAGGAAAAATATTTTCTTCAAATTTGGCATGCCTAGAAAGAATGATATGACCTTTGAGAGGATTCAAACATATATAACCTTTAACTATAGGATGATAACCAAGAAAGACATGAGGGGTAGATTTAGGAACCAATTTATGAGATGAATAGGATTGAAGCCATGAAAAACACAAACAACCAAAAACTTTGAACAAAGAATAGTCAGGTGGCTTATGAAAAAGTTTCTCAAAAGGAGAACAATTAGAAATAGCCACACTAGGAAGCCTATTAATCAAAAAAGTTACTGCAGCCATAGCATTAAACCAATAAGTAATTGGTAAAGCAGATTGATACAATAAGGCAATAGCAGTTTCAGTAATCTGGAGATGCTTGCGTTTTGCTACACCATTTTGAGACGGTGTATGAGGACAAGAATACTGATGTAGAATACCATGTGTAGTCATGAAATGATGCATAGAATGATTGTGAAATTCTCTACCTCCATTAGATCGCAATACTTTGAGAGAATAGCCAAATTGTTTTTCAACAAACGCTTTAAATTCAGCAAATTTGGCATACACTTTACTTTTTTAAGCTAAAGGATAAAGCCATGTAAAACACTAAAATCATCAACAAATACAACAAAATACTTGTAAGCAGAAGTAGAACAAGTAAAAAGACTCCAAACATCAGTGTGAATTAAAGCTAAAGGTTGATCAACAGTAGAATTCGACAATTTAAATGGTAGTCTGTGAGACTTAGACATAGCACAATCAATATAAGAGAGGTGAGGTTTTTTATTATTTAATGACAAATGTTTCTTCAGTCCAAATTCCCTTTCTTACCAATCCCATTTAATGACAAATGTTTCTTCATTGTTGCTTCCACTACTACCATCACCACCCTCATTACTCACTATCACAATATAAAATTCAAAATTAATAATTTTCAAATTTAATATTCTACAATTTAAAAATAAATTTTTATCAAACAATTTTTTAATTTAAAAAATTCTAAATTCTACTTTTTTTGTTTTCAATTTTATCAAGCGAAATACTCTGGTACACATCCGCCTAGGATGTACCATAAGTAAGGTATATTATTTATAAGTTTGATTATCACAAATGAAATAACTCAGTATTATGAGAGTCATAACTAAAAAAAATTGAGTTACAACTAAAAATCTCATGAGGTATAATCAAATAACTCTTGTATGATAACCAAATTTTGGTCATAACTAATGTATCATAACTCTTAACTCAGAGGTCATAACCAAAAGTGCATAGAATATACACTCTAGAAGGAGTGTATACCATACAATTTCCCTTAAATACTAGGGGTGCAACTTGGGCGAGCTCAACCCGAGCAACTCGAGCCCAACCCAAATTTTTTTAGGGCTTGGACAAAATATTTTCGAATTCGGTACGAGCTTGGGCAAAAATTTAGAAACCCGAATTAAATTTGGACGGGCTTGGGCAAAGACGTCAAACAACCCGAGCAACCCAAAACCCAAATTATACCTATATAGATACATAAAAATATTAAATATACATATAAATTATTAGCCATTACATGATATTAAAGTAATTTATATTATTAAATCATATTGAATATATATTATATATACAAATAACATAAAATTTTAATTTTTTTTCTTTTTATTTTCACTCAAAAACTGTAAGGACTACTATAGTGACATCTCTCTTACATTGTGATGTGTACAAGCCCACAAAAGCCATGAATCACTATAAACAACCCAAGCCCATCACTTGGAGCCCAATACATAACCCAGCTGGTGAGGTCCAGAGCAGCTAGAATCCAACATGGCATAAAGAGCCAATGACATTCAGACACATGGCAGGTGAAGGACGAGCCACATTAGCAGACAAAGATCTGCAAAGTTATTGCCACTGCACATCACCATTAATGCAGCCCATCACAGCATTTATTACGACAACACCTCCCCGTCAGAACAGGACCCCCTTACCCTGAACAAGGTAAACTACAGCATAGACTTTCGGTGAGGAGGGTAGGTCGGAAGGGGTAGCGAAATGATTACCAAAGGATATAAGTAAACGTTGAAGACAAGAAGAAGGTTAAGCTTTCTATCTCTAAACTCTCCTTACACCCTACTTCTCCTTCTAACTTGCTCGTCAGAGGATTCACTGGGGGACTACCCTGTTCCCCTTTGGACTTGTTTGCAGGTAATCCGGTGGGCTTGATCGACAGGACGTGGGCACTGAAGAGCTTGGACTTCTCCGACCCATTCACCTGGACAAACTGTATCATCAGTTGGCGCCGTCTGTGGGAAAGTATTTGCTCCGCGCGCCAGTTGTACTCATTGTCGCCGGAGACCCAATCCCAACAACTTTTTCCTCCTACCCATCAAAGTGTATGGTCACGACTAGATCCATGGCTTCTCATAATAATACTGCCGACCATCAGGCCGACCCCCCCTCCCATCCAAACAACCCACCGCAGTATTTTATCGAGCTTACCAACAGCATTAACCGCATGGCCGAGCAAAACCAGGCCCTGATAAATGCTTTACTCCAAAGAAACCTTCCGATGCCTCCACCACCACCTCCAGATATCCCACCCAACCAAGAAAGAGCCCCGAGCCATACTGTTCTGCAACCCTATCCACCTAACCTGGAAGGTTTGCAACCTCCTCCTCCACATATAAATCTACCACCTCCTCCCCTACGCCCGTCAATCGTGGTACCAGCCCCTGAAGGGGAAGCCAGCATCATCCAGCCCCCATTGACTGACCATGGTGACAACATTTCCCTCTGGGACGCTGAACTCCGAGCAATGAAGCTCCAACTCCAAGGGGTCATGCAGAACATTCAGCATAAAGCCTCGACCACGGCAAACTCACCATTTGTTGCCTCCATCCGGGACAAACCTCTGCCCACCAAGTTCAAGATGCCCACCATTGACTCTTTTGACAGTACGACGGACCCAGTCGACCATCTAGAGACCTACCGAACCCTCATGATCCTCCATGCCTTCCCTGACGAGATCATGTGTCGGGCTTTCCCCGTGACATTGAAGGGGTCAGCTCGACTGTGATTCAGTTAGTTACTAGCAGACTCTATCTCCACTTTCCAGCACGTCAGCGACTCCTTCCTTAGCCATTTCATTGGAGCCCAGGGCCAACGCCGCCCGGTAACCCAACTCCTCAACATCCGTCGGTGAGGGAGTCATTGCCTTGATTCGTTAACACCGCTTCAAGTAGCGTAAAACGACGATGACAAGGTTATCCTCACGACTTTCATGGCCGGGCTACGATCGTCCGATTTTCTCTTCTTCATCTCCAAAAACCCCCCGACCTCCATGGCAGCCCTGCTCTCCAAAGCCCAGAAGTACATGAATGCTGAAGATTCACTAGCCGCTCGGCAGGATCTAATAGCTAAAAATTCGACCCCCAGGGAAAAAAGAAAAGACTCAGAATCCAGAAACACCCAGTATAATAGCCAAACACCCCACTATACAGACCGACCCTCCCACGCTGACCGGTCGGCACCAGCCCGATTGCCCGGTCGGTTTGAGCGGTACACCCGCCTTAATTCTCCCATGGAACAAGTCCTCAACCAGATCTAACGGGACTACCCCCTCAAATGACCCCTACCCTTACGGACCCCTTCCAATCGGAAAGACCAGTCCAAATATTGTCGTTTCCACCAGGACCATGGCCACAACACTGACGACTGCATCAACCTCAAGGATCAGGTCGAGGCCCTAATACGTCAGGGACGTCTCAGCTGCTTCACGGACACCCGCCCACAGCAAAGGCAAAGAACCGATCCCCTCAGAAACAACCGCCGACGCACCCCACCTGGTAACCAGCTCAGACTAACCAAGGCCATCATCGCCCTCCACAACAGCCTCGGCTGCCAGGTAATCCCCCTCCGCCAGTTAGCGAAATTCGAGTCATTTCAGGTGGCCTTGCTTGTAGGGGGCCATCCCGCTCGGCTCAGAGGGCAGAACTCAGAAAGATAAGGCAAGACTCAGACAGAGCCGTTGCCACGGTAGACCGACCCTCCAAACAACCCAAGCAGTGGACAGAGCCCATCACCTTCACGGACGCCGACTGTACAGGCATCCGTTATCCTCATGATGACCCCCTCGTCATTTCTGTGCTCCTCTCCAACTATAAGGTCAGACGGGTTCTCATCGACAACGGCAGTTCTTCAGACATCATATTCCTCAACTGTTTCCGCCAGCTCAAGATTGGGGAGGAAAGTCTATCGCCCCTCCAAACCCCTTTGGTCGGTTTCACTGGTGACCGAGTGACCTCCATCGGCTCCATCGATCTCCCTATTACCATCGGTGAATACCCACGGCAGACTACGAAGTTGCTCACTTTTCTTGTGGTCGACTGTCCCTCTGCCTACAACATCATCCTTGGTCGCACCACCCTCAATGCTTTCCAAGCTATCACTTTAACCTACCACCTCGCCATAAAGTTCCCTATCGACCTGGGCGTCGGGACAGTAAGGGGGGAGCAGACCGTAGCCAGGGAATGTTATGTCGCCTCACTCAAGGAAGTCAAGCTGAAGGAGGCCATGATCATTGAAGGACTTGACGTACGAGATGAGGACGAGCTGGTCAGAGGGGAACCGGTGGAGGAGCTCGTTGAGATTCCCATCGATCCCACCAACCCAATGAAAATGGCCAAGATCGGCAGCCAACTATCTCCCCAAGCTAAGGCCGACCTCACTGCCCTTCTGACTGAGCACAATGATGTATTTGCCTGGACTCACTCAGACATGCCAGGCATTGACCCCTCTTTCATAACTCACCGCCTTAGCATTGAGCCTCATTTTCGACCTTACCGCCAGAAGCAGCGTATTTTTCATCCGGAGCGCAATACTCTTATAGCTGCAGAGGTTGGCAAACTCCTTGAGGCCCAATTCATCAAAAATGTGGACTACCCTAAATGGTTGTCAAACGTGGTCCTAGTCCGCAAGAACAATGGCAAATGGCGACTCTATGTCGATTACTCTGACCTGAACCGAGCTTGCCCCAAAGACAGCTATCCTCTTCCCCGCATAGATCTGCTGGTCAACGCTATGGCCGGTCATCAAATGCTCAGCTTCATGGATGCTTTCTCTGGTTACAACCAAATCCTGATGCACCCGTCTGATCGGGAGCATACATCCTTTATTACTGATCGAGGTACCTACCACTACCGTGTGATGTCATTCGGATTAAAAAATGTTGGGGCGACCTACCAACGGTTGGTCAATACCATTTTCCATCACCAGATAGGTCGGAATATGGAAGTATATGTTGACGACATGCTGGTCAAGAGCAAACTCTCCACTGATCATCTGACCGACCTGCGAGAAACCTTCGCCACCCTATACAAGTACCAAATGAAGCTCAACCCAGAGAAGTGCGCCTTTGGCATAGGATCTGGGAAGTTTTTGGGTTTTATGGTTAGCCAGCGGGGCATTGAAGCTAACCCTGAAAAGATCAAGGCCTTGATCGAGATGCAGTCACCCAGAACAGTTAAGGAGGTCTAAAGACTCACTGGCCGAGTTGCAGCCCTCAACCGCTTCATTTCCCGCGCAACAGATAAGTGCCTACCATTCTTCAAAGTTCTTCGACAAACTTTTGAATGGACGACTGAATCCGAAGAGTCTTTTCAACAGCTGAAGCAGTGCATGGCCAATCCCCCCCTCCTTTCACAGGCAATCATGGGCGAGTCCCTCTTCCTCTATCTAGCCGTATCAAGCACCGCTGTCAGTGCAGCTCTTATCAGGGAAGACGACTCTATCCAACGACCGGTCTACTACATCAGTCAGGCCCTCAAGGGAGCGGAGCAGAACTACCCACTGTTAGAAAAATTATCCTTAGCCTTGGTCACCGCCTCCAGACGACTCCGTCCTTACTTCCAAGCCCACTCCATAGTGGTCCTCACCGACCAACCCTTGAAGAAGGTCTTGCAGCAACTAGAACTTTCCGGCAGACTCATGCAATGGTCAATGGAACTCAGCCAGTTTGACATCTCTTATTGGCCTCGAACAGCGATTAAGGGGCAAGCTATCACCGATTTCATCCTGGAATTCACAAATCCTACCCCAACCACTACCTCTACACCCCCACCAGCTCCCATCGAGCCAGAAGACCCTCATTTTTGGACTCTCAACGTCGACGAATCATCCCGCAGGGAAGGTAGTGGAGCTGGCCTCATCCTCACCACCCCTGAGGGTGGTTATTTCAAATGTGCCCTCCGTTTCCTATTTGAGGCCAGTAACAATGAGGCCGAATATGAGGCATTGATTACAGGTCTTCGCCTAGCCAGGGATATTGGTGTCAGCCACATCCGAGTGTTCAGCGACTCCCAGCTCATCGTCGGACAGATCACGGGAGAATTCGATGCCAAGGAGGACACAATGCGGGCTTACAGGGATATTGCACTTCCCCTTGTTCACCTCTTCAATACGTTCCACATCAAGCACATTCCTCGGGTGGAAAACTCTAAGGCGGATGAGATGGCTCAGTTGGCTTCCGCAGACCAGTTCAACCTCAGCCATGGTGTCCGCCTAGAATACCTATCCCACCCCGCCATTTCCCCCGACCAGCACGAAATACAATTCCTCCAAAATGAGCCTATCCCTTGGGCATCGGACATCTTTCTATTTCGGACAGCAGGGGAACTGCCAGACGACCAATAGCATGCCGCCAAAGTCAGGGCCTGGTTGTCCAATTACATCCTCGTCAGCGGCATTTTGTACAAATGTGGTTTCTCACGCCCCTATCTGCGGTGCCTCAATCCGACTCAAGCAACTTATGGGATACAAGAAATTCATGAGGGTATCTGCGGTAATCACTCAGGCAGCAGGTCCCTGGGCCACAAGATACTTCACACTAGATTTTTCTGGCCTACTCTCAACCAAGATGCGGCTGACTTCGTGCTCAAATGTGATTAGTGTCAGCATTTTGCCAATATCCCCTATGCTCCTACCGAATTGATCACACTTTGCAGCCCCTACCCGTTTGCCAAATGGGGGATCGACCTAGTTGGCCCTTTACCCACTGGCCGAGGCCAGACCAAATTTGCCATTGTCGCCATTGATTATTTTACTAAGTGGGTAGAGGCAAAACCCCATGCTACCATTACCGAGCGGAACACAACCAAGTTCATTTGGCAGTCGATCATTTGCAGATTTGGCATTCCCAAGGCCATTGTTTCCGACAACGGCAAACAATTCGACAACACCAAGTACAGGAAGTTCTGTGCAGACCTCCAAATTCAACCATGTTTTTCTTCCCCCGGTCATCCCCAAGCCAATGGCCAAGTTGAGGTCACCAACCGTTCTCTTCTGAAGATCATCAAAACCAAGCTAGAAGCTGCTAAGGGGCTTTGGGCTGAGGAACTACCAAACGTACTCTGGGCTTACCGAACTACAGCTCAGACTCCCATTACGAAAACTCCTTTCCGCTTAACATATGGCGCTGAGGTGGTTATTCCGGTAGAAGTCGGTCTGCCGACCCCTAGAGTTTCACATCCGGATCCAGCACTAACGGAAGAGCTCCGTCGGGCAGACCTGGACCTAATTAAAGAACTCAGAGAAACCACTGTTGTCAGACTGGCCTCATACCAACAGAAAATGAGAACACACTACAACTACAAAGTCCAACCAAGGGAGTTCGCTGTAGAGGACCTTGTCTTGAAAGAAGCAACCATTGCCACCAAAAATCCGACTGAGGGTAAACTGGCAGCCAAATGGGAGGGACCTTACATTGTGAAAGCCCGACCACGTCCGGGCACTTACCGACTTCAGGACATGAAAGGTCGAGATCTCTCCCATCCCTCGAACGCTGAACACTTGAAGCGCTATTTTCAATAAGTTCCTACTATTGTATTCCTCAGTTGTTGTATTTTTTTTTTTTTGATACATAATGTAAACTTGGATCGACTGGATTACACTGTCCATGACAACAATTCTATATCTTAGCTATTTGTGTGTTGTCTCAATAACATTCTCATTTGCAGCACTTATCAAAAGCCTCAACCAGACCGAACATCACTCTATTAGCCTCGGCCAGTCTGACCGTCAAAAGCCTCAGCCAGACTGAGCACTAAAGGAGCCTCAGCTAGACTGAGTACTAAAAGCCTCAGCCAGGCTGAGCACTAAAAAAGCCTCAGCCAGACTGAGCACTAGAAGCCTCCGCCAGACCGAGCACTAAGAGCCTCCGCCAGACTGAGCATGAAGCACTCGGCTTGCATAACAAGCCTCAGCCAGACCGAACATCACTTCATAAGCCTCGGCTAGTCTGACCGTCAAAAGCCTCAGCCAGACAGAGCGCTAAAAGCCTCAGCCAGACTGAGCACTAAAGGAGCCTCGGCCAAACTGAGCACTAAAAGCCTCAGCCAGGCTGAGCACTAAAAGAGCCTCAGCCAGATTGAGCACTAAAAGCCTCAGCCAGACTGAGCACTAGAAGCCTTGGCCAGACCGAGCACTAAGAGCCTCTGCCAGACCAAGCATGAAGCACTTGGCTCGCATAACGAGTCTTAGCCAGACCGAGCGCCACAGTTTCAAGGTCAGACTCAGTTACCTACTTGCTCAGTCGAATTCCAAAGACGTTCTTACACGTCTTCTTTACAAGTCAGGAGTCAGGTTATTTTCTTCTCAATCAAACTCTCACAAGTCAGTCTTTCTTCTCACAAACCAAGCCTCACTCCATAAACCACTAACCTACTTGAGCAATGTGGCAAACGCAAACTTGTAATTTTACTACATTTTAAACTTCACTCTGCATTATTACAAGTTCAACTTCACTCAGCATTGTTACAAGTTCAATTTCACTCTGCATTGAGGAGTTCCTAACTTTACTCTGCATTGAGTTTTTATTACAAGTCCAATTTCACTCTGCATTAAGGAGTCCTTAACTTTACTCTGCACTCAGCTTTTATTACAATTTCAATCCCACTCTGTCTTGAGGAATTCCTAAATTCAGTTTTTATCACAAGTTTTCATCCATTTCAGACGCACAAGCAAAAACAGTCAAATGCAAAACACAACTGAAATTTTATTTATTCACAACCTTGTACATAAGTTCATTACAGCACTTCAAAAAAAAAAAAAAAAACACAAACAAACAAAACAAAACAAAAACAATGTCTGTGCAAAGTTTTCTTCTTCTTCTTCTTCTCTAGTTACTCCTCCTCACTGGAGATGAGGTCTTCTTCTTCAATACCTTCATCCAGGGGGGTTTGGGCCACATCGTCATCACCAATTGTTACACTACTAAGGTCTAAGTCTGGGAACAGTTCTTCAGCTCTACGTTTGAACATCTTCCAGCCACTGTCCTAGAACTCAGCCATTTCATGTTTGTAGAAGTTTAACTGCTGGAAGCTCTCAATAACTTCTGCTTCAGTTCTGCCTCTAGCGGTCATCCTCGATGGGCCTGCCCCCCCAGACTCTTGCCTAGCCAAGCTGTTGGCGACCGCGGCATCAACTGCCATCTGAAAATCAGCAGACCCTTTGAACTGTTCCACTACCGTGACACACAAATCAGGGTAAGCCACCCTTTCAGAGGCTACCTTTGCCCTCTCTTCATCTAGCTCCTTTTGCAGGGTCGACCTTTCAGATGCAGCCTTAGCCCTCTCTTTCTCCAACTCCTTCTTCAGGCTCTCCTTTTCCGCTGTCGCCTTCGCTCTCTCTGCTTCCAACTCCTTCTGAAGGCTCCTCCTCTCCTCCATTGCCTTGCCACGCTCGCCCTCCAGCTCCTTCTACAGATCGCCAATTTTCACATCTGCCTCATCTTTCTACCTCACCAGCTCTTCATTACTGCTCATTGCCTCTTCATGTCGTTCGACTGTGACTGCACAGGCTTTTTGGGCCTCATCCAACCTCTTCTGCTCGCTAGCCAGTTGGAACTCGAGTGGCACGACCTGGCAGCATGTGTTCTCCAGCTCCACCTTGACCGCTTGCAGATCAGCATGGGCAATCTCCCAACTTGCACTCTCCTTCTTCAACTTTGCAAGCTGAGTCTTGGCTTCATCTGCCTTGAGCTTCGCAGCCCCCCCTTCCTCAGTAGAGCCCCTGCTAAGGTGGTTACCTTAATTTGAGCGGAGCATAACCCCCTCAGCAGTTTAGCCTCATTGAATTTGGATGCTGAGCGCAGGGCGGCCTCTTCTACAATCCCCACCAGGCGGTCTGCCCCTGCCTTGGCTGGGCCTTCTTCTCCCTCCAGCCGCCCAGCCACCGCACGGGCGTGGTAGATCGCTGTAGTCAGACTAACTCTCCCTCATTGGGGTGCAGAACCCCCCTGGGGCTGTTCCTCCCTTCTTGGCCCAGGGCCACTTGCCCCATCCTCTACTTGCCCTTCAGGGGCGGCCCTCGCGACCCTTGCGGCGATTGCCGCCACTACTGGAACTACTTCGATGTCCACCACTTCTGGGGTAATTACACTTCCTGGGGTCTCCTCCACTTCTCCCCCCTCTTCCTCCTTGGCAATACTGGACTCCTTTACCCTTGCTTCCCTCCTCCTCTTCTGGGCAGGCTCTTCTTCACTCTGTCTCACTCTCTTCTTCTTCTTCACCACACCCAACACCTCCATCTCCTTCAAAGACCTCTCCTTCAAAGGGTCTGTTGGAGGCGGTCGTGGCACAAATTCACCTAAGTCTTTCTCCCCCAAGGGTTTGGGGCGAGGTCGAATCCTCTCCCTTGCAACCGGTTTTGGCGGTTGGTCGGCCTGGGACTCTTTGAATTTTTGGGCTTTTGCAAGGATAGTCTGATCCTCCAACCCTTGAGCCTTCCTCCTTGCCTCCAACTCTGATCGGTCAAGGTCCCCCCCGCTCGGCTGTGAACCCAACCTTGCCTCAAACAAAGTAAACGGCTGAACGAGCTCGTCCCATCTGGCCCCTTCCTTCTCCCCCCATTCCTTCACCCTCTTCACCCTCTCCTCTGCTGCTGCTCATAGCTTTGGCTCCATTGACTTGGTGGGCACCTTCCAAATGGTGCGCACTCCAACTCCTCCACTAGCAGACACATAGAATCATCGTGGTCTCCACCCCTTGATCGATGGCGGCAGCCCCGCCACCAGCCCTTTCCCTGCTGCTGCCTATAGAGTGACCCAAGTCTTTTGCTGCCCTGATGCCTTGTAGCATGCGAAGAATTTGTCCACTGTCATGGCCGCTCCTTCGTTCGCCTTCGGCTAGACACTTGCACAGGACAGTAGGATCTTCCACGCATTGGGCATTAGTTGGCCCGGCGCCACCTCGAAACGATTTAGGACATCTACTACCACTTGCGGCAGGGACAGCCTCAGTCCCCCTTTCAATGCCTCCTCATAAAGGGCAAACTGCCCTAGCCTGGCGTCGGATGGCCTCTTCGTTGACATTGGCAACGATAACTCTATTTCGGTAGGCACCTGGTATTTTTCACGAATAGCCTCCAAATCTGCTGCGGTAACCGTTGATTTATCTGCCTTTGTATGCCAGTGATCAGGTTCTGCCTGGCTGATTGGTTTTGGAGCTGCTATCATGGTGGAACCATGGGATCGTGCGATCAACTCACCCACCCTCTCCATCCTATATTGCTGTGCTAACTCCACCGCATCATCATCACCAAGTGGATCCCCCCTGACATTCGCAGTTCCTTCTTGGGCCATTTCTATGGTATGTCTGCGAATCGCTTCAGAGGCAGGTGCAAGGAAATTGAAAAAGTGTTGCAGAGGTGTATTGTGAGCAACAAAGAAATTCACACTTGGAATATTTTGATTTTTCGTAAACAAGTAGGTGAATCGAATAATGCTAAAAGCCCACGGTTTGCCCGTATTCCAAGGATCCCAATTAATTTTCGCCAGTTTGAAAACTTTTCAAATCATCCGCCAAAACTGTCTTTTCAACACCCATAATGACCTAACGTTTCATTTCTGATCCAACGCCTATTCTTCCCTCCCCAACGGGGTATTGCCACGTGTGCGATCACAATCCACTGTCTCCTCCCCTTACCCTATCTTTTCCACTTCAAATCACCACGTGACACGCCGCCTCTTGAGCCCCACGCCCCTCCACCTCACCCTTTGTAGTCGGCCCTCCCGCCCGGCCAACCTTCGCGGTCGGCCCTCTTCACGGTCGGCCCTCCCGCTCAGCCAACCCTCATGGTCACCCCTACTCGTGGTCAACCTTCCCACTCGGCTAACATTCGCGGCCGACACTCCTCGTGGTCGGCCCTTCCACTCTGTCACCCTGCACGGTCGGACCACCTCTCGATCGGTTCACCCGCTCGGTCACCTCCGCCGGTCGACCTCCATATTACCACTCCCTAACAGCCTCACCTTTTTCATTACTATTCCCTTCGCTAGACTAAAGCTGCACTCGAGAATGGGGGACTACTGATGTGTACAAGCCCACAAAGGCCATGAATCACTATAAATAACCCAAGCCCATCACTTGGAGCCCAATACATAACCCAGTTGGTGAGGTCCAGAACAGCTGGAATCCAACATGGCATAAAGAGCCAATGACACTCAGACACATGGCAGGTGAAGGATGAGCCACATCAGCAGACAAAGATCTGCAAAGTTATTGCCACTGCACATCACCATTAATGCAGCCCATCACAGCATATATTATGACAACACCTCCCCGTCGGAACAGGACCCCCTTACCCTGAACAAGGTAAGCTACAGCATAGACTTTCGACGATGAGCACAGGTCGGAAGGGACAGCGAAATGATTTCCAAAGGATATAAGCAAACGTTGAAGACAAGAAGAAGGTTAAGCTTTCTATCTCTAAACTCTCTTTACACCCTACTTCTCCTTCTAACTTGCTCGTCGGAGGGTTCACTGGGGGACTACCCCGTTCCCCTTTGGACATGTTTGCAGGTAATCCGGTGGGCTTGATCGACAGGACGTGAACACTGAAGAGCTTGGACTTGTTCGACCCATTCACTTGGACAAACTGTATCATTACATTATATAAATTATTTGCTTTGATGGTATTAATGATTTTCTAAATATAAAAAAAATTATAAATAGAGTCAAATTTTAATAATTTAATAATGTAGCTGCAAAAAAAATATGAAATTCATTTACAATTCGGCCAATTTGGGCAACCCGGGCAATTCAGATTTAACTCGGGTCGGGCTTGGGTAGACAACCTCGGGTTACAATTCAGGCTTGGGCAGGTCTCAACACAACTTAGGCTGGGCTTGGACAACCTCCCAATCCAACCGAACCCGCCTGAGTTGTACCCCTATTAAATACTACTACCTACTCACATTATTAAAAACAAAAGATTGTTTGGGTATGGCTTAGAGTGTCTCTAATTCTACTCAGATTTTTCATCAAATTTAAATTTGATGAAACATGCTCCATTTTATGTTTGGCATCAAACGCGTATCAAATGAGGGAAAAACTTTCCGTTTGGTTTTCCTTTGGAATCATGATTCCAAAGGCTCACTTTTCAAAATTCATAACCAAATACACAATCCAAAATTACTTAAAACTCAATTCAAAAATTAATTTATCTCACGCCCCAGATTACATGGTCCGGCTCACGTGAATAAACTACCCAATGATGAACAATAGATAACAACTCTCATGCAAATGAATATGATATAGTCACACAATACATGTGTTTATCTGATTTTATGCATTCCTAAATACAACATCTATAGCGAATGGATGTTTTGTAACTAAAACATGCATATGTGTCATAAAATCAATTTAGATGCCTTGAGGTTTACATTATACATCAAGGTGTAACCCTTACAAGAATGGTACACGGCCAATAAATAACATAAATAGCCCTTGGCTGTCAAATAACAGAACCACCCTACACGGTTCCGAACACAACCTCACATCTCAGTCCACATCTACACATGTACAACTAAAACCATTTTCAGCCACGTAGAGTGAGCATAAAGCCTAATAGAGAATATTTCAAAACTAAACATGCTCCACAAGCATAAATGATCATGATGCAATACATATGTACAATATGCCCAAATGCATTTTCAAATCCATTTGATTTCTCAACAAAATCCTTTCTTCCCAATTACCAAAACCTTATGTTTAATCAAAACGTTTTCCGAGTCCAAAACATCAGTTTGATATAAAATTCCTTTCCAAAACCAATTCTTCTACCTCAATACAAACCAGCAAATGCATTGTTAAATCAAATGCAAATACGTCGCTAGACAACAACAAATACCTCGTTAAAACCACTTTCCAAACATCGTGTTCCAAACCAACATAATAGTAAATAAAATGGGTAAATCTTCAAATCAAATACAATCTTTCATGGAAATTTTGTCCGCGGGAAACCGTAAATCGGCACCCATGTAAGCGTAGGCTATACAAGCGCTACTATTGCCATTTTAGGTATATTTCGTCCGTAGGATCGGCACCCATGTATACATGCGGGTTTTGGAACTTTCACCCTGGACACACAGGCCAACTTATTTCATGTAACAATAACTTTCTCCTAGATTCACCATTTGATTTACCTTTTTCAGTAGTACAATACATGTAACTCAAAATATTTTTTTTTTCCAAAACAATGCAAATGTTCCAAAACATAATGTGAGAATTTCCAAAACCTCTTTCCAAACATACAATTTCAATTTCCAAAATCCGTTACGTGCTCCGTGATATGAATGATTTCAAATTGTCTAATCCACATGCAATTTCTAACACACGGCAATGCTATCCTCCACCGAAAGCCAAAACAATTATCTCTAATGCAATAATCAAATGATATCAATATAGTTATACTTTCCAAAATAGTAACAACACCCAAATCCATAGATCTTTTGAAACAACAAACAACTACGGTAGAAATCATGCCAAATGACTACCAAATATAAATAACGAAATACGCCACAAATATGCTACCGAACTCATATTAAGTTTAGGAAATAGACCCTGCCTCTTGAAGGGAAGAGGAGAACTCAGAAAAACTCAAAGTCGATGAAACCATGAAACTGTTGGATCAAAAGAAAGCCCTTGATGAGATCCACAATATTTCTCAAAGGACCAAGGTGAAAAGATGTCTCTAAGAGATCTAAGTGAAAAAGTTGAGTTTCTAAGAGAGAGCGAGAGAGCGAGAGAGAAGAAAAAGTGAATGAAAAAAGTGCATTTGGGGTCTATTTATAGTGGTAGAATAATAGCCCTAAAGTCAAGGGAAAGAATAAGTTAAACCCCCAAAAAGTTAGGCCCAAAACCGAACCAAAATCTGAAAATTAACTCACAAGGGTCGACCCTCATGACAATGGTGTTGACCCTCAAGCAGAAAAACACATGGGTCGTGTGCCTGATGTTTATACCTTGTTTTGGTTAGAAACACTTTTGTTGTGCGGCCAATGTTTATACCACTCCCTTCTTGGTTAGAAACACTCAGGTATGCCCGATGTTTATACCACCCTTTTCGGTTAGAAACGTCGGGTCTTGTGCCCAATGTTTATACCTTGTTTTGGTTAGAAACACTTCGGTTGTGCGCCCGATATTTATAGCACTCCTTTGTTGATTAGAAACACTCAAGTACGCCCGATGTTTAAACCACTCTCCCTTTCGGTTAGAAACGTTGGGTCGTGTGCTCGATGTTTAGACCTTGTTTTGGTTAGAAACACTTGGGTTGTGCGCTCGATGTTTATACCACTCCCTTGTTAGTTAGAAACACTCGGGTACGCCCGATGTTTATACCACTCTATGGTTTCGGTTAGAAACGTTGGGTCATGTGCCCGATGTTTATACCTTGTTTTGGTTAGAAACACTTGGGTTGTGAGCCCGATGTTTATACCACTCCCTTGTTGGTTAGAAACACTCGGGTTCACCCGGTGTTTATACCACTCTCTAAGTCCGGTTAGATACATTGGGTCGTGTGCCCAATGTTTATACCTTGCTTTGGTTAGAAACACATAGGTCGTGTCCCCGATGTTTACACCACTCCTTTGCTTTCGGTTAGAAACATTGGGTCGTGTGCCCGATGTTTATACCTTGCTTTGGTTAGAAGTGTTTGGAAAGTGTTCTGATGCTTATTATACTTTGTTTTTGTTAGAAGCGTTTGGAAAGTGTTTCGACACTTATTATACCATTCTGTTTTGGTTAAAAACATTGGGACGTACGCCCGATGTTCATACCACCCTCTGGTGTTTGCACCACTCTCTTTTCCCTCTCGCGCGTGGAGCGTTAGGACGTTTTGGCTAAAAGCATCTGGACGGACTCCAATGTTTATACCGCTCTTTGCTTTGGTTGTATAATAGTTGGGTGTGTTTCACTTGTTATCACTATTCTCTGTGGTTCGGAACCTTGGGGTGTGTCCTTGGGTACACACCATTTCTCTCTTCGCGTGTGCCATGCGTTAAAATCTTGTTTCATGCCTTTGGTGCACTTGAGGGTTATGTTGTTCTCTATCTTTCCTACGGGATGCGTAGTTTGCATCTAGATGTTTCATTACAACCCTCATTGCATGATCATAAGTTATGTTTTGCATCGTGCATATCCTTTACATCTTGCCCCAGAACTACACTGGTTTGATTCCTTGCAAAGGGATACGTAGGCAGTCTGCGGGCGCAACCGTTCTTTGTTTTGTTTGCCCGTTTGTCAGAGTCTTCGGCCTTGTAAAAAATGGGTCATCTCTGGGCTTTGACATTCACTCCCATCATTTCATGACTTCCGAGTTCTGTCAAAGAGGGACAACTGTAGACACCCCATTTTGACCGACCTTAAGACTTAGACGTCATTGTTTGTGCACTCGATGATTGTGCTTGTTCTGAGTGCCTAAAGTTCTCGGCGGAATGCCTTGTCTTTGAGCCTCTAAACCCGTTTTTTTTTTATTTTTTTATTTTTTTATTTTGTGCTTGTTTTTGGGCCAAGCCTTGGTCTCTCTTGCCTGGAAGAGGAAGGGGCCTTGCCGGCCACTTTTTGGCCTTGTCGACCACTTGAAGTGGTTGGTCGGCTAAAGTGGTCGACGACCATTTTTCTCCTTCCTTCAGATATTTCTTTGCCAGTTGTGCCAGCTGTTGATCACTAAAGGGCATCTCTATACACATGTATGGAGGGATGAATGTAAGCTTTTGGCTTGGATTTCTATATAAAGGGGGGTCTTTCCCCCATTTGAGGGGTTAGAAAAATTTTAAGCAAAGTTTCTCCCTCTCTCTGTAGAATTCTCTCTCTCTACTCTTGTTTTATGCTTGATAGTTAGAATTCTCTATATATTTGCACACTAGCCCTTAACCAAATTGGACTACCTTGGAGCTGAGGCCTTTTAGAACCTATTTTGGGTTGTTGGATGGTTATTTGAGCCTAAGAGAGTGGCAGTTTAGTGTTGTGCTTCAAAGGTATAAGACTTACCTCATTTAAGCTCTTTGTACATACTTGTTTTGCCATCTTTCTATGCTGTTTTGAGCCTAGTTTTTAACTGCAAAAAGTTATGATTTTTTAGCCTTAACATATTGGTTTGAAGCCATTTTGTGCTATGGGGTTGACTCCCCTTCTTATTGTGTATTTGTATGAGCCTTTGCACCACCTTTTGGCATGATAAAGTCAAACTTTTTAGGCCTTTAAACCACTGAAATTCAGAGTTATTTCAGTAGTAAAAAGTATGTTTTAAAGTCCAAAAATGGAGGGGTTAGTCTCTCCTCCTTGTGTCCCATTTCCATGTCTAGTTAGCATCACATGATAACATGTTTTTGTGGCTTAACTTAGCTTATTTCAAGCATGTTTTAGGCTCTGATTTGGCATGATTTAGCTCTGTTTTGGGTTACTTTGGTCATATGAACCATGTTTTGCATAATTGTAGTGTAAATGCCTTTACTAGTTTGGCATTTTAGGCCTCCAAACATGTTTTGTTTGGAACGATTGCATGTTGTAGTGTCATTTTACATATAATTTTAGTGCATATAGCTCTGTCACATGCTCATTTGTTTCACTCTTTCATTGCTTTTGAGAGTTGTGCTTTGAGCCTTGTTTGCAAGCTAACATGTGAGCATGTTTTTGTAGCATTTTGAGCCTTATTCTCAGCATGATTTAGTCACTATTTTGACTGGTCTTAGCTCTATCCTGAGTTGGTTTGGCCCTTTGAGGCTTGTATTGTGTAGTTGTAGTGTAATGGTCTTCACTAGCTTAATGTGTTAGGCTCTTAAACATGACTTGCATGTGTTGCTAGCATGATTTAATGTCATTTTGCATCCCATTTCAACACTGAAATATCTACAGCCTCCCTCTATTCTTCACTCTTTACTTTGTTTTGAAAGTGGCTTTGAGCCTCTTGTTGGCTTGAGTGTGGAATTGAGGCTCTCATGCCTAATGGTTTAATTCCTTCGGGTAATCATTACCAATAGCATGAGGTCTCTTTCATACTCAAGGTACTTGTGGTTTAAGCCCTCTTTCTCATTAGAGGACATTCACCTTTTGAACTTAATCGATTAAAGGACTAATCGGTATTGTAAAATGAGTAAACAAAATGAACAAAGTAAAAGAGGCAAGATTGAGCATCTTTGTGTTACATTGCATGTGTTCAGATCAGACGTTAATCCAAGCACAACAAAAATGGGACGTTTCATACTCAAAATGATGAAACGTACCACTTTTCTTACCCTTGATCATGCATGATAGGGTGGTGGTCCTTCGAGTCTTATTTGCGCATTCATTAAGCTCGTACAAGCTTAGCCATCTAGCCATCTAGCCATCATACATTGAAAATGCTTGGTTGGTGGCTTGAGAGCCAAGAACTACACTCCTTTGAGCTTGAGAAATGATAAGGAGGGTAGTAGTACACACATTTCTTGAAAAATGCATTGCTTTGCCTCTGTTGCTCTCTGTTGCAGCAAAAGCAGAAGTCTAGAAAAGGGGGTGGCCGACCGGCCACTTGAGGTGGCCGACAACCACTTTTTGTGGCCGACCGGCCACCAATGAATTTTTGTACAAAAGTGTTCCTGTGTTTGAGCAGAGGCAATTTGGAAGTTGGTACAATGTTCAAAGATCAAATGAATGCAACAGAGGCAGTCGATGGCAAGGCGGTGGATTTTCGGGTGAGCAACCGAGCACGCATGCCTCCCTCACCCATGAGGCCATTTAATTTCTTAGAATTGTAGCTAATTCATACATGTGTTGTAATTTATTAGCTTAATTCATTTTGTAATATTTTAATTAGCTTAGCATAGCTAGTTATTCAATTCTGTTGTAATAATTTATTAGCTAGAACAGTTAATTAATTGTGTTCTAATAGCTTAATTAGCTTAGCTTAGTGTAGCTTAGCTTATTCATTCGGACCCTCCTTCGCAAGGGCACAATGTTGTAATAAGTGTGCGTGCGTGTGCGCATGTCTTACAACCCCGCGTCTTTCTCCCTTTTATTTAACCACTTTCGATGGTTAGACTAGGGACATGTAGAGGGAGGTGAAGATGAGAGTGGTGAGGCGGACCGGATCGTGGTTTTGAGGTGGAGGTTGGTGGCGCATGGGAGAGTGGTGAGGCGGTGGCGCCACCGTGGAAGGCCAAGGAGAGGGGTGGTTTGGGTCGATGATTGTTGCTCCTCTTCCTCCTCCATGCCTCTCTCCGATTCAATTTGCAATCTAAAATGAGGAGAGAGAGAGAGAGAGAGAGAGAGAGAGGCCGATGATGGAAGCTGCTACCACCACAAGTACATGGACTCATCTCTGTGAATGAGATAAACTTCTCAAAACTCCAGAGGTGTGCTTGAAATTGATAGTGACGAAATGGGTTTGGCTTAAATCCGATTTCAAAATCACACCAAACAAAACCCAGAAAATAATATGCTTCGGATTATTACCAAACCCAGAAACATAGGAAACTTGGATTATTTTGGGTTGAGATTACTGAATCAACATAATAATACCTTAGTTATTATTAATGGCCTTGATTTGTTTCTGTGTGAGTGATTTTCCGACCACACTGCCAACTCAGTAATCAGCTGGAGAGAACTGGCAGAATAGATGACACTTGGCTAACTTGTAATAGAAAGAGAAGATTTCGGCGGTGGTTCATCCACCTGGGGGCACTCCGATGATCAAGTCAGTATATCTCTCAAAGATAATCAATAGTGCTAATCTCACTGTTCAGAATATAAATTGCGTACCTTAGACCCATCAGGGGTGCCTTTCTTTTATAGTTAACTCAATCCTTGTCTCAACAGAAGCCTAGCTTCAATGGACTTTAGCTCAGTGCTTATCTAGGACTCTTTAATAGATAGAGACAAACTCTCTAAGAGCTTTATCTTTATCTAGGCTGAGTCCCCTCATCATCTAGGACTCTTGTGCCTTATCCGCTTATCTCGGATTTTGATATATTCGGAGATAACCTCGGCCTTGCCGAGATCACCTCGGCGTCATGACCAAGACACGTGGCACCCTGGTTGACACGTCGGTGTCACCTTGGCCACGTGTTGGTACTTAGAAAATATATCCCCACAACTGCCCCCTAGGTTCTATTACCTTGGCATTCTGAGGTAATGGAACCTATATTGGAACTTCCTGCCAATACATCGGTTAAAAATCTTTAAGCTGAGATCATCATAAGCCAACATGTCTCTTTAAAGATTAAAGATCCCAAGATCTCCTTCACGCGTATGAGTTGTCATGCAAAATAACTCAACCGTTTCAGCCACGCGTCTTCCCTTTACTGGATCATGTTTGTGACGCGCTTGTAAATCGTCTCGCGCCTGTATGTGCCGTCTGACAAATCCATTTTTCTAGGCTCATCAATTTCTTTTTGCCGCCTTTTCACGTTTTTTGGAAAAAACCAACATCCTTTCTCTTTGTCTCTTCACTTTTCATCGTCTCTGAAACTTTTTTCTCTCTCTAGTTTTCTTAAACTCGCCATTGTTTCTAGCTTTGAAGTTCTGCTATCACCACCGTTTAACTTCCTCCGGTGAGGCTCTTCTTCTGCTACCGCCGTTTGTCTGACTCCGGCGATCTCAACTCCGGCTTCCCCTCCTCTGTGAGTTACTATTTCCTCTCGATTTAATATCTTGTTTAAGTTTTTGAAGATATCTTGAATTCCTGTCATTTTTGCGCACTTGCTTGTGACTCTGATTAGTTTGATCTATTCATATATCTGAGTATGATTGCTTCACGATTTCTATTTTTGCTCAATCTGTTCTTGAGTATTCACAACCTGCAGACACATTTGTCCACTTCTACCATTTGTTCTTGGCCTTGTACTCTGTCACAGTGTTCTTGGTAGTTTACCATTGTTCTTGATTCTGAAGCACGTTCTTGTTTTCTGTTTTTTGTGTCTTTTCCAAATTCTTACCTTCGATCTTTGTTTCCACAGACTTAGGTTTTGGGTTTTGTTTGTAGAACCCACAAATTTTAGAAAAAACTGAAACGAATTCCTTCTAGATCCGTACAAACCCTTACCATAATACATTTTTAGGTTTTTAGCCGAGGTCCTTTAAACCCTCCAAAAATACTTCTTCTTGAAATTCGATACCTCTATTTAAGCTGACATTATGGGTATGTGGAAGCATAGGGTTGACACCCCATCCAAATTAGAGTACTTTAGGCGAGAGTTTGATATCCTGACCGACGTCCATCTGAAGTTGGCTGGGGAGGATGACCTCATCATGCCAACGACTGACTCCATGCCCTTTCCTGTGGTAGCCTTCATTAAGTGCGGACTTCGGCTCCCACTCAACACTCTTTTTCGCGAGATACATCACTATTATAAGTTGAACCTGATGCAACTCGCCATCAATTCTTATCGAGTCATTCATGGTATTATAGCCTTAGCCAAACAAGAAAACGCTAGGATTACCTTAGCCGACATCCAATTTTGCTATATCATGTGTGGCCTCAAAAAGGATACGGGCTACATTTACTACCTTAAGCCGAGGTCCACAGAGTATAAAATAGTAGCCGACCTCCCAGACTCCAACAAGGGGGTTGGAGACGATTACTTCATTACCTTGGGGAACTGGGAGTTTGCTCCAGATGAGGACCTCCATCTCTACCCTCTTCCTCGTTCAGTTTTTGTAGAGGGCAATGGTAAGAGCCCAGTGTTCATACAAACTTATTTTTAAAATCTTCAATAATTTGTTCGTTTCTAATGTCTGTTTTTTCTTGCAGCTCTTCCTCAGCCACCAAAGGGCTTCCGTCAGTCTTTCTTTCCCAGCAAAGACTTGAGGAAACTCTTAGATTTGCCAGTCCACAAGCGGAAGGCCCCTCTGTTTCTCAACTTCATCCCCACTTATAAGTCGGCTCTTCCCGACGTCCCAAAAAAGAAGAAGAAAAGCCTTTCTCCACCTTCTGCCACAACTCCACAAGTCGTGTCCACATCTCGGACAGACCAAGGATCAACCTCTGATCCATCCGACCAGCCGTCAACCTCGACTCCGTATCTAATCCCGATATCCCAGCGCCAACGCCGATGACGAACCATTTTCCCTGCCGAGATGGGCTGCCAAAAGGCAGTTGCCAAGGATCTTTTGGCCAATATTCCTACCGACGTTGACGCTCAGGCTGCACAAACACAGCCTCAGCCAAAGCAGAAACAAAAAAGAATCAAGAGGGCTCAACCCAAAGCAAAGGTGACTCAGGTTGACACTAAGGATGCTTTGTCAATTTCGAAATTAGCTTCAAGTGAGAAAACCACATCTACTGCCGAGAAGAGACCCGCCGAGGCCCAGCCATTTGAGTCCATCCGATCAAAGACGTTGAGGTCATCTGCTGCAACCACTTCGGGATCTTCAAAGCACGATGCCCCCTGGGCCCCCCAAATCACGCTAGAAGACAAGTCAGTTATGGCCAGTGATAGTGCTGATGACATTAATGTCGGCGTTGCCCTTAGTACCGCTCTACTGCTTCCCGGTGATCTTGACCGAAACGTTGAGTTGAGCGAGTATGAGAACTATGCTCTGATGCTTCAGCGCTCTGTTCAAGTAAGTGTCTTTTCTTTGGTTGCTTTTCTTTCTTTCTTGTACTTAGAAAAATTTTCTAATAACTTCTATTCACTTTTAGTCCATCCAACATGTCTATTCCTTCTTAGTACAATCTTTTGAGAACCGGGAGAAGTTGGCCGAGAAGAAGAGGGAGATCTCTAGTCTTCAGAAAACCAACCAAAACTTACAATCAAAGATGAAGACCCTGGAGGATTAGGCCGAGGTCACTTTCAAAGCCAAGAATGATGCCGAAGAAAAGGTTGGTGCTGCTGAGGCGATAAACAAAGTCCTTCAAGCCCAACTGAAAAAGGCTGAGGACAAGATGGCCGAGGCCCAAAAGGAGCTTCAAGACACCCTGGCTACCAAAGAGGCCGAAGTCAAGGCCGTCGATGAGAAGGCATATGCTGAGGGGGTGGCCGACGTTACGATAAACTACAAAAAGCAGGTGAAGTAGGCATGCAACAGGGGCTTCACCCTTGGCTGGATGACCTTGCTGAAAAGGTTTGATGTCCTCAAGGACTCCCCCCTCAGGAATGCCGATGTCCTTCCTTTTCCATTCCCTCCAACTCCAAGCCAATCTGCCGACGACGACTCTGAGTCCGAGGAGGAGGTTGTGGTGAGGAAGTCAAAGGACGTTGCTGGGGCCAAGTCTCCTCCTCAAAATGAGCAAGTCCTAGACTTGACTCAAGATGAGAAGGTTGAGGAGGTTCCCAAGGAAGCTACCCCTGAGCAAGCATCATTGGACGTGCCTCTCGCCGACAAGAGCCTTGATCAGACTCTTCAAGAGATTGATGCTGAGCTTGCGGCCGAGAAGGTAGCCGAGATGTCTTACCAGGAGTCTTCTAAGATCTAGACCCAGCTTGCTAATGATGCTGAGGAATCTTAGTTTTGATGTCTTTTTCCTTTGTCTTTTGTACTTTGTTTTTCTCCTTGAAGTAATGTAAACTCTTTACATCGCCGATGTGCCTTTAATTCAACTCTTTTGTTTTGAATGCTTGCATGTTTGCCTTGTATGCTTCCATACTTAGAATATTTTGTATATCTTTAATATATACTTCAACCCTTGTGCAACCTTCTCGGGGTGACACACCTCGGTCATACAAACTTGGTTTAACTTTAACTTGTAAACTTTTCTCAAGTTTCAACAAGTGTTAAACATCATATCAGTTTAACTGTAACTTGTAAACTTTTCTCAAGTTTCAACAAGTGTTAAAACATCATCTCGGTTTAACTTCAACTTGTAAAATTTTCTTAAGTTCCAACAAGTGTTGAACATCATCTCGGTTTAACTTCAACTTGTAAACTTTTCTCAAATTTCAACAAGTGTTAAACATCATATCGGTTTAACTTCAACTTGTAGACTTTTCTCAAGTTTCAACAAGTGCTAAACATCATCTCAGTGTAACTTCAACTTGTAAAATTTTCTTAAGTTTCAACAAGTGTTAAACATCATATCGGTTTAACTTCAACTTGTAAACTTTTCTCAAGTTTCAACAAGTGTTAAACATCATCTCGGTTTAACTTCAACTTGTAAACTTTTCTCAAGTTTCAACAAGTGTTAAACCTATTTTTCTTCTCTCTGCCCCCTAATGTGAACCTGAGTTCCACTTGGGTTCTCATCATACATGTATTCCAGAAGCAACGTTATGTAACTTTATCAGTCTCAAGTGTATAAACATATATAAACAAGCTAAAAAACTTTATTTATTTACTTCGGCAAAATGACAAAAAATTCTAATGATAGAAAAATTTCAAATTGCAAGTGCTCTAAGGTCTTGACAACTCTTTGCCATCATTGTCTTCACATAGAAAATATATCCCCACAGTTTCAATTGAAATTTGCATTGTTGGTTCAACATTCAACAATTTGCTTCTGCTTCAACATTCAACAATCTGAAAAATGAAGAGAGAGAGAGAGAGAGAGAGAGAGAGATAAATAATCAAGAAATTTCAATGGTGTTTAGTGGCTTGAATCAATTGTTGCAAGTCTTCTTGCCGAAGTGGAAGGGGAAAGGGCTTTTCCATTTTGAATTTGGAATACCACAATTTCATTTGGAGTTCTGCAAATATATATATACTAGCGGCGGGTACACGCGATGCGTGTGCAATTTCTTTTTGAATTATAATATGAATTTCATATTATTTTTTCTAATAATATACATATAAATAAAATGAGTAACTATGTACAATGTAATATTTGATATTAATGTATTTGATAAATAAAATACACATACATTAAAAGATGTACAAACCTTTGAAAAAATACAATATTTACTAATCTTAACTAAAAAATCTATACAACTAAAATTCATAGAAAATCTGAATTTGGTAACATGAGACTGGAGATCATGCAAATTCTACAAAAAATATATAAGATATATGTAAAAATTAGTTTGCTAATAATATACATTGATTAAATTAAAATTTTACGTTCCTAAAGTGAGCCATAATTATACATATTCCTACTTTAGGTAATAGAGTACAATAATTACTTTGGTTTTCTAATTATATTATATATAAAGACACAAAAGGTAATTATTGTGTTAATTTTTTATAAACAAAATTAAAAACTTACATTTTGACATAGATTGACATAGTCCAAATCACACGTCACGTTCAACAATCTCTTCAAATTGTCTTGATGCAATTTTTGCCATAGATCTATGACAACATTAAACTATAAAAAATAAGATGGAATTGACAAAAAAATGAAATACGTAACTTTTGTTATACATACAAACCTATAAGTAGAAACATATCAAAAAATTGAATAGGAGAAACAAAAGTAAAATAAAAAGTAAGTGAAAAGAATACCAAATAGAAACATACCAAACAGGACAAACTCCAGAACTATTTAAGCATAAGTATATACAGAAGCACACAAAATAGAAAAGTAAAAACCCAATAGACTTAGAATACTCATAATGAAAAATAAATAGTAACATTGAAACAGATTTGATGTACATAAAGAAAACTAAAAATTACAGAATTAAATAGCCAAAGAATTATTAAACAGATTTATTCATCTTACTCTTTGAAGACTCATTATGATTTGTCTAGTAGTTAACTTCACCATATAAATTGACTCCAACACCTATTTATAAAAAAGTTAAAATAAATAACTATCAGATCCGGTCCAAGTAAAAAATAATAAATAATTGAAGATAAGTTATATAAATAGTCTCTGTAGTTTACACGATATGTCAATTTGGTCCCTATTATAACAATCACATTTTATACTACTCAAACAATACCTTTAAAAAAAAAAAATCACAATTTTTCCAAACAGGGCAGGAGTTTGGTTTACTTAATTAACATGGCCACTATGAGGCCTACCTAGTGCTTGAAACAACCATTCATTTGTCAGGTTTATCCACAAAATAGTTCGTACAAAATTGTTGATTAATTTGATCAAATTTATCTTAGAAAATTGAACCGATAATATAATTTTTAATATAAGTAATTATTTTATAAGTTAAATGTAATCCAATTATATGTATTTCGTTGTGCAATAAACTTAATTTTTGTATATGGGTACTTTTTTTAGTAGATTTTACAGAATAAACTATTTGTATCATTCAATCTAGATTGTGAAATGAAAAACTTAACCCAAACCTAATACTCTTACAATACTTATAGTAGCCAAAAAAAGAAAAAAAAGAGAATATTTACAATAAAAAAAGATTTGATTTACATAGAGAAAAATAACAGTTACAGTGAAATAGATTTGATATAAACTAAGAAAAGTAATAGTCTATTTTTTTCCCAAGGAAACTAATAACATAATGAAACTTTTTATTTTCTTTTTTAATGAATAAAATAAAATGTATACTTAACAGTGTACACACAAAATATCAAAATACATACCTATACTCTTGGAACACTTACAATAAAAAAAGATTTGATATATACAAATAAAAATAATAGTAAACTATTAATATAAAAAATAAAATAATAAAACTACAAAATAAAAAAAAAAACTGTTTTTTTTAAAATAAATTTTAATACTGTTATTTAAAAATTAAAAAAAAAAACAGATTCTAAGAATGCTGAATTGTTTTTTTAAAAACACACACATAAAATTAAGAAAACAAAAAACCAAAAAAAAAAAAAATTTCACAATTTTTGGTACTAAAAAAAAAACAACCAAAAAATCACAATTTCAGGAAACTCAATTGTATATACAAAATATTTTTTCCCCAAGGAAACAAATAACGTAATGAAACTATTTATTTTGTTTTTTAATGAAGAAAATAAAATGTATACTTAACAGTGCACACACAAAATATCAAAATACAAACCCATACTCTTGGAACACTTACAATAAAAAAAGATTTGATATATGCAAATAAAAATAATGATAAACTATTAATATAAAAAAGAAAATAATAAAAATGAAAAAAAATGTTTTTTTAAATATAAATTTTAATTTTAATACTGTTATTTTTTTAAAAACAACAGATTTTAAGATTGCTGAATTGTTTTTTAAAAAAGACACATAAAATTAAGAAAACAAAAAAAAAAATCACAATTTTTGCTACTAAAAAAAAAAAACCAAAAAATCACAAATAAAATGTATACTTAACAGTGTACACACAAAATATCAAAATACAAACCCGTACTCTTGGAACACTTACAATAAAATAAAAAAAAAATTGATATATACAAATAAAAATAATGATAAACTATTAATATAAAAATAAAATAATAAAAATGCAAAAATAAAAAAAATTGCTTTTTTTTAAAATAAATTTTAATATTGTTATTTTAAAAAAACAACAGATTTTAAGAATGCTGAATTGTTTTTTTAAAAACACACACATAAAATTAAGAAAACAAAAAACCAAAAAAAATAAATCACAATTTTTGCTACTAAAAAAAAAACCAAAAAATCACAATTTCTGAACTAAAAGAAAACTCAATTGTATATACAGAATATTTTTATATAATAAACGTGATGTTTTCTTAGTTGATGATTGAAATTACTATTATTTATAATTTTAAGTTTGACCAAATCATATCAAAATTCTATTTATCATAACCATCTATTTGCAATCCTACCACACCAAATCTAATCTCTTTTCTTTTCTTCCTCAGGAACTCCATTACAACTGGTGTAACTGGTGCAAAAATGAAAAGATGAACCCAAAAAGTGTTTTTTTTTTTTTTTTTAAAACACACATAAAATTAAGAAAACAAAAAACCAAAAAAAAAAAATCACAATTTTATAAAGCACAGAAAATGTAAAGCACACCTATCTATCTATTCTATTATTAAAACCAATAATCATATAGAAACAAATGCAAAATACATGCAAAATAGTGAACATGTTCAGAACTTACCAAATAGAAAAGGGAAGATGACACACACACTACAACTTCAAGAAACCATTCCTATGTATAGCTGTTGGAAATGGTTTTATATAGGCATAATTTTGAGCCCCAAATTGAGTGGGCCCCAAACGTCTTTTGGGGTGGGTCCGAAGAGGTGACGTGTTCCTTGCCGAGTGGCAAGTCACATGGTAAAGACGAAACGTCAAAATCATTTATGAGTGAATGGGAAAATGACGGTATTTAACATTAATTTTTATTTAGATAAAATTCTTTTGAATTTTTTCAATAAAAATTATTGTGGGAATTTAATTTAAATTTAAATTCAAATTTTGGGTTCCTAAGTAGTTTCCTAAAATTTGTACCTCTTTATTTATTTCTTTATTTAACTATTTCAATAGTTTAATATATATATATATATATATATATATTGTATCCTGTTTCTAACTGTTTAGTTTCTTCCAATTAATCGTTCCTATTGTTTATTTGGTTAATCTAGTTTTCAATTCCATCTTAATCACCCACGAGATCAGTCTGTTATCCACCTGGTTTACATCACCCACTTCCATTTCCTGTCCGGAGTAAGTCCTTAGAGTTAGGCAGTGTGGACATTTAGGATAGGGTCTGTATTAAACCAATTTGGTCTGTGATAACTTGACAAGAATAGGGTATGTATTAAGATAATTGTAAAACTGATTAATTAAAAAGAACAATGAGTCGATTATTTAGAAGTAACTCATCAGTCAGTTCTAGGTCAACTACCTTGCCTTCCATACCTAATCACGGTTTAGTAATTAATGAAGAAGATGTTGAAATACAAAATGATCCAATTAATGTAGACTGGAATATCCCAAAATTACCAATCAAAGAAATTTATAAAACTTCTTTTATACAGAATACTTTTAAATTCACTTTGCATGTTAAAACTATGGAACAAGTTTATGCTTTGGAAAAACCCAGGAAACTCATCAATTATTTGATGCTCAACTTATTAAGAGATATTTAAAAATGATTACAATTTTATTCATATAGGATTAATTCAAGTTGGTATTAAACCATTAACTCCACAAGGTAAAAATACTGCTTTTGTTATGTTTACGTGATGCTCGTTTTCTTAATTACAATGATAGTTTAATGGGTATGATGGAAACCGGTCTTCATAAAGGTCCAAAGACATTTTAATTGTTTTCTGATTTTACACTTAGTTTAAAAGATCCAAATATTTTACATGCTTTAACATTAAATATTCAATTACATGGTTCATTTACTAACATGATGACTAAAACTCATAATATTGCTTTAATTTATCGTGTTCACTATAAATGTATGAAAACTAATTTAAATGTTCATGCTTTACATAAATCACCTAAAGATAAAACTTTATTAATACAAAGCGAGTAATCTTGATTCACATATTAATGTTCCACAAATGATTGAATGGAAAAATGTTGAGTTACCTGATGAATGGATTACTGTTAATGAACATTACAAACATAATCAACAACAATCATCCATAACTGATATCCAAGATATCCGTCAATTTAATGATGGTTCTGTTCATATTAAATTTAATCATAGCCAATCTTCTCGACATAGTACATCTAGTGTCCCTAGTGAAATTGAAACTGAAGATGAAATATTTACTACCCCATTATTCCGAAAAAATAGTCAAATACATTTCGGTCCACATATTGGTCCTTCAACTCAAAATAAATTAAAAGGAATTGATAATTCCACAACTTCCCAAATCAGTAAGCCTGTTTATTCAACACATACTCACTTCCCTGAAGAAGAAGTTAATTCAACAAATTCTCCAACTCAAACTGATATGGAAGAATTCACACCACCTGTTAATCCTCAATTATTAACAATCCGCAAACATTTTACTCCCAATCTTGAACAATTACTTATCGATTTCAAATCAAAAGCTAATCGCACTCAGCGTCATGCTTATTATGCTAAATATAATTCTACTAAAATGTCTCAAATTTCCCAGGAATGGTATGATTTTATGGTTCAATATGGTTTTGAATTACCTTTGCTTAAATATGTTGATAAAGATTACAAAAAATTAAATACCATTACAAAACATAAATGGAAAACTTCTGCTACCACTACAGTTAGCTCTAGTCATCCTCCATTAGAAAACATTATCTTAAATCAACAAGGTACTGACCTTCCTGCTTCACCTTTTAAATTACCTGGAAATGATAATAAAATTAAAAAAGTCATTGAACAAAATAATTATACAAATCAATGTTTAAATACAATTGGTAAACAATTAGATAAAATTGAAACTAATTTAGAATTTATTCCCACTTCATCTAATAAACAACCTTTAGATGCACCTTTGTTAAATCTCCCTACTAATCGTTCAAAGCGAACTAGTTTAGTTACAAATGATCAATCCTCTACTGTCCAAGCTATTGAAAAATTATTTAACAAATTATCTACCACTGATACTCCTTCACCTTCTAAGGATAAAGGAATTATTGTTCTAAATCAACAATTTGATATTGATCCTAATTCTACACCATCGACACGATCATGAGATAAATCAATTACCTCAACAATTCCAAGTTACAAAAATCCATTATCCAAAAGTTAATCCCCAAACTACTAAGAATTGGTATAATAAACCTAGTCCTGTCGACTTACAATTTGAAGAAAATAATATTAATAATCAATTTTACATTTACGCTAAAAGATTATCTGAATGGAATATTGATGGTCTAAGTGAAGATCAAATCCTTCAAAAATTAAATCATTTATCTATGGTCTCCAACAGTTATCTCTCCAACTATCCCTAATATACTCAACCTGAAATTGTTACTTTAATCACTACTGGTTTTACTGGTATGCTCAAATCTTGGTGGGAAAAATACTTAACTGAAGATCAACGAGAATCCATAATTTATGCTAATCAAACTGATGATCAAGGATTACCTATTTTTGATGAAACTTTAGGTTGCTGTCATCCTGATGGTATTAATCAATTAATTTATACGATTGTTCGCCATTTCATTGGTACCCCAACTAATATTTATTCTCGCATACATGATCAACTTAGTAATCTTACATGTCCAACATTAAGTGACTTTAGATGGTATAAAGATGTCTTTACCTTTAGAGTTATGTTAAGAGAAGATTGTACTAAATCATTTTGGAAAGAAAAATTCATTAATGGATTACCTAGTTTATTTGCTCACAAAATCCGTGATGTTCTTAGTCAACCTACTGGCGTTATTGAATATGATAATTTAACATATGGTGATATAATAAGCACTATTCAAAAAGAAGGTTTAAAAATGTGTATTGATTTAAAACTTAGTCAAAAAGCTTCTAAAGATAAACATAAAGCTAAGTATGAATTAGGCAATTTCTGTGAACAATATGGATTACCTCCAGTTGCACCCTCTCGTAGGAAATCACATAAATATTCAAAACATAGAAATTATAAATCCAAGTATTATAATAAATATAAGAAGCCTTATTCACCTTCTAAATCTAATGACAAATATTATACTAAACCTAAAAAGAAATATCATAAATCTAACTCATCTCCAAAATCTAATAAGGATATTACCTGTTATAATTGTGGTCAAAAAGGTCATTATGCTAATAAATGCAAAGAGAAACAAAAACTCAAAGAAAGAGTTAACCAACTCCAAATTAATGAAGAATCCAAAATTCAATTATTTGAAATCTTACAATTAAATCAATCTGATAATGATTCCTCTTCTGTTCCTCCATCTACATCCAATTCCCCTTCTGATAATGATCAATCTGATTCTGATAACCAACATAATCAAATTACTTTAGGATGTACTGATGTTTGTTGTAAACCTGTTAAACAAATTTCTGTTCTTACCAAACATACTCAAGAAAAATCTGCTCTAATCGATTTAATTAGTAAATTAGATGATCCTCAATTAAAACAACAATACATTGATAAATTAAGAAATTTATTACTACAAAAAGATACTAAACCTCAGTTTAATAAACCTATTATTAGTTTATCTAAAAATTTAGAAAAATTTAAAAATAAAACTAAAGAAGTAACACTTCAAGATTTACAATCTGAAATTAATCACATTAAACAAACTATCCGAGATCTCCAAAGTAAAGATAACAAATTAGAAAATGAAATTATTAATATTAAACTTAAACAAAACTTAAATGATTTCCAACCTAATCCAAAATCACCACAGGAATCTGAACACCATTCTGATCCTGATACTGATCACACTAATCCCGATAAACTCATTTTTGACAATCGATCCCAAGCTACTAACCTTGAAGATAAAAGATTAAATTTACTTAATAAAATTTTTATGCAAAAATGGTATTCACGAATTAAAATCATAGTTGAAGATTTTGAATTAGACTTAGTTGCCCTAATTGATACTGGTGCTGATTTAAACTATATTCAAGAAGGATTACTTCCTACTAAATATTATCACAAATGTCAAGAGAAATTAACATCTGCTAATGGCAGTAAAATACATATTAAATATAAATTACCTAAAGTACATGTTTGCCAAAATAATGTTTGTTTCAAAACTACATTTGTTTTAGTTAAAAACATGACTGATCGAATTATTTTAGGTACACCCTTCATTTCATTACTATATCCATTTACTACTTCCACTGAAGGAATTACTACTCATGTTTTAGGACATCCTGTCACATTTAAATTCTTGTTTCCACCTGAACCATTAGAATTAAATCAATTACTAGATTGTTCTATTACTCATACTATTCAAAGATTAACTCAACATATTAATTTTCTTAAAGAAGAAATTAATTACAAGAGAATTGATCAACAATTAACTGATCCAGTTCTCATTTCTCAAATTAATGATTTTAAATTAAAACTTGAATCAACTGTTTGTTCATCTTTACCTACTGCATTTTGGCATAGGAAAAAGCATGTAGTTACATTACCGTATATTAAAGGTTTTAATGAAAAACAAATTCCTACTAAATCCCGACCTATCCAGATGAATTTTGACTTATTAGAAATGTGTAAAAAAGAAATTAATGAATTATTAAAAAATAGAATAATTAGTCCCAGTAAATCACCATGGTCTTGTCCTGCTTTTTATGTTAATAAAAATGCTGAATTAGAACGAGGTGTTCCTCGCCTAGTTATTAATTACAAACCATTAAATGCTGTTTTGAATGGATTCGATATCCTATTCCTAATAAAAAAGATTTAATTAAAAGACTTAATCAAGCTGTTATTTTTAGTAAATTTGATTTAAAAAGTGATTTTTGGCAAATTCAAATTCACCCTAAAGATCGATATAAAACTGCTTTTAATACACCCTTTGGTCAATATGAATGGAATGTCATGCCATTTGGATTAAAAAATGCTCCTAGTGAATTTCAACACATCATGAATGATATATTCAACCCATTTAGTCATTTTTCAATTGTTTACATTGATGACATATTAATTTTTTCCAAATCAATTAGTGAACATTGGAAACATTTAACTGCATTCTTTTATACAATTAAAAGTCATGGTCTAGTCATTTCTGCTCCTAAGATTAAATTGTTTCAAACTAAAGTTAGGTTCTTAGGCTATGATATTCATCATAATACTATTCTTCCTATTAGTCGCTCTATTGAATTTGCGTCTAAGTTTCCTGATGACATTCTTGATAAAACTCAATTACAACGATTCTTAGGTTCCCTCAATTACATTGCTGACTTCTATCAAGACCTTAGGAAAATCTGTCAACCTCTGTTTGATAGGTTAAAAGATAATCCTCCTCCTTGGTCTCCTACTCATACGGCTGTTGTTCAACAAGTTAAAAAATATGTTAAATCTCTTCCTTGTCTTGGTATTCCTACTGAGAATTCATTCAAAATCATTCAAACCGATGCTTCTGACATTGGTTATAGTGGTATTCTGCTCCAACAAGTTACTCCCCAGTCACCTGAACAAATTGTCCGTTTTCATTCTGGTATCTGGAATACTACACAATTAAATTATAGTACTATTAAAAAAGAAATTTTATCTACTGTTTTATGTATTCAAAAATTTCAAGATGATATTTGAAATCAAAAATTTTTACTTCGTGTTGATTGCAAATCTGCTAAATATGTTTTAGAAAAGGATGTTCAAAATCTTGCTAGTAAACAAATTTTTGCCCATTGGCAATCTATTTTAAGTATTTTTTATTTTGACATTACTTACATACCTGGTTGTCAAAATTCCCTTCCTGATTTTCTTACCCGGGAATTTTTACAGGGGGGTAAGGGATGAGTGCTACTCCACATATTTCTTATGTTAAAACCCAAATTACCCATTACCAAACCCTGATCAGACAAGTTAACCGCCGTATTACCCGTCTTAAATCAACCAGACTTACTACTAAACGAGCCCAATACATCAATCATCAACAGCTACAAGCTCGACGTGTTTTACGTCATAATTACTACAATGATTTGTTTTATTACCAGAATTATTTAGATCTTCTTTCTGGTTGCTAATCTTTGTTCCCTATTTCACAAATGTCTCGCCCAAGGCCTCCTTCAAAGGCTTTGGTTCCCTCTTCTGGTTCCAGTAAACCTAATCAACTCATAGTTCCTCCTCCTTTGGAGTCAATTCATCCATCCAAATCTATTGACCTAATTAACCGGTACCATACTCTTGGTACTATCCACCGTCCTGATTATTCATCTGCATTGGCTAATGATCCTTTTGCCTCTAGCCAATCCATTTCAGTTACTCCACTTCCACTCAACCAAGTTCGCCCTTCTCGAACTGAGTACACCAAATCACATGTTACAAACCTCTTCTACAAAGAACCTAGTCACCCTAGAAGTCAAACCATTAATGAAATTGCTCAATTCCATTTTGGCTCTGGATGTCATTTCATTTCTTCACCTCCAGAGAAAAATCTCTCCTATTACAAAGATATCCTGCTCAACCATCATTCCATCTTGATTAAACCCATTCAGGATCGAACTTATGCTTACAAGATCCTATACCATTCACTCTACATTCATAATATTGTCTCCCTTGCAGAATGGGGAAATCCTAATCTGCTTCGAGATTTACCTGGTCATTCTATTCAATATAATTATCATGATTATGTTGATGCTTGGTTCAAATTGTTCCTATACCAAAATGAGTCATTCAGCCACTCCTGGTTCATTTCCTTTGATCAAAAATTCAAATTTGAGTTACCAACCTGGTTTGTGAGATGGTGGTCCCATTATGGCGCCATTTCAGAAATTCTCCCCAGTTCCCTCAATGAAACAATTGCTTATTTTGCTGCTGTTTACCCATTCACTGCTCATCAGAAACAATTTCTTATATTGCTCAATTTTATGTCCAAATACAAAATTCCATGGATATTCAAATGGCATTATGGGATTGATGATAACATAATTATCCGCCAACACTCAGTCAAATGGTGGGCTAAGTTCAATGTGCCCAGAATTATTGAAATTGTTCATGAAGAATTTCCTCTGATCAATGTGCTCCAACTCTGCAATAATCAAAGCCAGAGAACCCAAGCTAACATGATCACCAAGGAAGTCACTGACCTTCCTCCACCAACCTTGGAAGCCCCTCATCCAGTGGTTCCAAGCCCAAATCAGTTCAACCGGCCCAATCTAAATCCAAGGGAAAGTCCAAAGTTCCCATAATTCCGGACCAACCCAAGGATCATTCAAGGCCCAAGTCAAAATCCAAATCAACGGCAAAACCCATTTCACCTCCTGCTCGGCCCAAAGCTAAATCCAAAGCCAAGTCCAAGCCCTCCAGGGATGAAATGTTCCAGATGGCTCGGCAACTTGTAGATCGAGCTCAAGCCCAATCAACCAGTTCAGATGATTCAGAAGAAGGATCAACTACTCAATCCATTCCATATGGACGACTCGAGTTTCAAGATGCTCAGGATCCATATGCCTAGTCAGCATAGGATTCTTTATAAATACAAAAATGGCTTCAATCAATACTCTTTTGAGAAAAGCTGCCAATTTGTATTTATTCTGATTCCTTTATTCACATGCTCCACCGAAAGTGATGAATAGTAAAAGCTACTGTTCACTTTTACTGTTCACATCACTATTTGGTCAATCAACTTTGTTAAAAGCTGCTAACTGTTCAATCAATCAGCCGAAAGCAACCGACAGCCCTGCTCAGTCTCCAATGCTGCCAGCTGCCTTCATCATTCAGCCAATTCACATGCTGCATAGTTACTTTGCCAGCTGCCTTCATCATTCAGCCAATTCACATGCTGCATAGTTACTTTTATTTTCTATATATTTGTAATCAAATGTAATCACTCGACACCTTCTTCTTCTTTTAACCCTTCTGATTGAAAGAAAAACCCAGAGTGCTCTGAGTGAGGTTTACTTTTCCCCGTTCTGTTTTCCTAGTTAACAATCAAGATCCTTGCAGATTACAACCATTGTAAGTGCAAGTTATTTTTCTGTAATATTCTATTATTTTAATTAAATGTTTTAATTAAATGTTGTTGATTTTGTGCATTCCAATACTGTCTTTGTTTAATTTGGTTCATATTTGATTTCGTAATCCATCTCTTTCATTGTTTGTTGCTGCTTCCATTTAATATATATATATATATATATTTGAAATAGATTAAATAATGAATGGAGCAACAGTTATGAAACTGCTACCAACGGCTCTTATTCAAACTTGTTTTGAAAGTGTGTTTGGGCAACGGTCACCAAAGCTTTTTGATTTCAAATTCTGAAGCTGTCCAAGGGTTGCACCTGTTCGGGCTGTGTGTTGTTTTGCTTATAAATAGAGCCTTTTTTCCAGCAGTCTTGAGAGTGAAAAACAATCTGATTTTTTGTCTCTTTACTATCCAGGATTTTCTACTTTTGCATTATTCTTCATTTTAGTTTTAGAATATTAAAGAGAGTATAGATCACAGGTTTGGTTCGCCGAACAAATTTGTTTGAAGTGCTACAACAATTTTGTGAAGATCATTGTATCCTGGGAGATAGACGCCACTCAACCGTAAGCACCGTAGCGGGGCGAATCTGTCTTAAGGACAGAGTGTCACACACTCGACTTGGTCTTAAATTATTTATTCGGTTCAACGAAATAAGTTCCGTATGTTTTGTAATTATTTTGTTTGAATTATTTCAGTTTATTTTATTTACACAGAAGATTGTTCCAACAATCTTAAGACAGAATCGAATTATTCTGTTTACAGAATTTTTCGTTTGTTTCCTTTTTTCTTTCTTCGTAAATAATTTCGAAAGAAAAATTATTTTCTGTGAATTTACAAAATAATATTCTGGTTGGAAAAACAAATAGTGATTTTATGCTATTTGACAGATAGTAGTAATATACTGTCTCTTTTCTTTGACAACAACTAGTAGTACGATACTGGTGTCATTAACAATTCAGAATATATTTTTGTGAGATTTTTTCAGAAATTAATTTTGGATTTTAGAAATTATTTTCTGAGTTTTCATTAATTAAAATTCTGCTTTCAGTATTTTAATTATTGGAGTGTAACAAGAGATTTAAATTTCTGTGTGAAATTAATTTGGTTAAATAACATTTTATTTTTCCAAATTAATTGAAAAATAAAAGTTATATTTTTATTTCTTTTATTTATATAGAATTTAATTTCTTGTGTGGAATTAATTTGGTTAAATAAAATTTTATTTTATTTCCAAATTAATTGAAGAATAAAAGTTATATTCTTATTTCTTTTATTTTACAGAATTTAATTTTCTCTGTGGAATTATTTTGGTTAAATAAAATTTTATTTTATTTCCAAATTAATTGAAAAATAAAAGTTATAGTTTTTATTTCTTTTATTTTCGGTGTGGAATTAATTTGTTTAAATAAAATTTTATTTTATTTTCAAATTAATTGAAAAATAAAAGTTACATTCTTATTTCTTTTATTTTTACAGAATTTAATTATGTGCATTTGGTTTAATTTTCTGTGTAGTGTAAATTCTAATTATAATTTTGTTTTATAAATTAGAATTGATGGCTACTGAAACAAATGCCCAAACAAGTATTACTGTGGTGGCTGCGATTGCACCAACCCCCTCTCCCGTGATGACAAGATCAAGAAATCACGGTGAAAAGCCGAGAAGTTCTCGTGAACCGACTTTAAAAGATGGCAATGAAAATGTTGTTTTATTTTACAACTCAACTCGCCTGCTTTTCTCCGTGAAGATGCTCCTATCCTGAAAGAGGATGAAACCGACCGGCAAGTGGTTGCTGCGGTTGATGCTTGGAAACATGCCGATTTCCTTTGCCGGAATTACGTCTTGAACGGACTTGACAACACATTATACAACATTTACAGTCCAATCAAGACAGCAAAGGAACTTTGGGAATCGTTGGAGAAAAAGTACAAAACAGAAGATGCCGGCTCAAAGAAATTTGTGGTTGGCAGATTCTTGGATTTTGTTATGGTTGATTCAAAAATTGTGATCAGCCAAACTCAAGATTTCCAACTCATTCTACATGACATACACGCAGAAGGTATGTCTCTCAGTGAATCCTTTTAAGTTGCAGCCTTAATTGAAAAATTACCCAAAGGCTGGAAGGAATTCAAGAACTACCTTAAACACAAGCGCAAAGAAATTTCTATGGATGAGTTAATTGTGCGTTTAAGGATTGAGGAGGACAACCGCAATTCTGAAAAGCGGGCTGGTAAGAATCCTATGGAGTCTAAGGCAAATGTGGTGGAACATGCTTCAAAAACCAAGAAACGTAAGTCTTCTGGAGAAAGTTCATCACAAGGCTTTAAAGGGGGGGGGGATAATAAAAAGTACAAGTTTAATGGCAAATGTTACATCTGTGACAAAGAGGGACATCGGGCCAAAGATTGCCGTAGCAAAGGCAAAAGCAAGAAAAGAACAAGCAAGAAGCCTGCTCAAGCCCATATGACCGAAGTGGACAATATTTCCAATGGTGTCGATGACATCAATCTTTCTGCAGTTGTTTCCGAGGAAAATCTTGTCGAAAATCCTAAAGAATGGTGGGTGGACACTGGTGCTACTCGCCATATTTGTGCCAACAAAAAGATGTTCACATCTTATTTTACAGTGGACAATGGTGAACAACTTTTTATGGGCAATTCCTCAACTTCCAAAGTTGAAGGACAAGGAAAGATTGTACTCAAGATGACATCAGGAAAGGAACTCACTCTCAACAATGTGCTGCATGTACCGGACATTCGCAAGAATTTAGTTTCTGGATCTTTGTTGAGTAAGAATGGGTTTAAGCTAGTTTTTGAAAGTGACAAGTTTGTACTTACCAAAAACGGGATGTATGTAGGAAAATGTTACATGTCTGATGGCCTTTTCAAGTTAAATGTAATGACTATTGTACCCTCAGTTATTAATAATAATACATCTTCTTCTTACTTGCTTGAGTCTTCAAATTTATGGCATGGTAGACTAGGACATGTCAATTATGGATCTATACGTAGATTAATTAATATGGAATGTTTACCTAAATTTGATATTGATTCAAATCATAAATGTGAAATTTGTGTTGAGGCAAAATTATCTAAAACTCCTTTTCATTCAATTGAAAGAAGTACGGAACCACGTGAATTAATTCATAGTGACAATTGTGATTTTAAATCAATTCAAACCAGAGGTGGAAAAAAGTATGTAATCACTTTTATAGATGACTATACTAGATATAGTTATATTTATTTAATTCGAACCAAGGATGAAGCTTCGGAAACTTTCATTCAATATAAGAATGAAGTTGAAAATCAACTTGGTAAGAAAATCAAGAAACTTAGAAGTGATAGAGGTGGTAAATATGAATCACCTTTTGGTGAATTTTGTAAAGAACATGGAATAATTCATCAAACCACCGCTCCTTACTTACCTCAGCAAAATGGAATTGCTGAAAGGAAAAATAGGACTTTAAAAGAAATGATGAATGCCATGTTAATCAGTTCTGGATTACCTCAGAACTTGTGGGGGGAAGCAATACTTTCTGCTAATTATATTTTAAATAAAATACCTCGAAAGAAAGTAAATCAAACACCGTATGAATTGTGGCATGGAAGAGTACCATCCTACAAATACTTAAAAGTGTGGGGATGTTTGGCTAAAGTGGCTATTCCTAGTCCTAAAAAGACTAAGATAGGTCCTAAGACCATTGATTGCATTTTCATTGGTTATGCCAAGAATAGTAGTGCATATCGGTTTTTGATTCATAAATCAGAACATTCCGAAATGCATGTAAATACTATTATTGAGTCTCGGAACGCATCATTCTTTGAACATGTATTTCCAAAGAAGACTGGACAAGGGACTAGTATTAATAAAAGATCTTTTGATGCTATTACTAGTCAGGATCAAGAACATGATCAAGAACAAGAGTTAGATCAAAATGAGGAAGAGGAACCTAGGCATAGTAAACGTGCTAGAACCTCAAAATCATTTGGTCCATATTTTTTAACATATTTGTTAGAAAATGAGCCTTTAACTTTTAAAGATGCTATGTCCAGTCCTGAAGCTCCTTTATGGAAAGAAGTCATCAAAGATGAAGTTGAATCCATCTTGCAAAATCACACTTGGGAATTAGTGGATTTGCCACCAGGTTGTAAACCTCTTGGGTACAAGTGGATTTTCAAAAGAAAATTGAAAGCAGATGGATCAATCGACAAATACAAGGCAAGACTTGTAGTCAAAGGTTTTAGACAGAAAGAAGGTTTAGATTAGTTTGACACATACTCACCGGTTACAAGAATAACATCCATTAGAATGCTAATTGCCATAGCATCTCTATACAATCTAGAAATTCATCAAATGGATGTTAAAACCGCTTTCTTAAATGGTGAGTTAAATGAAGAAATTTACATGGAACAACCAGAAGGGTTTTCTGTTCCAGGGAAAGAAAAGAAAGTGTGTAAACTGGTTAAATCATTATATGGTTTAAAACAAGCGCCAAAGCAATGGCATGAGAAATTTGACAAGGCAATGATGTCAAATGATTTTAAAATTAATGAGTGTGACAAATGTGTTTATATTAAAAACACAGATAAAGGTTATGTCATTGTATGTCTATATGTAGATGATATGCTCATCATAGGTAGTAATAATGATATGATTAAAACTACCAAGAAAATGTTGAATAAACATTTTGACATGAAGGACATGGGCATTGCTGATGTAATTCTTGGTATGAAAATTACCAAAACATCAGAAGGTTATACATTGTCATAATCTCATTACATTGAGAAAATACTTGACAAATTCAGCAAAGATGATGATCATCTTGCTAGAACTCCTGTAGATGTTAATTTGTATCTTGCTAAGAATATACAGAAAAGTATTTCTCAATTAGAGTATGCCCAAATTATTGGAAGCTTAATGTACTTGATGAACTGCACTCGCCCAGATATAGCTTATGCAGTAAGTAAATTAAGTAGATATACGAGTAATCCAGGAGTAGAACACTGGAAAGCAATTATAAGGGTTCTAAGATATCTTCGATTCACTCGTAATATTGGGCTGAATTATACTAGATATCCAGCAGTACTTGAAGGATACTGTGATGCAAATTGGATATCGGATACTAAAGACTCAAAGTCCACCAGTGGATATGTCTTTACTCTTGGTGGGGCGGCTGTATCTTGGAAATCTTCCAAACAGACTTGTATTGCTAGGTCTACTATGGAATCTGAATTCATAGCTTTAGACAAAGCAGGGGAAGAGGCAGAATGGCTTCGTCACTTCCTTGAAGATATTCCAATATAGCCAAAACTGGTGCCTGCTATATGCATACATTGCGATAGTCAATCAGCTATAGGTAGAGCACAGAGTCATTGTAGCAAGCCCGCGGGGGACCTCGCTACAGTTCGGACTCAATTTGTGTCGCGGTTCTAAATCTGAACCAAAGAGTCCAAATCCGGCAAATCGTTTTGAGAAAACAGATTTTTGAAAAGTAGTGCCAAACATGGATCTTTGCGGACATGAGTCGCCACCTAAATATTTTAAAATGGGAAATTTAGGAAACCCTGACTCGGTGCCGAAGGCCACATGTCCGTCATCACCAAAGTGGTCTTGGCTTGGGAGCTTGGGTACGATCGGGGAAGGTCAGCTATGAGCACCCACTTTCGCCCGGTCCGAAGACCGGCCTCTACTAACCGTGATATCCATTTTTGAAAACTTTATGCGTTCTTATTCCGATTATTAGCCTAGAATTTACTATGTGATGCGCACAACACAAAAGTATAGACTAGATTGCCTAATTTGGAAATAAACATTGTATATCCGTTTTGTCTCGAAAAACGTGTTAGTTTTTGCTACTCGCAAGTAGGCTAAAATTCGGATTTCAACGAGTTGTTCCAACTCAGGCAATCCAACCTCCACCCACAGGCATTCAAACAGTTTATCATGTAAGCACTTAGCCGCATGGCAAGCATACTGTCATGGTAAACATTCACACGCATGCGATATGCTAAAGCCATAAAAACTTACATCATACTGCGCAAAAACAAAGAACTAGTCAGCAAACATGCATGACCTAGTTCATGTTAAGTGGCTAATGCGACACATACAGGGGTGCAATCTAAACAGGCTCGGCTAACCCTAAACATGGCACATGAGATGCAACAACTATCACGTATTCAATTTGGAATTGAAAGTACGATGCGGTTTGCATGATGTGCCGAGCTCGATGCATGTAAACAAATGCATGAATGTATGCATGCATTGCATAAGGTATGCTAAAATAAACGTGCCCTAATCTACCCTCATAAGCAGGTAAATAAAAGGGAGAAAGAAATGGGGGTTGGAAGACATACACCCACTCACCCACGCTTATTACAATTATGCCCTCACACAGAGGGACCAAAATAATAATACAAATTAATTAACTACGCAAGCTAATTAAATATTACAAATCAACTAAATTAATTAAATAAATTAATTAATCTAATTAAACAGTAAATCGCCTCGGGATGAGGGTCAGCAGCCAGCTCGGATCGTTTTGAACCGTGCAAGTGTGCCTCTGTTTCCTCTGCTCTCCTCTTCAGAAAATTACCAAAATCCCAGGAGTGCCTCTCAGAGCACTGGGGAGTACCACCGGCTGGGGCAGAGCACCACCGGCTAAAGGAGGAGGCCACCGGCACTGAATTCACTCATCGGCTGCCGATTGACTGCCGGTCGGCACTAAATAGTGCCGGTCGGCACAAAATTCCTGCAGAACCTGCAACTCACAGCAGCAGAGGGAAACAACATGCAAGGCAATGCAATTCAAGCCATTTATGCACCAAACACACTCCCTATCATGTTATTGACTCAAGGGGGCATGTGCCTCGGTTCCCGGACCACCAATCGCGCATTTTCATGCATGATGGCCCTAAGAACCAAGAATGCAACTTCACTTTCAAATGCATGCAAAACACATAGGCACAAAAGGGTGCCAAACCTCTATCAAACTCACTTCAAGAGGCTTGGCATGCATGTCAATGTGGTGCAATCCTAAGCATGTTATCTAGGATGCAAGATGGACAATGTGATACACTTATGCAAGCATACAAGTAAGCATTCAAGACAAGCATGCAAACCAATGAAATGGTGGATTTAGACATGAATTAGGCATCTCAAATGGGCCCAAAATCAGTGGCCAAAGTGCCTAGAAATGGAGACTAAACAAACTCACACACATGCAAGTGTTAAGGTCCAAACCCAAGGCATACAAAAGCAACTCTCATGCATACTTAAGAGGCACAAACATGGGCTAATAGCATGCATGAAAAGCTCTGAAATCCATGTCAAACATGATGCCAAATCATGGGATGAAGCATGCCAAACAAAGCATCCAAATGGCCTAGGCTTAAAACAAGTCAATAGGGCATTAAACCACACTTAGCACAAACACATATGGCATGCATCAAACAACCAAAAACAGGTTCTTATCATGTTAAAGCAAGGCCCAAAGGACCACTTAGATGGCATCTAAGAAGCTTGGAATCAAAGGCATGCAACATGACCAAAACATGGAGCATTTAACACAAGCTTAAGAAGTCACAAAGAAGCATGCAATGTAAACATACAAGCACACCAAATGGACTGAAATAGCATGCTTGGTGATTCCAAACCACCAAAAATGATGCAAACAAAGGCATGCTACACGTACATGCTCTTAAGGCCAACAAGCCAAATGCAAAGGGGCTATATTAAACATGCTAAGATTGACCAAAACACTTATGGACAGAGCTAAAACATGGTAATATGAGCACATGAACTTCACAAGAGCAAGCCTAAATCATGCTAGAAACCAAGGCTAACAAGCTAGTCATGTTAAGGCATCAAAAGGCATTACAAAGCAACTATGCAAAACATGCAAGGAGTGCTAAAACCAACTTAGAAACATGTTATATCATGACAATATAAGCATGAAAAACAAGCCAAACATGCTCAACACACACTCAAGCATAGACTCACTTAAGAGACCAAAACATGCCCTTTTCAAGGACATCAAGGAGAGGGGGTGACCCTCCCCTTTTTGAGACTTCAAGGCATGCTCTTCACCACTGAAATCCCTCAAGATTTCAGTGGTGAAGAGATCCTATCACCAAAATCTCGGATCTCTCACAAAATAGCACAAAAAGTGCCCTTTTCAAGGCCTAAGGGTGGTCAAACCTCCCCAAACCACAAAACACTCTTAATATACAATAAAGAGCGTTAAAAATCAGAACTGTTTTGTGCCAAACACTAAGCTCAAAAACTGTTTTAAAGCAAGCAAAAATAGATTGCAAGAATGGGGTAAAAAAGAGGGTATAGTGTCTTACCCTTGAAGCCTCTTCAACAAAGATGATGTGTTGGCTTCCTTGAGCTCCAAACCAGCTCCAAAGCTTCAAAACAAACCTCTGGACCCTCAAGAACCAAAGGAAGGTGAAACACTAGGTGCTTGTGTGCAAAAGAGTGAACTAAAGCACCTAGTGTACTAAATAAGCAAGAAAAGAGAGAGATAAGATAGATATATGATCTAACCTAAAACCAGAGCTTGGTTTCTCTCTAAAATGGCTGAAACCTCTCTAGAATTTCTAACCTCTTAGCCAAGAGAAGAGAGTTCTCTCTTATAGAACTTGTAAGACTTACAAGCTAAGCAACCAAGGGCTCATTCCTCCATACACGTGTATGGAGGGGAAGCAAATTGCACACAGCTGTCTGAAAATATCTCAGAAAGCAAGTGCACGCGTCTTAACCGAGAAAATGTCATTTTGACAAAATTGAGTGCCGACCGGCACAAAAGAGTGCCGACCGGCACAATAAAGTGCCGGTGGCAACTCTAGCCAGCCGGTGTCCTCTAGCCCCAGCCGGTGGTGTGTGGGGATGCCTCACAAGGCATTCCCTGCCCTTCCAAGGCAAAACACAAGTGTTTGGTGCAAAACCAAACACAAAACGGTCAAGTTCGGAGGTCCTGAGGCAAGGCGCGCGAGCCGAGAACTCCGGGAACTCCAAACGAACACACACATGGATAATCACCGTGTGTTCAAACGGTGACGTCCGAGTCTTAAGGACGGTCAAAAATGGGGTGTCTACAGTCATATGTATAACGGTAAGTCACGACACATTCGTCGTCGACATAACATCGTAAGACAACTACTCTCTAATGGTATTATTTCCATAGAATATGTTAAGTCTAAAGACAACATAGCGGATCCACTAACCAAAGGGTTAGCAAGAGAATTAGTTGAGAATTCATCGAGGGGAATGGGACTTAAGCCTATTAAATAAGAGTTACCACAACGGCAACCCAACCTAGCTGACTGGAGATCCCAAGATCTAGGTTCAAAGGGACAACCGAGTTGTGATTGACTCAGAAGGATCACTGTGGAGTCCAACTCCTACCCATTTCTATGATGAAATAGTGATGTCTGCAGCGTTTTAGGTTAAGTAATACTTTTAATGATTCTTATATCTAGGTATACCTAGTGGAGTATGGCAGGATACTCTTCATAAGCGTCACCTATGTGAGTGTGAACTGGGCCGATTCTATGAGATTTGTGAAGGGCTACAATTCTCTAGAGCACTCATGATAGACTAGGTTGTTCAGGGCCAAAATGAACACAATAGTGAGAACTAAACTGTGTCTGGGAATATACTGTGTGAGTTCTATTATCTTGGTTTACACAAACGGCTGAACAGTTCAAGACATCGTGTTCACTGATTAGCTAGTAAATCCGATAGTGTCTCACAAGGGAAGGTTCAAAGCCAAAAGCTACCTATCCTTTGCAGAATATTACCAATTTCTGTACTCTCTGTAATTAGATCATGTTGTTGCATTTTTCTCTCCGTCATATTCCATTCATGTGGGGGATTGTTGGAAATGGTTTTATATAGGCATAATTTTGAGCCCAAAATTGAGTGGGCCCCAAACGTCTTTTGGGGTGGGTCCGAAGAGGTGACGTGTTCCTTGCCGAGTGGCAAGTCACACAGTGAAGACGAAACGTCAAAACCATTTATGAGTGAATGGGAAAATGACGGTATTTAACATTAATTTTTATTTAGATAAAATTCTTTTGAATTTTTTCAATAAAAATTATTGTGGGAATTTAATTTAAATTTAAATTCAAATTTTGGGTTCCTAAGTAGTTTCCTAAAATTTGTACCTCTTTATTTATTTCTTTATTTAACTATTTCAATAGTTTAATATATATATATATATTTATTTAGTTTAATATATATATATATATATATTTGAAATAGATTAAATAATGAATAGACCAACAGTTATGAAACTGCTACCAACGGCTCTTATTCAAACTTGTTTTGAAAGTGTGTTTGGGCAACGGTCACCAAAGCTTTTTGAGTTCAAATTCTGAAGCTGTCCAAGGGTTGCACCTGTTCGGGCTGTGTGTTGTTTTGCTTATAAATAGAGCCTTTTTTCCAGCAGTCTTGAGAGTGAAAAACAGTCTGATTTTTTGTCTCTTTACTATCCAGGATTTTCTACTTTTGCATTATTCTTCATTCTAGTTTTAGAATATTAAAGAGAGTATAGATCACAGGTTTGGTTCACCGAACAAATTTGTTTGAAGTGCTACAACAATTTTGTGAAGATCATTGTATCCTGGGAGATAGACGCCACTCAACCGTAAGCACCGTAGCGGGGCGAATCTGTCTTAAGGACAGAGTGTCACACACTCGATTTGGTCTTAAATTATTTATTCGGTTCAACGAAATAAGTTCCGTATGTTTTGTAATTATTTTGTTTGAATTATTTCAGTTTATTTTATTTACACAGAAGATTGTTCCAACAATAGCATCCAAAACAAAACAACAATCATTATATTCTGGAGAGGTTGATAATGTGGGTGGTTGTTGTTGTTGTTGTTGTAATAACCCGACCCTCGTACACGATTTTGGTATCTTTTCAGCCCTCTATGCTGTGCTTTTGAATGCTTCTGTGAAATTCTAAGTGAAATTGCATTAACTTAAGAGAAACTTAGAAATAAGAATTCCTATCTGTTGCTTAAGTACATTATCTGTCACACTTGGCTTCTTTGAATCTGAAATTGGACGCCTTAGAGACAAAATTTTCAGAAATTGATTATATATATATGATCAGCATAATTTTCTGGTAATATTAAGCTCGGTTACGAAATTTCAATTTCGGAATGATAAAGCGATTGATTTTCGTCTTATATGCTCTTATACTTGTTATATATCTTTACATCTTGTTTGACCCTAAGATCAAAAATCGTGAGACCCTTTTGGGAGTGAAAATAAGAGAGTGGAGAAGAGAATTGGGGAAACGTAGAAATTCAACAAAAGCTTGACAAATTGTAAAGATTATTTAGATTGAACTCAAGGTATGGAAACCTTCATCATCTAGTCTCTCTCTCTTGATCTTAGTTGAGTTTCTTCTTTTGTTTTTGGAAGGCTATGGTAGATGTGGGAGTTTTATGAGATGGAGGGAAATCTATACCTCATTTCCTTGTCATCTCCTAAGAATATTCAATTGTGTATTTGAATGAGAAGCTTAAGTAGTTCTATATGCATATATGTATGGCAATCCAAAATAATGGGAATTTTGGAAAGATTATGGTTGGGTTGAGTATGGATTTAATGATTGGAAGTTAACGAGTGTGTTGTGATTGATTATTGTATGATTTAGTACCTTAATTTGAAGTTGCTTTTGCCAAAAAGAGAGATTGAAGTTTTGGATACCAAATTGGGACTCAAATTCGAAGTTCTGAATTTCAGAATTTCGCTTGGTCCGCTCGAGCGGAGGAAGGCCCGCTCGAGCGGGAAAATTGACCTTTCAGCAGTTTTGTGTCTCGTACAGTCCGCTCGAGCGGCCAAAGTGGCGCTCGAGCGGGGAAGCTTATTTTCAGACAAAAATGTGTTTGTTCAGCTTTGCGTGCTTGATTCTCTGGTATTTTTAGAATATTTTTCTGATGACTTTAGGATGATTGTAAATGCATGCAAAGTGTAATGCTTTAGGAAATGATTAAGAAAGAAAAAGAGAACTAATGTGCATTGCTTATGTACAGGGCATATTCCAGGGGGAAGCAACACGTTGTCTCAACGCTGTGAGTAGTAGTACACTATATGTACATTTTATTTTCTGTTAATGACTATGGTACTAACGCTCTGTTCCTCGTAAGCGATTACACTAGCATTAGTCAATTGGAAATCAGTGTGAATGTTGAAAGTGATGCATACATCGGTATGATTATGGACTCATTCTGTTCTGTCTGTGAGGCATATTAAGTTTCTGTCACCTATACGTAAATGATATCGTTTCTTAGTGAATAAATGGGGACTTATAATGGAATGGCATGTATACTTCTGTTAATAATATGTTCGCTCTTGACCCTCGTTAACGTTCATGTTCTGTTAATTACGAGACAACTACTCGGATAGTTAAAATGCACATTCTGTTATCCGCAAAGTGGAGGTATTAACTCATGATAAACAAGTGAAATGTGGGCACATTACGGCACTATAATACTTCTGTACCTTTGGAGTTAATAGTTATTGTGTAATCTACTTATGCTAACCCATCTGAATGATAAAAAGAAACTGTGTGTCTCTGTGTGACGGTAAGACTAATCTGTTTTAGTGACATCTGTAGATGTTCCGTTATGATACTCATTTTGTATATATTATGACATGGTGAGACTTACTGATTTCTGGTATGGAACAAAGTCTTTGTCAGACGAAGTGCTACACCTTGGTGGGAGCCACCTCTGGAATCCGTACGAGCCACCTCTTGAATCCATACGTCTGTTATTTCTATTACGCTTTATGCGTTCTGATAATTCTGGGCCGAAAGGCTATCTGGGCCGACAGGCTATCCGGGCCGAAAAGCTATTCTGGGCCGAAAGGCTATCTAGGCCGAAAGGCTATTACGGGTCGAAAGACCGTTTTGATAATTTTGGGCCGAAAGGCTATCTGGGTCGAAAGGCCATTCTGCTAATTTTGGGCCAATAGGCCATTATGTTGTAATTATGCATTAGGCTAAAGGACGTGCTGAAAATAAAACCATATCAGATTTACTTTTGCATGTCATTTAATAAATGCACTGTTATGTATTGTGGTTAAACTTAGCCAATAAACTGCTTACGTATTATTATTCACTGAGCTTGCCTCATTCTGTCATTTTGTCTGATTTTGTAGGAAACCAGCTTGGAGATCCGTTCTAGCGTCTTTATCACGCATCTTTTGTCAACCTAAGGATAACCAGGCACTTGGAGAACTCCCTTTGCTTACTAGGACAGCTTGCTAGTCCTTGTCCTTTTGTGCCTATGTTCTGCAGGCTAAGGTTGTTGTATCTAACATTTTGTTGTATGCCCAATTGTAGATGTGTATGTAACTTAATCGCAGATGCATGTCCACTATAAGTTTTAATTCTAAGTCATGGTCCTGGCGTAGTTGTAGTGACTCAATGGATGTCTTTGCATGTTATTTTATTCTTTTAGCGCTTCCATTCAGGCCCCTGACATTCTATATCGCAGGTTAAGTGTCTATTTCTGGTTAGGTCATGCCCAAACTTTTAGGGGCGGGTTTAGGGTCGTGACAGTTGTGGTGGCGGCGGCGGCGGTGGAGTTGTGCTGGTGTTGGGGAGAGGAACACTTCAGAGAGCATGAAATTCATAAAAGATGCTGAGGTGGATAAGGCTGATTCTTGGGCTGATTGGGCTGTTGGAAAGTCATTCCAGTGAGCAATCTACTTCCGTATATGTTACTGTTTGATATACAGCACTTTAGTTTTGATCCTTTGTCAAGTTTTTTCTTTTTAAATGGCCATATGAATTTACCAAATACAGTGAAGTTGGACAGAACTTTTGAATGAAATCAAAACAAATGGAAAATGCAACGAAGATGTTCAGCACTTTTTGGAAGATGTTGAACCTGATTTGGAACTGTTGGCACCTGATTTAGAATTGCTATGCGGAAACGTGGGGTAGTGGAAAATGTGGGGGAGTGGAATTGATTGGTTTGAATTTCTCATCTTACCCTTAACTAAAAACTGATATAAGTGTAAAAATAATATAATTATTCAAGAAGTTATGGTTATTTTAGGGAAAATTGAAAAAAAAATTATAAGGTAGGCTTCATGACACCAAAATTGGTGTTGGCTTTTAATAATAGAATAGATATTTTTTAAGCAGACAAAGTGGGTTGCATGAAGTTGTTTTCAATCCTTTGATCTATGGGGATATGAATAAATTAGTTTCACAGATTCAAGCGGCTTGAGGGTTCAAAAATGAGAAGAAAAAAAAAAAAAAAAAAAACCCTCCAAAACGTCGTTTTGGAGGGCAACAAAGATGTGCGGTAGGAAAGGACCACTGAGGATCCGAATTCCACAAGAATGTAATTAATTTGTATGATTTGAGGAGATTTTGACTTGAGGTCAACAATAGATACCCTAGGATTTATAAATATTGCACTTTGAAAAAAATGGGGAGAAATACAAATCAAATAAACAGTTGAAGAATAATTACAATATAAATAGAATATTTTTTTGTACAGCTTTGACATATAAGAAAGACTTGTACCAAACACAGTAATGACTTGCACACAACAAATTTGCATTACCTTGAAAATGCAAATATTTCTTAATTATTCCACCGATTCACAATTCCTGAAAACAATAAAAATAAAAATAAATAAATAAAAAATAAATAACCAAACTAAGTACCGACATGTAAAACAAAATTAATAAAAACACATCGTTTCTGGTATTAGAAACACAATTATGTGCGTTCCATTGCAAAATGCTCTGTCATGGTTTTAACATTCATCTTTTTGATGCGACTTTTTCTTCTTTTCTTTGTTTTTTCATAATTTAATCAATGATGAGATTAATTCGAATTTTTTTTTTTTTTTTATGAATGATCCACATGAATTTACAAAATAAACAGTTCATATTTAGGAGATAGGACCCTATCGTGGAGCAAGGATCCCCTCCTTGACTCCCTACTTGATGGGCCATTGGGTTCACTTTTGAGCCAAATTTTGATGATCCGAACCGTTCACATTTTAGAATTTGTCATGTATATCATACCTGTAAAAAATCACATTGATTGAATATCGGAAGAACTAAAAACCGTTTATAAAAAAATTTAATAAACAGTTTTATTGTTTAATAAAACTTTTAGTTTACGTGGTTTTTGATATCCGATCGACTTGATTTTTTACAAGTATGATATACATGACAAATTTTAAAATGTGAACGATTCGAATCATCAAAATTCAACCCAAAAGTTGACCCAATGGCCCATCAAGTAAGAAATTAAGTAGGGGAGTCAAGGAGGGGATCCTTGCTCCCTATCGTGAGCCTTACGCCCCTACTGGACCACACTGCACTTCTCCGAAATTCTGTTTAGTCCACTGATAGCGACATTGTAATATTCCACCTATGATATCAATGATAATCAAAGAAATGTGAGCATAAAGGTTAGTCAAGGTGTGGAAATCAACTCCATGACTATTGCACCAACCATGTCATTAGACCAGAACCATTTAACTAGTCCCAGGACACCTTCAAAACAAAGCAGCACTAACCATGGCTGCCCAAAAGAGAGAATATTTTACATGAGAAATGGGTGTCCAATACACAAGTCCTAATGCTTTTCTTTTATTTCCAGTCCTCTTGATTGTCTTCACCATTCCATCGCAACATTGTTCTGCAACTGATACTTTAACTCAATCACAACCAATCTCAGTAGGACAAACTCTCATCTCCTCTGGCCAAATCTTTGAGTTAGGCTTCTTCAGTCCAAGCAAGTCCAGTAAGCAATATGTTGGGGTTTGGCACAAGAACATACCAATAGATGATCGAAAAGTCGTATGGGTGGCAAACAGAGAGAATCCACTTACAGTTACAGCAACAGACTATGCCTCTTCAAGTCTAACAGTTGGTAAAGATGGAAATCTGAGACTACTTGATGGCATGAACAACACTGTCTGGTTAACAAATGTTTCTGTCCATTCCAACAATTCAATTGCAGTGCTTTCAGACAGGGGAGACCTTACTCTTAAAGATAGCGTCTCTGGATTGATCCTGTGGGAGAGCTTTAACTATCCTTGTGACACTTTTTCACCCGGCATGATGCTAGGAATGAATACTAAAACAGGAGAGAAACGCTTCATGTCTTCCTGGCTGACCGAAGATGACCCATCGCCTGGAGAGTATGTTTGCGGGTTTTCACTGGACACACCAACGCAGGTTTTCATTCGGAATGGTTTCAAGCCATACTGGAGAAGTGGTCCATGGGACGGATCGAAGTTTATAGGGGTACTGGACATTGACCCCAGTTATGCCAATAAATTAAACATCGTACACGATAATCAGCAGGAAGGTGTGTATATCACATGGTACAGTGAAAACACCTCTTATGTCGAATTTATTTTCTTAACACCAGATGGAACTTTGAAGGTAATGCACTGGGATGAACAAGTCAAGAACCTGTATGTTTCTCGGATGGTTCCAGCCAATCGATGTGATATTTATGGGGTTTGTGGACCTTTCGGAGTTTGCGAGAAGAATAAGTCTCCAAATTGTGAGTGCTTGACAGGGTTTGTACCAAATTCAACAGAGGATTGGTGGAAAGGAAATTGGGCAGGTGGTTGTGTGAGGAAAACTGAACTGCTTTGCGAAAAGAACACTAGCAGCTTAGCATCATCAGGAAAGGCTCAAAATGATGGGTTTTGGAAGCTGAGCGATATGAAGCTGCCGGATCATTATGAACATTTGTTCACCGAGGATTCCTCAGGTTGCCAACAATGGTGCTTGAGTAACTGTTCTTGTGTGGCATATGCATATGTGACTGGAATTCATTGCATGGTTTGGTCTGGAGGCCTCATGGATATTCAGCAGTTTCCACTTGCTGCCGGGAACGACCTCTTCCTTCGCCTTTCATATTTAGAGCTGGGTAAAGTTAATTGATTTGTGCATTAATATCTTAGGATTAGCAATATCATTTTTATTTTAAAATTTGTTCTTCATTATCTTTTTCATTTTATTTTTTTAGGTAAAGATAAGAAAAATAAAAAGTTCATCATCAGCTTTACTACAATTTCTGGGGTTGTCCTCTTGGGTGCCTTCATGTATGGTATGCACAGGTGGAGAGCAAATCAAAGAGGTAAGTAGGGTATTTTTAATATGCAGAGTAAATCAACAAGGACATATATATTTGCTTCTGAAACTAACTTGTCATGGACATGTAACACAAAGATGTGGCCATCAATTTTCTCTCTCCTATCAACGAAAAATAATGATTTTTGTTTCATCAAAATTAGATGAGCTCTTTATTCTGTTCAAAGTGGTATAAATATTCATTTGTGTTTTCTGCAGACAATACAACAATTTTGTACTCTTGATAGTCTGATTAATTAAAAGAATCTTCAAGTTTAATCACCTGCAAAATTTATAATTTTAAAGCCAGTGTACTTTGAGGAAAAACAGGAACGGTATTTTATAACATTTTAAGCTGCAAAACAAAAAACAACTAGGAGGAAATTCAGTTATCATTAGCTATAGCTAAGTCATAAATTATTGGATTTGTTTTTTGCTCAACAAGCGAAGCAACTATGATTATTTTTAGGAAAATGATTTGTCCCCTAAAAAAGCCCCCCCTAATCCTCCTAATGCCCAAAACGACGTCATTTTGGGCTTTTTTTTTTTTTTTTTTTGAAATTTAGGGGGATTAGGGGGCCAAAAATTAGGGGGATGTAGCACAACCCTTATTTTTAACATATTTCAAATTTGAGAAATCTAAATAATTTTCTGTTCTATGGCTCAATTTTTGATCAGTAAAGAGAGAAAACATGAGAAAGTACTTTAAAATGGTTGATACAATGGACACTTCAGAGCTACCAATTATTGACTTTGATAAAATACTAGTCGCTACCGATAACTTCAGCACAACAAACAAACTTGGGGAAGGAGGATTTGGACCTGTTTATAAGGTAATTATACTCTTTAATATACGAATTACGCTGACATATGTCCGATGTTCTAACTAATAAAAATTGTGGTCTACAGGGAAGGTTCGAAGATGGCCATCAAGTGGCAGTGAAAAGACTTTCGAGGCATTCAGGACAAGGTGTGGAAGAGTTCAAGAATGAGATCGTATTGATTTCCAAACTACAACATAGGAATCTTGTTAGGCTCTTGGGTTGCTGCATTGAAGGGGAAGAGAAGCTATTGGTTTATGAGTACATGACAAACAAAAGCTTGGACACTTTTCTCTTCGGTTGGTTTATAGTCTCATCTTTATTACTGTAAATTGTTCATAGGTCATTCAATACTATTACTACAACCGTGCCTAACACCGAGGAAAGAAATCTTCAAAACTTATGTTTAGCCTTGTTTTCTTATCCTCATTGGTGATACAATGTATGGAAAGGACTGACTTTGATGAATGCATCTTTTTGACTGTCATGCTTTTGGTTAGATGCAACGAAAAGGGTGAAGCTTGATTGGGCTAAACGCTTCCACATTATTCAGGGTATTGCCAGAGGGCTTCTTTATCTCCATCGTGATTCTTGTTTAAGGGTTATTCACAGAGATTTGAAAGTCAGCAACATTTTCTTGGACAATGACATGAATCCAAAAATTTCAGACTTTGGGTTAGCGCGAACTTTCCGAGTGACTCAAGAACTGGCAAACACTCATAGGGTGATGGGAACATTGTAAGGATCCTTTCTTTCCTACAATAGATTTTGCTCACCTTTGCCAACTACTTTTCCTACTGATGTAGTTATGTATGATATGGAACATTTGATGATTGAAATACTACAGATAAAAGTATAATGGTCTTAAAATATATCTTGGATTGGGATGGAGACAATCTTTTAAAGTATAATGGTCTTTTCTATACTCTTCTTCGTCTCTCCCTCCCCCTGATTAGTTATCTTCCCTTCTTACCTTCATTACTGTTTTCTTACCTCAACATTTTTAGACAAAATAGATTGAAAAACATGATCTCAACATTATAGAAAGCAAGAGCCCTTATTATTAATAATTAATTAATTATTTTTTATTATTCAATTTGCAGGAGCCCTTACTATACATTACTCCCAAATAAGCAAACCACAAGAGTTTGATCATCTTGTTTTATATAAAATCCTTATTTGCTTCTATATATATATATATATATATTCAGGCAATACCACTGATTCAGTAAATAAGTTTTTTCCCTTCCTTTAATTTTTAATTTTTTTAGAATAGTTACATTATATTTATTTATTGGAAGTACTATAATTTTGGGTAAGCATAAATGTAACAATTTCCGATCAAATGCAGTGGCTACATGTCTCCCGAGTATGCAATGGGAGGGTTATTCTCAGAGAAGTCGGATGTCTATAGCTTTGGTGTTTTGTTATTAGAGACAGTTAGTGGTGTGAGGAATACTAGTTTTCATTATCATGAAAAATATTTAAACCTCCTTGGTTATGTAAGTGCACTAATTTCATCTTTACATGCTTTCAAATATTGTTGTCACTAGCATTATATGTAGTTCTACTAATTCATATATGGACATATGTGGAACTATTCTAGGCATGGGAATTGTACAATGAAGGCCAGGCATCAGACTTGGTGGATGAGGTAGTGGTTGATTCATGTTCCTTGTCTGAAGTAATGAGATGTGTACAGATTGGTCTTCTTTGTGTTCAAGATCATGTTGCAGATAGGCCAACCATGTCTATCGTGGTTTTTATGTTGAGTAATGAAATGGATCTTCCGCATCCAAAACAACCTACATTTACTATCCAAAGCTTGTCAGACGCTGATCTTCGGTCACAACATAATAAAATATGCTCCATCAATGAGGCATCTCTATCGATTATTGAAGGACGATAACCAATTAACAAATCATGTACACGTCGCACAATGTATGTTGGTATTATTGTACAATGACATCTACAAATATAGCAATTAAAGTTTGAAATAAATGTTATGTAACACAGATGATCTTCTCGATTAGTTATTTGCTATTCATAAGCTTCAGTATAGGTGGGAATATTTTGTCCATATTTATTTAATGATTTTAAATAAGATAAAAGATTTACAAATTGTAACTTAAGAATATCTTACTTTTTTGGGCTAAATAAATTGAAAAATTCAAATAAATTATAATTTAAAATTGAAATCAAACATCACTAGGGAATTTACTTTTTTTGGTACTCAAGCTAGATGTCCAATTCGAAATTTTTTGAGTTAATAGGCCTAAACTTTATTCTTTTGAGACCAAAATGACAATTCTAAATTGAAAGACCATTGTACCCCCACCAATCTATCTATTTATCCATTGCTAGCTCACTTAGTTGTCTACGTGTCATCCCACTCTTTGTCCATGTGTCACCTATCTTTTCACCTATCTACCTATCTGTCCATATAATCACTACCACCACTGTTGTTGCCTGCCACCATCTACCACTGCCATTGACTTTTTGGGCAACTTTTATGGCAACTTTCAGTCAACGGCAGTCTAGCATCGGTCCAGAAATGTGGGTACATTTGATTTAAAAAAATCTTCAAAAAAATAATTTGTTTTTCTCACAAAATAATTTCATTAAACATGTTCTTATCACCAAAAAATATCAAACATTAGGCTAAACAACATATGGCCTCATGGGTATAGACTTTTCACCAATTATTCTAATTTTTTTAATTAAATAAATTGAATAAATTGACTTGTAAGTGCTCATAAACAGGGCCTATGTATTGAATTACGGAATTGTATTGGTAAATTATTTTAAACAATTGATAATTCAATTTGACTTAATTCTTTTAATATTTATAAAAAAAAAATATTCTCTTAAAAAAAAAAGAAAAAAAGAAAAAAGAACTTTCTTTGGTTGTACTACTAGTCCAAGCTCCCATTGATTTTTATTTTTATTTTACGTGAATAAGGAAGGAGCATTTCATAGATTTTTGGAAGTCGCTACTGATGTTTAATTTTAAAAGAAAAATATTTTTGATCCCTAATTTTGGACTCCTAAACAATCTCACTAAGAGCATCTCCAACAGTGAATCAGATTTTTCATCAAATTTGAGTAAAAAATGACTCATTTCACCAAATCTGGTATCACATGCTCCAACGGTTCTCCTTTCACCAAATCTGTCCCGAGACAACTGGGTGGTCGAACAGCTGGTGGACCGGTTAGGCAAAAATTTTTATTTTTATTTTTTTGAATTGTCTGAACTTTTTTTTTGAACTTTCTGAACTTTTTTCGGGACGACTGGGTGGTAGACCGGCCGGTTGACCGGTTTGGCAAAAAAAATTTTTTTTTTTTTTTAACGGTTTGAATTTTTTTCCTGAACTGTTTGAATCTTTTACTGGTCAACCGGCCGGTCAATCGGCTGGTCAATCGGTTGTTATAACCCAACGGTCAGTAACAGTGATTTGGTGAAATGCTTCACCTGTTCTCAGTTTGATGAAATGTTTGGTGAAATCTCATTTTGATATCGATTTGGTACAACCGTTGGAGCAGTGAACAGTAACTTTTTCATCAAATTTTGAATTTGATACTAGGTTTGATGAACCGTTAGAGATAGTCTAAAATATAAAAATTATCTAATAAATATTTGTCATGTCATTAGGGATTGATTTTGGAGTTCTAAAATTAGGAATGTAGTATTACTGATTTGAAAATGCTTTGAACCACCAATTTTGAACCCCAAAACCAACCATGTGTGTCATAAGTCACATGACCTAAGAACCCCAATAAAATATAAAAATTATGTAAGTAGAGATTGAGTTTGGGAGTCCGAAATTGGTGTGCATGCTGATTTACAATAGGGAAATACTTCAGAGTTGACACACATCACGTAGCGTGATGACTGGAGTCCGTAAATGTCGCTCCACTTGGTTGACTTGGACATGAAGGAAAATTATTCAGTAAATTCTCTAAATTATGATTCATTTACGGAAGGACATAGGCTGACAAGCATGAATGACATCCACTTTTTACCATTTAAAAAATATATATGTATATTTATATTATATTATATTAATATTTTTTTTTATTTGAATCGACAAAAGAAAAGTTTTTTTATTAATAAAAAGATCACATAGAACATATAAAGTTACATCAATAAAGAAGAGGCAATAGCAAAAAATATCGAAGTATAATATCTTAATCTCAATTAGGTTGGCATCAAGAAAAACACCAAATCATCTACTAACTCAAACCAAAAGAGTTGGTGAGATATTATAGTAAGACCTATTATTAATTATTTTTAGGAGAAGGATTCTCTCTAGTCTATAATCTAGACTGAAAGGTCCAAAATAGGACTCATAGGACTTATCACAAGTATCATTTTGATGATCAGAACCATTCATTTAGTGAGCACTTCATGTATTTAATCCAAAAAAAAAAAATAATTAAGTTAATCCGATAATCGTAGCCTATTCAATTTATTGTGTTTCTCACAATATATATATATATAGTTTATTTTAAAAAACACAATTGTTGTTTATTTTTTGGTGACAAACATGGTAAATTGAATAGATTATGATCATCAAATCAACCTATTTTTTTGTGTGAATGAAATACAGGAAGTCCGACAAAATAAATGGTTCGAATCATCAAAATGAAACTCATGATAAACCCTACGAGTCCAAACAATATCGTCCAATTCACTTTATGAACCGCAGAGGAGCTGCCTTCTAACTTCTAAATTCACTAGTTCTTCGCTACCAATTGCTTTTTTTTCTTTAATATTATCTATTCTACCTTTTCCTCTATATATCTATACATAATACATTATAATTTATGGAAATTGTATCATAAACGCCCAAAAAAAGAAGTTACGATATGCTCACTTTTGTAGCCTTTAATTATGACTAATTGGAAACAAAGGGGTAACTTAAGTATAGGGGTATAAATTTGGCGTGGCCTGATCCAGCCTACCTAGGCTCGGCTTGGGCTGGCCCACAAATGGGCCTTACAGGCTCCCTCCAGTTTTCAAGTTGCCCACATGAAAAAAATGTCGGCCTAGATCCAGGCCCAACCCCGCTCAACGTCGGGCTGTGAGCTGGGCTTAGGCTTGGGCCTACGTTCGAGCTTGGGGTGGGTTTGGGTCGGGCCTAACTATTATTTTATTTTTTAAAATTTTTTTCTACCAAAATAGCTTGAAGATGACATTGGGTCTTGGGCAGGCCGAGCCTCGAGCGGGTCTTGAAGCAGGCTTTCAGCAGGCTAGTGGGCCTGGTTCACGGGTCGGGTCAAGCATCAAAACATACAACCCAGCCTAGGCTTAGGGTCTCAGGCTGGGCTGAAGCTGAGGCCCAGCTGGGCCACACCAAGCTTCGGGTGGGCCACGGGCCAGTGGGCCAAATTTACACTCCTACTTAAGTGGTAAATTATGACTAACTGGAAACAAAGGGGTAACAATGTAACGCCCTCAAAATACAGTATAAGACAACCATTCATATAATCCATAAACATAAAGGAAATATTTTATTTTCATTCATCAGAGTCTTCTTTACAACAGATATCACATGCATTACATTTTCATTGATGTTTATCCTGAAACTATAGCATGTAAATCTAACTTCTAATAACAAAATAATTGCCCTACAAGCTTACATCATTCCAAGCTGTCACTTGGGTACAACAAAAGAAGAGGTCTAACTCTATTACAATTAAAGCCTTCGGCTTGAGTTTACATTTAACATAAAAAACAAATAAACAAAATGGAGTCTTCAGCTCTGAAACCTCCCAAGCTAAGACCTTGGAGGTGGCATGTCGCCTGTACCTGAAAATGGTGTCTCAAGTAGGGTAAGCCAATGCCCAGTAGAGATATGCTAATTACAATATGAGAAATAACTAAAACATTAGCATTCGATAAATGTTTAACACATGTAAACTAACGTACATCCTTTCCATAACCAATCAACATGTATAACCGTATTTCAATCCATTTCTTGTTCTTTATTCCAATCGATTCATTAACATGGTACATTATTTATCCAAACAATTCAAAATGAGATCACAACTCATATTATCAACACTTCAATCATCAACATCATTCAAATGTATATAAGGTTTCGGGACTTTCACCTTGGACACTCCGACCAACTTAGTTATCAATGGAGTCTATCCCCTATCTCTTCCCAAACAATGGAGTACATCCCTATCTCCTTCCAAACAATGGAGTACATCTCATATCTCCTCCCAAACAATGGAGTACATCCCCAATCTCCTCGCAAACAATATACATATATAATGTATTTAAACAAGTGGTCATATACAATGACCAATTCAATCACATATTCAATGTTTATATCCAACCGTCATATTCAATGACAAAATCCAATTGATTAGTTTCAATTTTCCTAATCATCATGTAGTTTCTACAACAATCATGGCTATCTTCCACCGATAGCCCAAAATAGATATATCTAAACAGATAAATAAATTTTTCAATAGATAATTTATCACATTTTCCATAGGCGAGTGATTCATCAATCCAACTACACCATTTAATCACAATTTCCTCAAATTTCATGATTCTCAAACCAATTTCATAATTATACAAATAATTTCCTTAATTCAATTAGTGCATTTTTTTCCCTTTTCTCAAATAGTCCCAAGGCCAAATTCCACCCATTATACACAATTAACCCCATTTTCAAGGTCACATAGACACATGGAGCCCAAAAATATAAAACCCCTCTTTCAAACATTTCAAATCTCAAACCCTAACCTTTCAAAATTTCCAAATCTCACCATCTATACAAAATGACTAATATTTATGTTAAAGCTCATAGAAATGAGTAGATTATCCCTACCTCAAATGGAGAAGCTCAAAGGAGATGAAGAATGAAACTCAAGATGCTCCAAATCCACACTTTTTCGGATCAAAGGGAAGCCCTCGCTATGCTCTAGCTTTTTAACAAAGGAAGTAGGGTAGAACGACCCTAGATCAAGAGTATTTGTAGAGAGAAGGGGTATTTTAGAGAGAAAGACTGTCGGATTTAGGGTTTGGAGTAAAAAGAGATCAAAAAGTGAAAAAGAAGACCGATGCTACGATTTGATATATGCGAGGCTCACTCGAGCGAAGAACTTGTCGCTCGAGCAACCAAACACAACAAATACCTCGCTTGAGTGCAAGAAGTGTTGCTCGAGCGAACAATGTGAAGCTTCAAGTCTACCACTCATGCAGATGCACGCTCGAGCGCAAGAGTGCTCGCTCGAGCGAAGGAACACAAAACACAGTGCTCGCTTGAGCGCAAGAAATCTCACTCGAGTGAAGAATACCAACCTTCAGGTCTTCATAGAGACACAGACGCACGCTCGAGCTCAAGAGTGCTCGCTCGAGTGAAGAAGCAAAAACCCAAGGCTCGTTCGAGCGCAAAAAGCCAAGCTCGAGCGAAGAAGCAAAAACCCGGACAGCAACCTTTTGAACCAACTCACAACCAACCTATTTCAAACTCGTCCAATACATCTCAAAACTCAAATACAAAGAATAAATGATGGAAATAAGGTATAGACAATGACATACAACCACGGAACCCAAGTCCGGAAAACAATAACTGACGGGGAAAAACTGGAATCGCTATAACCTCCCCCCTTTAAAGAATTTCGTCCCCGAAATTTTATATAAGTTTCAAAATTGTGATTATTCAATTCTCAACATGATTATAATTCCATACTCAACATCATGAACCATTCACCGGTCATTCCATCTCTTCTCAAGAGAACAATTCACAATATATGGCTCAATATACATTATCAACATGCATTCTAGTGAAATTCAACTAATTTAAATACACATATTTCATATCTCCATAACATATTCAATGTTAACAACATATTTGCATTTCTAAGACACATTCAACATATACAATGTTAAAGTAAACTTGCATTCCCGAGACATATTCAACAATTACAATACTTCCATAGTCCAAAACATATACAATGTTCTTAGAGTTCGTCAATGAAACAAAATTTCCAATACATGGTCAAACATTAACAAACAGGTCCAGATATTCCTCTCGGACCTCTAACTCACGTTCCCAAGTAGCTTCCTCAACTCCGTGATGTTTCCACAATACTTTGACCAAGGGAATCGTCTTGCCTCGCAAGACTTGGTCCCGCCTATCCAAGACCCTCACCGGTCTCTCCTCATATCAGGCATCCTCATCTATCTCTAAGTCGGTCCAATCCAACACATGCGATGGATCCGGCTCATATTTCCGAAGCATACTAACATGAAACACGTCATGCACACCAAAAAGCTGCGGCGGTAATACTAAACGGTATGCAACCTCCCCAATCCGCTCAAGGATCTCAAAAGGGCCAATAAACCGAGGGGACAACTTCCCGCTCTTCCTAAACCTCATCAAACCCCGCCTAGGTGATATTTTCAAAAAGACGTGATCACCCATCTCGAATGACAAAGGCCTCCTCCTACGGTCGGCATAACTCTTTTAGCGACTCTGGGGCATAACCAACCTCTTACGGATAAGTGCTACTTTCTCCGTCGTTTCCCGAACCAACTTCGGGCCCAACAAAGGTGCATCACCCACCTTGGCCCAACACACTGGAGATCTACACGGTCGGCCATACAAGGCCTCAAACGGTGCCATACCAATACTCGATTGAAAACTGTTATTGTAGGCAAACTCCACCAATGGTAGGTGTCCCTCCCATGACCCCTTAAAGTCAACGACATAGCCTCAAAGCATATCTTCAAGGATCTGAATAGTACGCTCAGACTGCCCGTCAGTCTGAAGATGGGAAGCCGTGCTAAAAGTCAATCTAGTGCCCAAGGCACTCTGTAAACTCTGCCATAACCTAGCAGTAAAACGCGGATCTTTATCTGAGACGATCGACACTGGGACCCCATGTAACCTCACTATGTCCTGAATATACAAATCGACAAGATAATCTACCGAATCTCTTACACGTATAGGAATAAAGTGCGCCGACTTAGTCAACCGGTCAACTACCACACATATGGCATCGCTACCCCGTTGAGTCCTCGAAAGACCCACGACAAAATCCATCGTGACTTGCTCCCATTTCCACTTGGCTATAGGCAAGGGTTGCAACAAACCCGCTGGCCTCTAATGCTCGGCCTTCACTTGTTGACAAGTAAGGCACTTTGACACAAACACCACCACGTCCTTCTTCATATCCCTCCACCAAAGTTGGAGACTCAGATCGTGATACATCTTTCTGCCTCTCGAATGCACTGCAAGGCGTGAATGGTGAAACTCTCGGAGTACTTCCTCCCGGCAAGACTCCGACACAAACAAGCGGTCACACTTAGGTCGAGGTACACAGTCAAACCCTTCTCTACCTTCCCGCTGGAGATCTTCTCCTAGAGGGATTCTACCTCAAAGTCACCCTTCTGTGCCTCTAACACTCGATTCACAAGGGTAGGTTGTGCAACTACAGAAAACAAGGTCGTAGACTCAACAAACTCACCCAGATGCAAGTCAAACTCGCCAAGAGCACCTAACATCATCCATTCCCGGATAACAATACAAGCTACGTCACTAATGGACTTTCTACTTAGGGCATTGGCCACAACATTAGCCTTTCTCGGATGATAATGTAACTCGAAGTCATAATTTTCTATGAATTCCATCCACCTTCTCTGCCTCAAGTTCAAGTCCTTCTGTGTAAACAGGTACTTCAGACTCTTATGATCCGAGAACACCTCGAATCTCTCACCATACAGATAGTGCCTCAAGAACTTCAAGGCAAATATCACAGCTGCCAACTCTAGGTCGTGAGTAGGATAATTTCTCTCGTGTGTTTTCAACTAACGTGAGCCATAGGCTACTACTTTCTCCTCTTGCATCAATACACAACCCAAATCCCCTCGTGAAGCATCACAATACACTGCATAACCTAAACCCCTCTCCAGAATAATCAAGACTAGAGTGGTGGTAAGTCTAACTTTAAGCTCTTGGAATGACTTTTCACAAGTCTCACTCCACACAAACTTGACCCCTTTCCACGTCAATCTAGTCAAAGACGAAGCTAGCCTGGAGAAATCCTTCACAAACCGACGATAATACCCAGCCAACCCCAAGAAACTACGATCTCAAAGGCATTCTTAGGTTGTGCCCAATCTTGCACCGCTTCTATCTTGGATGAATCTACAGTCACCCCTTTCCCGGATACCACATGGCCTAAGAACTTCACCTCTCTTAGCTAGAACTCACACTTCCCAAACTTAGCATATAACTTATGGGCTCTAAGCAACTCAAGCACCACTCGCAAGTGTTCCTCGTGCTCTTCGTGCTCCTCTTCAGAAGGTGAATAAATCAGAATGTCGTCCACAAAGACGACTATGAAGTGGTCTAAGAACTCTCGAAAAATCCGGTTCATCAAGTCCATGAACACAGCCCGTGCATTGGTAAGCCCAAAAGGTATCACCAGAAACTCATAATGGCCGTACCGCGTACTGAATGCTATCTTCAGAATATCCTTCTCCTTGACCCTCAACTGATGGTAACCCGATCTCAAGTCTATCTTAGAGAAACAATGGGATCTTTTCAACTGATCAAACAAATCATCTATACGAGGCATAGGGTACTTGTTCTTAACCATAGCCCGGTTCAATTGTCGGTAATCAATGCAAAGTCTCAAAGCCCCATCTTTCTTCTTAGCAAAGAGGGCCGGTGCTCCCCAAGGCGAAGTACTAGGGAGAATAAAACCCTTATCTAGCAACTCTTGGAGTTGAATTTTCAACTCACTCAACTCGGCTGGGGTAAAATGATACGGTGCCATGGAAATCGGTGCCGTGCCAGGCATTAAGTCAATAGAGAACTCAATCTCTTGATGGGGTGGTAAACTAACAAGATCCTTGGGAAAGACGTCCAAGTACACAAAAACCACCCTTGGCAACTCAGTCCGAGTCTCATCACACTCACTACTCATAAAGCTAGAGAGAAGACAACTAAGCTCACTCCGCCCTCGTAGATCATACACCAGTGGTAAGACTCTGTCAACCCAATCCCCCAAGAAATGAAAACAATCATCGCTCAAGGTACATATAGTAACCCTCTGACAGTAGCAATCTATCACAGCCCGGTATGATGATAATAAATCCATACCCAAAATCACATCAAACCCAGACATATCCATCAATCCAAAAGAAAAGGGAAGTCGATGATCGGTGACCTCTATATCACAGCCCCGACACCCCTGTTTCAAGACCACCTCGCCTCCAATAGGTGATACAACACAAATAGGAGATGCAAACTGTGCCAACTCCAACCCCAAAACAGATGCAAATGCAGAAGATATAAAGGAATGGGATGCTCCCATATCAATCAATACATTAGCAACTGAGTTTTAAAACAAAAAGGTACCTCTCACAACAGATGGAGCTGGTACAAGGTCTTGTGCTGTAACAGCATACACGCGTCCTGTAGGTCTCTGATCCACCTGCTCACCTCTCGGAGCATAAGACTGCTATACAGACTGACCCGAAGAGGCTCCCTGATTGACCCTCGAGGCCTGAACTGACTGAGCTAGCTAATAATTATGTGTCTGTCTCGAACCAAATGCACCAGATGTGCCACCCAACCGTGGGCAAAATCTCTTCAAGTGCCCCACCTACCCACACAGATAACAAGTGAGCGGCTGGCCTGTGCCCTGTCTCTGGCCCTGAGAACGAGCTGAAGATGATGCTGCACACGGGCAAGCTGGAGACTTGTGACCCAACTGACCACATTTGTAACAGGTGATGTCTCCCTGACCGCCTCTCCCAGAACCCGAACTCGGTACTGGAAAGGTAGATCTCGAATGTACTCTGTAGGACTGCTAAGGGTTAGGACCCCTCTACCTCTTACCGTCCCCCTGGCCATCCTAACTCCTCTTGGAGCCCCTCATCCTCTCCTCTTCTGTATGCATAATAGTCTCAAGATGGGTTGCAGCCTCCACAAGATGCCCATCCTTCCTAATCATGGACCCGGCCACTCGAAACATGAGTCCGGTCCTCAATTTTTTCTCGAACTCCAGACAGCAGCGTTCCTCAGTCACCACTACCTCAGGTGCAAACCTAGATAAATTGGTGAATGTAGCTTCAAACTCAGCCACTGGTGTGTTTAGCTGCTTGAGTTGACAAAACTGGTCCCTCAATTTCTCCCTAACAGTGGGAGACAAAAACTTCTCCTGAAAGGCGTCAACAAAAGCCTCCCAAGTTCCTCCAATACGCCCCCACACAAACTTCCACCACTGACCCGCGTCTCCGTTCAACTGGAAGGATGCCAAGGTCACCTTCAAACCTCCGTCTTCGATGCCAAGCATCTCAAACATCTTCGTCATTTGCTCCAACCACTCATCAGCCTTTAATGGCTCCTTAGGGTCACCCAAAAACTCATTCGGATTCGACTGGAAGAACTCCCTTTTCAGTAAAGACGGCCCTGCCTTAACTACTTGGGCCTGGACTTGATTTTCAGCCCTGAGAATGTCCATGGATTCCCTCAATGCTCTGGCCATTTCACGGGCTAAGGCATCCGTGGTCTGTTGACCAACTGGTTTGGCCACATTGGCCTGACCCACTCCTTTCTCCTATGCCGGAATTTCATCCGGTATAGGCATCTCCTGCCTCCTAGGCCTACCACACCTGCCACGATAACCTCATCTTGACATCCTAATAAAGGTAACAAAGGCATTAGCACATTCACAAATGTGCCGAAGCTATTTCACTTGCGTCCTAATGCGATAGACAAAAGTAATTCACTCCACTTAAGCACATAATCACATAAACACTTACGAATTTCATTTTCAGATAATGACCGTCCCGTGGCGTTGCTAGAGTTCCAGCTAGAAACGGCAGCGATCAAGTGCCTTTCTAACAGGACTTCCAAAAACCCATAGACCCGATCAACATCCTAGAAACTAAATCCCATACCCATATAGTCACATAAACATGTTATCATATAAACACATAACATTTCATTTAAGTCTCTAACAAGCGAGACAAACCCATTGTGGTACTAACCACTTCCCACGTACCCAAAGTATTCAAACCTGGTATGCTCTGATACCAAGTTGTAATGCCCTCAAAATACAGTATAAGACAACTATTCATATAATCCATAAACATAGAGGAAATATTTTATTTTCGTTCATCAAATTCTTCTTTACAACAGATATCACATGCATTACAGTTTCATTGATGTTTATCCTAAAACTATAGCATGTAAATCTAACTTCTAATAACAAAATAAATGCCCTACGGGCTTACATCTTTCCAAGCTGTCACTTGGGTACAACAAAAGAAGAGGTGTAACTCTATTACAAACAAAGCCCTCAGCTTGAGTTTACATTTAACATCAAAAACAAATAGACAAAATGGAGTCTTCAGCTTCGAAACCTCCCAAGCTAAGACCTTGGAGATGGCATGTCGCTTGTACCTGAAAACGGTGTCCCAAGTAGGGTGAGCCAATGCCCAGTAGAGATATGCTAATCATAATATGAGAAATAATTAAAACATTAGCATCTGATAAATGTTTAACACATGTAAACTAACGTACATCCTTTCCATAACCAATCAACATTTACAAACATATTTTAATCCATTTCCAGTTCTTTATCCAAATTGATTCATTAACATGGTACATTATTTATCCAAACAATTCAAAATGAGACTACAACTCATATTATCAACACTTCAATCATCAACATCATTCAAATGTATATAAGGTTTCGGGACTTTCACCCTGGACACTCTGGCCAACTTAGTTATCAATGGAGTCTATCCCCTATCTCCTCCCAAATAATAGAGTACATCCCCTATCTCCTCGCAAATAATATACATATACAATGTATTTAAACAAATGGTCATATACAATGACTAATTCAATCACATATTCAATGTTTATATCCAACCTTCATATTCAATGACAAAATCCAATTGATTAGTTTCAATTTTCCTAATTATCATGCAGTTTCTACAACAATCATGGCTATTCTCCACCGATAGCCCAAAACAGATATATCTAAACGTATAAATAAATTTCTCAACAGATAATTTATCACATTTTCCATAGGTGAGTGATTCATCAATCCAACTACACCATTTAATCACAATTTCCTCAAATCTCATGATTCTTAAACCAATTTCATATTTCCACATCAATTTCATAATTATACAAATAATTTCCTTAATTCAATTAGGGCATTTTCCTCCATTTTCTCAAATAGTACACCCAAGGCCAAATTTCACCCATTATACACAATTAACCCCATTTTCAAGGTTTCATAGACACATGGAGCCCAAAAATATAAAACTCCTCTTTCAAACATTTCAAATCTCAAACCCTAACCTTTCAAAATTTCCAAATCTCACCATTTATACAAAATGACTAATATTTATGTTAAAGCTCATAGAAATGAGTAGATTATCCCTACCTCAAATGGAGAAGCTCGAAGGAGATGAAGAATGAAACTCAAGATGCTCCAAATCCATACTTTTTTTGGATCAAATGGAAACCCTCGCTATGCTCTAGCTTTTTAACAAAGGAAGTAGGGTAGAATGACCCTAGATCAAGAGTATTTGTAGAGAGAAGGGGTATTTTAGAGAGAGAGATTGCAAGATTTAGGGTTTAGAGTAAAAAGAAATCAAAAAGTGAAGAAAAAGACTGGTGCTGTGATCTGATATATGCGAGGCTCCCTCGAGCGAAGGAATTGTCGCTCGAGCGACCAGACAGAACAAATACCTCACTCGAGCGCAAGAAGCGTCATTCAAGCAAACAATACGAAGCTTCAGGTCTGCCACTCACGCAGACGCACACTCAAGCGCAAGAGTGCTCGCTTGAGCATAAGAAAGCTCACTCGAGCGAAGAATACCAACCTTCAGGTCTTCATAGAGACGCAGATGCACGCTCGAATGCAAGAGTGCTCGCTCGAGCGAAGAAGAAAAAACCCAAGGCTTGCTTGAGTGCAAAAAGCCTCACTCGAGCGAAGAAGCAAAAACCTGGGCAGCAACCTTTTGAACTAAGTCACAACGAACCTGTTCCAAATACGTCCAATACATCCCAAAACTCAAATACAAAGAATAAATGATGGAAATATGGTATAGACAATGACATACAACCACGGAACCAGAGTCCGAAAAATAATAAATGACGGGGAAAAACTGGAATCGCTATAAACAAAGTGGTGGTTTGTCATGATAATATGTAATGTGCTTTTGCTTGCTGATATTTTGTTTTAAATTAACAAGGAAACTTATGTATGTATATAAGTTTCAAGTTTGAGATTTGGGTTTGGACCCTTAACGTGGCACCCAAATTTTGTATGGCAAGGAGTTATAGAAAAAATGAACTTAGGCCAAAATTACAACACAAGTGTGCTGTCGTCTCACATTAAACTAAAATGGGCTAGGCATGATTGCATGGTTGTATGTTTGTGGGTTGGGTATTATATTTTTTTTTTATCAAAATTCATTTGAATTTGTTCAATTTATTTTGCACGAAAATGAAATTCAAATTTGAAATTGTTTTAAGCCAAATTTTAATTCGAGTTTCAAATTTTTTGTCTCTTTCATCCAGTCACCTCCGTTTCGATCGGGTGTATTTTCTAGTCCCGTCTTTCCAACCAATTCCAAATAGGCATGAAGCCATTTACAAACAGCCACCAAGCAAGCTATAAATGGCCCCTTCCTCTTTTCAAAATTAATTCATTCCTTCAATCGTTTTTGCTTTTCACTCTCTGTTGTCTGCATATTTTTGCATAGTAGTAGTATATTTTGGATTTTTGAGAAAGAGAAAGTTTCAACATCTGTTTGGTTTGCCAAACTTGGAGGTGTAGTGCTGTATCTTCAAGTGTAAGTTGTTGCATCCTGGGAAGCAAACACAAGTCAAACTCGAATCATCGGATTGAAGGTGAAATATGCTTTTCGTAGATTGTGTTCAACTCAAACTTTGACTATCAAATCTGTTTTCTAAAATATTCTACTGGAGCGCTGTAAGAATTTCATTTATGGATTTTATTTAGAAATTAAATTATGTAAATTTTAGGGAGATGCACCAATAAATCCCAAATTCCTATCTTTTGATCCATTTAGTCCTAACTTTTATCTTATGAACCAATAAGTCCCATTCCAATGTTAATAACCAAATAGTCCATGTTTTATCGCGTGGTGCACCATCTAGTAAGGGTAATTGTGGGTTTTTGCAATGTAGAATTTACGGCTGTGTTTGGTAACCCTTACATTAGAATCCTATGTTTGGTAAGAGTTTTCAAATCATGATTCTAAATCAATTTCAAAACACATTTAGAAAACATGTTTAGTAAACCAGACATTTTTTGAAGTTTTGGTTTACCCAGTCATCCGGTCAGTTGATCGGAGCAGTATTTTTTTTTTTTTTTGCAATTGCCAAATGCCACCTATTATTTGAAAAAAAAAATTTATTTTGTTTTTGATATTTTTTAAATATAGACATTATTTTTTTAGACCAAAATGACATTATTTTTTTGAATTGAATTTTAAAAAGAGTTTGGTTATGACTTTTGAATAGAATTTTTAATAGAGTTTTGAGTTACGTGTTTTGGTTATGAGTTATAAGTTTTTCAATTAAGTTTTGAAAACTCTTTTCAATACTCATAACCAAACAAATTTTCTCTTTTCATATGTCACATCAAAAATTCAAAATTCAATGCAAAACTCATAACTAAACAAATTTTCTCTTTTCAAATCATAATTCGAAAACTCACAAACTCAAAGTGGAACTCTATTCTCAAATCATAATTTTAAAACTCTACCCAAACACTACCTACGTCTTTGGCAAAAACCTTACTATAAAGGTTTTGGTTTCCTTTCTAACCTATCAAAACAAAAGAAACGTATATGGAAATTTTTGGGTTTCCGATGTTAATGGGATAATGTTGGGTGTGTTTGTGCTCTATCCGTAATAGGTGACGTTGAATCCTTGTGGAGTTGTAACCTAAATTAACAATTCATTTTCCTCCCAAACCCTAGAAAATATGAAACCCCTCTTCTGGCATTACATTTACGTCGGTGAGTTGGAGTGACCATTACGATGTTGTGTGTTCATGTGTGACGTGTATGACATGTATCACCGAGTAAACAACCTCCATTCGTCGTTGCTGATGATTGTATTAGTGGCAAATGGTGACAGGTACGTTGATCGTTTATCAATTTGAACCCTTGATTTTCTTTGTGCTATTCTGTTTGATATTTGAACGTAGTGTGGAATTTCTAACATACCAACAAGATACCATCATCCATACCTACCACACCAACATTTCCGAACCCATTACAACACCAACATATACGGAAAATACAAAACAACAAATGACATTTGACATGGCAATCATAAAACCAACTGTGCGTGTGTGATGTTAATGGCGCACAACACACCTACACACCACACCGCACTGACAACTAACACCTAAAAAAATCATCACAATAACAACAAAAACAACAACGATACACACAAACTAAACATACAAACGTAAAATACACCAAACAATCGAAATACCCACCTATTACAATATGATCGGCACAAGCAACACTGGAGCAAACCTAGCAAAACACCACCAAAAAGGGGTCACACAACCGGATTATAGTCACCACCGGAAAAATGGAACACAACACACTCAATAACCCAACACTCTCTCTCCAAAACAATGAAATCAATGTTAAACAATCAAAACCCCCTCCCACACGTTAACATTGCCTTTTTTTCATTGAAAACCGAATCACTCATTTAAGGAAAAAAATCACACAAAGGGTATTCATATAAATTCAAATGGAACCAAAACACCCTAAATAAAACTTACCAAAAATATAGGACTAATTGGTCCATAAGAAAGCTCTCAAGACTAAATGGTTGAACTTTCCTTCATATAGGATTTATAGGTAATTATTCCTAAATTTTATTTTGAATTTTTTGTTATTATTTTATACAATTTTGTTCACACACTTACAAATAGAGAATCGCTTAGCCCGACAATCCTTGTATGATCCCTAATTGGGCTTATCCATACCCAATGTGCAGTTGCATATCAAGCTTGCTGTCACGGTGTAGACACCCCATTTTTGACCGACCTCAAGACTTAGACGTCATCACTTGTGCACTCAATGATTACGATTGCATATGTTTGCTTTGAGTGCCCGAAGTCCTCGGTGGGACGCCCTGTCTTTGAGCCTTTAAAGCTTGTCCATTTTGTGCTTTGTTTTGGACCAAAAGCTTGGTGTTTCGAGTCTGGAACTTTTGGTGACCCATCGGCCACCACCATAGGTTGTTGGCCATGGTTCATGGTTGTCGGCCATTGGTGTGGCCGATCGGCCATCAATGGTGGTCAGTCGGCCATCAGTGGTGGCCGACGGCTACCAGTGTCTTTTTCTAGATATTTGTTGACAGTTATGCCAGTTGTTAGCACATTGAGCTGTATCTCCCTACACGTGTATGGTAGGATGTTTCTAAGCTCAAAGCTTGTTTTCCTATATATAGGGGGGTTCCTCCCCCATTTTGGAGGGTTAGCAATTTTGGAACAAAATTCTCTTTCTCGCTCTACATTTCTCTCTCTCTCTCTCTAGTAATTTTGTGCATAGTTGCTTGGATACACTCCACTTTTGTCTATCAATCCTTAACAAAAGTTGCTAGTCTTTGGGCTGAGGTAGCTTAGGACTTGTTTTGAGCTCTAGGAGGAGGTTTTGGCTTGGATTGTTGGCCAAATTGTGTCTTGGCTTCAAGAGGTATAAACACTCTCCTTTTATACTTGTTTTAGATACTTGTTTTGCCATCTTTTTCAACTGTTTTGGGGCTGGTTTTGAACTGTCAAAAACTCTATTTTTGTGGCCTAAAAGTGTTGGTTTGAGGCCATTTTCAGTTAAGGGGTGGTTCACCCTTCTTACTTCTTAGTTTGTAAAGTTTTTGTACCCTTGTTCACCACTTTCTAACCAACTTTTTTGGGTCTTTTAACCACTAAATTTAAGAGGTTTTTCAGTGGCAAAAAACTCATTTTGAATTCCAAAATTGGAGGGGTTAGCCTCCCCTCCTTGCATCTTGTTTGCATGCCTAGTTAGCCCCTTGTATTAGCTTAATGTTTTAGCGTTTTGTGGCTCAAGTCCAGGATGTTTTGAACTCTGTTTTGAGCTGTTTTGCCACTGCTTTGGCTGTTTGGTACTTTTGAGTCTTGTTTTGCATAGTTGTAGTTTGAGTCATTTCACTAGCTTGGTGTTTTAAGGCTTTAACCACCATTAGTTTGAGTTGATTGCATGTTTTAATGCTTTTTCTCACCTAATTTCAGCACTTAAAATCTCTGCAATCTCCCTTATTTCTTCACTTTTTCATTTTCTTTGAGGGTTGTTTTAAGCTTAGGGTTGTTTAGGCTTGAGATTGAGGCTCATGTTTAAGGGTTTAATCCTCCTTTGAGGGTTCATTACCAACGGCATGAAGCTTTTCTCATGCCTTAAACTGCTCCTTGTTTGACACTTCCTTCCCTTTAGAGGACTTCTCACCAATGGACTTAATTGGTTAAAGAATGGATTGGTAAGTTAAAATGAGTAAACAAGTAGAAACTAAAAGTGTGCAAGATAAGGAATTGGTTTTGTTTTGATGTGTTCAATCAGACGTTAATTGAACACAAGGAGAATTGGGACATTTCATACTCAAAGTGATGAAATGTGTGAAGTTTCTTAGGTCTCCGTTGCCCTTGATCATACATGATAGGGTGATGGTCATTTTGGTCTTGTTTGTGCATTTATTGAACTTGTACAACTTGGTTCTTCGGCCATCATGCAATGAAATTGCTTGGTTGATGGTTTGAGAGCTAAGTGTGTCACTCCTTTGAGTTTGTTTCGATGATAAGGACCGATATACAATACAAACAGCCCTTGAGAAATACATTGTTTTTCTTTGTTTGCTCTCTTTGTTGCAGCAAGGAAGTCCAGGTTATCAGTGGCCGACAGCCACCACCAGTAGCCGACCGGCCACCAGTTGTAGCCGACTGGCCCCTTGTCGGCTATCCATGAAAATTGAGCAGTGTGTTGGTAAGGTGGAGCAGAGGTATTCTGGAAGTGGGCAACATTGTCAGTGTTCAAATGTGCAAACAGAGGCTTGTAGCAACAAAATGGTGGCTTTTTGGGTGGAAATCGAGCACGTGCATGAGCCTCCCTTTCATTCCAAGCTTATTTAACATTTAAATATCTAGCTTAAATATGTGTTGTAATTAATTAGTTGTAGCTAATTAAGTGTTATAAATAATTAGCTAGTTTAACTAGTTATTCGATTTCATTTTGTAATTAGTTAACTAGAATAGTTAATTAATTCAAGTTTTGTAATAATTAGTTAGCTTAATTAGCGTAGCTAGTTGGTTAGCTTATTCATTCGAACCCTCCTTCGCAAGGGCGTAATGTTGTAATAAGTGTGCGTGTGTGTGTGTATGTTTTCCCAGCCCACGTCTTTCTCCCTTTTACTTAATCACTTTTGATGGTTAGATTAGGGACATATTTCAATTAGCATACCTTATGCTTACATCCATTCATTTGTATTGCATGCACCTTGGCTCGGCGCATCATTCAAACTGCATTGTCATTTCAATACTTATTTGAATATGTGTTTAATCGCATGTTGTTTAAATTGATCCATATGCCATATTAGTAGCTGAGCCTATTAATTGCATATTGCTTGTGATGCATTAGACATCTTAACATAGTTAGGAATCATGCATATTTCACTCACTCATGTTTTCCTAGCTTGGAGTACTAGGTGAGTTTTTACGCTTTAGCATACTTGCATGAATGTGAATGTTGCCATGTCTAGCATGCTTACCATAACGCTATATGCTTACTTGCTAAACTGCTTGAATGCCTGTGGATGAAGGCTTGTTGTTTGAATTGGAACGATTCAACGAATGTGCGTTTTAAGCCCACTTTGTTGAGTGGCAAATCCTGTTTTAAGCCCACTATGTTTGGTGGCAAATCCGCAACTTTAAGCCCACTTGAGGTGGAAAATTCAAACCATTTTCGCAAACAAACATGAGTTGAATTGTTCCAAATTGAGCAAACTAGTCTATACTTGCTTGTGCGTATCACGTAGTAATGATAATTTAATAACCAGAACAAGAGCACATAATGTTTACAAAAAAAATCATATCATGATTAGTAGAGACCGATCTTTGATCGGGTGAGCAGGGGTGCTCAATTCATGACCTTCCCCTCTCGTACCTAAGTTCCCGAGCTGAGGCAACTTTGGTGATGACGGACACATGGCCTTTGGCATGAGTCATGGGTTTCTTAAATTTTCCCAAAAATAAAATATTTAGGTGGCGACTCTGTATCTGGCAAAGCAGTCCAATTTTGGCACTTTTGATTCAAAATCAATTTTTCAAAACGATTTGCCGGATTTGCGCTATTTGGTGTTTATCAGTTTCACATTACACTTGTGAGATTAGATTCAGAATCACAGGAGTCCAAACTGTAAGCCTTCTTTTCGAGTTTCTGAAATGGGGCTCGAAAAAGCCGAGCTACAGTTTTTGGCGACTCTGCTGGGGATTTAGAGAACTTGACTCAAACTCATGATATGACATTTTATTTACACTTATGTGTTTCTTTGCATTTGCATTTGCATCGGTGCGCTTAAGTCACAGTGTTTGCCATCTTCTATTCCTGAACGGTTTGCCAGAGGCTCGCTTGGAAAAGCTTGCCAAAAGGTTGACCGGTTGTGGGCTCTGCCACGATGGGAACACAACCCTTGGATCTGGATTCCCACTGTACCGTTTGATCCTCCTTTCACTTCTCGGTGTTAGGTGTGAGAGGTATATTATGTAGTCTTGCTGAGGTACCCCTTTTGACCAATCGGCCTAGTTGCATATAGTAAAGCCATAGAGACTGTTCCAAACTAGGACAGGATGCTTACCCGAATGCAGGAATTGTGTGAAACCACTTGTTTTGAATAGTAAACCCTAGCTCATGATGAAACTAGGACAGGGTAACCCTACCCCCTCATAGAGGTGTTTTGGCTCTCCTTAACTGGTATGTGCTTTACAGTGAAACTGTATAGGAATGTATGTACCAGTTGCAAGTTTGGGCATCAATTTTCGGACAGAAATCAGTGTTGAGTACAGTTCTCCAACTTATGATTGCAACTGCGTGTTGTCTGTGTCTGAGCTGAGGTGTTGTGTGGTTTCTGATTTTTGTTTTCTTTTTACTTTATTTCTTTTTGCAAGGTAGTTTTTCATCATTGCTTCGGACAATTTTATTACCCCCTAAGCACTCTGGACTCGAGTGAGAAGGATTTGTAGATCTGGGGATCTTGTCAGGGGACAGCCAGTGTTTGTTTCACTCCCAGCGGTTACCAGACGGAAGAGGATCAGACAGAATTCACCATTCAACAGTCACCTTTTACTTCGCCTGTGCCCAGTCAGGCCCAGTCTTCTACTTTTACTCTAGAAAAGAGATTATTCACCAGTTTTAATAGCTCAACATCCCTCAGTCAGCATGGAAGATATGCTTCGTCAGCTCCAGCAAACCATTAAGACTATCTGACTAGATCTCGAGGTCACTGACCATAAGCCGAGGTTGTAGCCTGTCAAGAGTGACAAAGAACCACAACTGGCAGTAGCCTCTACATCCCATGCGCTCCTAGCGGGTATGCCGGCGCCTGGGGTCACAATCAATGTTCAAAAGAATATGGGCATTTCGGCAGATCCGATCCCACCTAAGATCTCCAAGGCACCAATTTACCAAACAGAGGTGCCATTTGAATTCGAGTTTGACCCAACTGCATTGAAGGTCAACAAGCTAGAAAAACTCCTCAAGCGGGCGCAGGGCGTGAATTCAATCCTTAACATTGAGGATGGATACACAAACTCCATAGTGACTCTGCCGGACAGATTCAAGATGCCATATATAGATCGGTTTGACGGCTCCGGGGATCCCATGGTCCATTTGTGTTTATTCTCTGATATCCTACGACCAATGGGTCTCACCAAACTTCAGAAGCTATTGCTTTTTAGTCGGACCCTGTCAGGCATAGCGGCCATTTGGTACTCAAAGTTAGAAAACTCCGTGAAACAGAACTGGAAGGAAATGGCTGAGGCCTTCATCACGCAGTACTCCTACAATACCCAGATTGAGGTCACTACTCGTGATCTTGAAGCGACCCGTCAGGAACCAAAGGAAGGCTTCTTGGACTTTCTGACTCGGTGGAGGGCTAAGGCCTCTATGATGCCTATCCGGCCGTCTGAAAAGGACCAAATCAGAATAGTGGTTCATAACTTGCAGGGGAGGTTATTTTTACAGAAGATGATAGTCTTGCCTTTGTTTACATTTGTTGAGCTCCATGAAATAGGGGTTCAAATTGAGGATGCGTTGAAACAGGAGCTGATAGACCATGAGAAGGAACAGCCTAAGAGGCCCTTTACACGCAGCTCCAACGCAACTACAGGTGGTAGCGCCTCTGCACGGCCTTTGGATGTGAGTATAGTCACCACCACACCCAAAACTGCCAACTTGTAGACACCCCATTTTTCACCGCCCTTAAGACTTGGGCACTATTGATGGTTTACTTGGTGGAGAAAAATGTGTAGGCCAAAGGTTCGATTTCTTCGGCAAGAGGAGAGTCAAATCCCAACCTCACATCCCATTTTGGACCAAAGATATTTTGGATGATTTTTAGACCTTAAAGCCCTCTCTTTCAAAATTATTTTGAAATAAAGTTTCTACGATGCTCTAAGGCTCGCATTTTGTCAAATGTTGTACTTTTCGGTAAACCGAGCAAAAACAAAGTGGAAATGAATGAAAGAGAGATGAAATCTTTGAAAAATCTTTCAAAACGCCTTGGTTAGGGGTTTGGAGTTAAAGAAAAGAAGAGAAGAGGGAAGAAACCTAGTTGGGGGAGAAAATGGGCATGAATGGTTAAAAGAGAGTCGAGCAGCCCTCGCTGAATCGAGCCTATTCATTTGCATACTTGGATTTCAGTTATGAGGCCACCACCGTTGGAAAGCTAACTTCCGGGGCTTCAATTTGGACACTTGGCAGCCACCTGCCGACCACTTTTCATTTCAGGAGACCACTTTTTGTCCTGAAAAACCAGAAAAAGTGGTCGGCCGACCACTAAAAGTAGTAGGCCGACCACCTTTTCTGATCGGCAGTTTTCCTTCTGTTTTGGCAGACTCTGTGGATGCTAGCTGTGCCAGCTGGAGGGCACAGACTGCATCCTCCATACACGTGTATGGAGGGATTGCATCCAAGCTCTAAGCTTCTCCAAGAAGCTTTAACTTGTGTTTTTCTATAAGAGAGAGGCTCTCTCTCCATGGCAGAGGTTCTAATTTTCAGTGGAGAGCATAGGCTTACACTCTCTCTATATTCCTCTATTTTTCTCTCTATATTGGTGCATTGCTTCACATTTGTGCACACAACCTCCTAGCCAAACATTCTTACCTTGTTGCTGAGTTGCTGAGTTGCTGGAGGGTTTTGTGGGAGCTCAAAAGTTGGTTTTGGCTCAGGAAATCTGCTGGTTTTGTAGTGCTTCAAGGGTAACCCTCTTTTCCTCCTTTTAAGCTCTATTTTGATCACTCTCTTAGCCATATTTGCATGCTTCTCTTGGCTTAACATTAAACTACAAAAAGCTTTATTTTTGAGTACTCAACATGTTTGTTTGAGGATTCTTGGGTGTTGGGGGTGTTCTACCCCCTTTTGTGCCTTGTTTGGCCTTGTTTTGTGCCATGCCTTGAGGCCTTTGAATTAGTCTTTGCTTGGCCTTTTAACCACTGAAATCCAGTGGATTTTCAACAGTAGGAATGTGGTTTTAAGGTCTCAAATCAGAGGGGGGTGATCCCTTCTCTTCTTGTTTTGTTTGCTTGCATTATTGGCCTATCAAAGGAGCATGTGTTTCTACCATTTTGAGGCTTAGTTCAGGCACTTTTTTGTGACTTCTAGGGCCTTCCTTGACTCTGTCCATGGCTGGTTTGGTCAGCTTTTGCATGCTTCTTGTATGTGTAGTGTAATCCCATTTGTGGCTCATCAAAGTAGCATGTCTTTCTAGCATGTATTGGCTCCATTTCAGTGGGTTTTTGTCCATCATTTGACATGTCATAACTCTTTTTTGGGTTGTTTTGATGGCCCTATGCATGTTCCATGCACTTGTAGTGCATTTCCATGAAATAGCCTAACATGCATCATGCTTCGACATGTCATTTTAGCATGCTTTTGGTTTAGTTCTGAGAAGACTTTGTTCATGTTTTAGCATGCTTAAGGTCTGATTTATGTTGTTTTGGTCATGCATGCCATGCTTTGTATAGCCGTAATGCATTTTAGCTCACTAACCTTGAGTTTCCAAGCCACTAGCATGCTTTGCTTAGGCTATTTGCATGATTTAGCATCATTTGGAATGATATTTCAGAGCTTATATCTTTCCCATAATCTCATGTTTATCACTCCTTCAATGTGTTTGAGAGTTGCACCTTTATGCCTTGTTTGTGAGCCATTACACGAGCCTCATTTTCTTGCCTTTCAAGCCATCATCTCAGTCCATTTTGGCAACTATTTTGGCCTGCATAAGGTCTATTTGGGGCTGATTTGGCCATTTGAGTATTGTCTTGCATGCCTTTAGTGTAATACACTTCATTAGCTTCGATGCTTGAGCCTTTCAACATGCATTACATGGGTTGTTTGCATGATTCTAAGTCATTTTGCATGCCATTTCAGTGCTGGAACATATGCCATTGTACTCCATGTTTCATCCTTTCAATGCCTTTGGAGAGTTGTATTCTGTGGCTTGAGCTTGGGCCAATATGCATGCATGTTTGTATAGCATTTTGAGTTTCTATCTTAGCATGTATGGCCACTGATTTGGGCGTGACTGAGGTCAGTCCATTTTGGTTTAAGTCCATCGAGCATTGTGTATGCCATATGGTTCATTGCGTTGTGTATGCCATGTCCATTCGCATTGTGTATGTTAGTTGTTGTTCATATTGTTGCATGCATTAGCATAATTTGCATGTCATTAGCTTTGTTAAGTTAATCATGTCATGTTGCATTGAGTGGGCCATGTGGTTCTTAGCACTGTGCATTGTGCATGCCATTAGCATTAAGTATGCTAAGTTACAATGCATTGCATGTTTGCATGCTTGTCCCTTGCATGTTGTTTGCATGCTTGTTTAGTTGTATTGCATTGAGTTACATGCTTGAGTCGCATTGGGTATGCCATGCTTGCTTTGCATTTGTGTTTGGAATAGGTGTTAGTCCAAACACGAGAAACGAGGGACGTTTCATACCTGAAGTGATGAAACGCGCCTCAATTCTCGATCGCCGACGCTCTTGATCATACATGATAGAGTTTTAGGCTTTATGTGTTTCCTTGTGCATTCATTTCCATATTGAATTGTGCAACTTCAGTTCTTGGCCATCATGCATTGAAATGCATGATTGATGGCCCGAGGGTCGAGAACCACACTCCTTTGAGCTTATGAAATGATAGGGAGGGTGGTTGTGCACACATATCTTGCAAATACATTTCCATGCCCTTTCTTGCTCTCTGTTGTAGCAAATTGAAGTCTAGCAGCAGAAACTGGTCGGCCGACCAGGTAAAGTGGCTAGCTAACCAATTTTTTTCTGGTTTTCAGCACAAAAAGTGGTCGGCAGGTGGTCTCCAATGCCAACAATTGGTCGGTAGCATCCCTACAGGTTCCCATGGTGGAGTTTCAGCCTTCTGGAGCCTTGTACAGTCTTCTGGGACTAGTTGCAAACATAGGCAAATCAGGACATCGCGATGGATTTCCGAGCGAGGCGATTCGAGCATGCATGCATGCATCCCTTGTCATGAGGCCATTTCAGTGTTTTGTTAGCTTAGAATGTATATTTGTTTCAATTTTGGTTGTGTAAGCTAGAATAGTTAGTTAATTAGTCGGTTCTGTATTATTTATTCGGACCCTCCTTTGAGAGGGCAAATTTTTTAATAAGTGTGCGTATGTGTGATGCATGTCTTCCAACCCCCATTTCTTTCTCACTTTTTTTTTACTAGCTTACGATGGTTAGTTTTAGGGCATGTTTCAATTAGCATCCTTATGCTCGCATGTTTGCATCCATTCATCTATCTTGCATGCACCGGGCTCGGCGCATCATACTAACTGCATTGTATTTCAATTCCTGTTGGAATACATGTATCAAATTGCATTTCACATGAAATTTTAGAATAGCAGAGCCTATCTTAGTTGCATTTTGTATGTGTTGCATTAGGCATTCTTGACATAGCTAGGATCATGCATTGATTTCTAACATAGCTTTTGTTTTGGCTCGGAGTACTTGGTAAGTGTTTATGCTTTAGCATCCTTGCATGTGTGCGAATGACTGCCATGATAGCATGCTTGCCATGAGGCTATCTGCTTATGTGATATAACTGCCTGAATGATTGTGGGTGAAGGTTGGATTACTTGAATTGGAACAATTCATTCATTGCGAGTTTTAAGCCCACTTGAGGGTGGCAAAATCCGCATTTTAGCCTACTTGTGAGTAGAAAACCTCTTTCAAAAACAAACATGAGATGTTTTGTTCCAACTCAGGCGATCTAGTCTATACTTGTATGTTGTGCACATCACATAGTAATTCTAGGTTAATAACCGGAATAAGAGCACATGTGTTTTGAAAAACAAGATATCATTTTAGTAAAGGCCGATCTTTGATCGGGCGAGCGGGGGTGCTCATTGCATGACCTTCCCCTCTCGTACCCAAGTTCCCAAGCCGAGGCAACTTTGGTGATGACGGACACGTGGCCTTAGGCATGAGTCAGGGTTTCCTAAATTTTCCAAAAATAAAATATTTAGGTGGCGACTCTGTATCTGGCAAAGCAGTCCATGTTTGGCACTTCTTTCTAAAAAATCAGTTTTTCAAAACGATTTGCCAGATTTGGACTCTTTGGTGATTTATCAATCTCGCATTACACTTTGCAAGATCAGATTAAGAACTGTGACATTGAGTCCAAACTGTAGTAAGCCCAATGAACAAAATGGGATTTTCCCAGGACGTTTGAGCGCGTCTACACAACCCATTTGCCAACACTTCCAACACAACTCCACAAACCTTAACCAGCCAGGCCCGATGTCAAAGGGTCTTTACTCCACTCCACATGCCTTTATCCAAAGCCCTAGGGGCATCTTAAACCACTAGAGCCTCGCCCTCTACCTGATCCTCACCCCTAAGACACAACCCGGCCAAATACTGCACTTTTCACTGACAGCACGGTCATAACACTGATCAATGCTATAGGTTACGTCATGAGATTCAAGATCTCATTGACAATAAGGTGATAGAACCTCCCGAAAAATCCAACGTCACTACAAATCCTCTCCCACCACATAACCAGGTCCCTCCACCTCGGCATATAAACCTCATCCACACACTGGCCATTCCTTATGACCCCAGTATATACATCACCCATTCCCATCTACCTAAGCCGGCGTTGTTCATCCCTAAGAGCACAAGCCTGTGCATGATGAGCACGTCTTCACTCCAACCTGAACCAGTGGTGGTGACAGTGGAAGATAAAGGGAGGTCAGCCTTGGTGAAGAATGTCAGTCCGTTGCCCGAGGGCTTTGAGGACTTATCTGAGGGGACGTATAACCCGAGCTGTTATATTGTGCCAATCAATCAAGCTAAGCTAAAAGTGATATTGCCAGCTAGGATAGAGGTCAGGGTAGTTCGAAAAGATGGTCCAAGTCAGGGATTAGATGATCTAGCCAACCTGGAGGAGGACATATACAATTTGTAGTTCTTTGATGAGCAAGATCAAGGGGACATGCATATTGATTGGTTTGATCTGAACTGGACGATAGACAATTTTGGGTGGCTAAGTAACAAACCCGATATAGATGAGGGAACTGAATTGAAACTGGAAGAACAGAAAGCGGGAATCACTATAGTGGCTAGAATGGCCGAAGACAAGGGGAAATTGTCGGAGAGCACTGGTGTCAAGAATTTAGCTCAAGAATTGGGCACCGTGAGCACCGCTGATACAGAGCAAGAGGCCTTATTGAAAGTGGTTTGAAAAAGAAAGGGATCAAAACAAACAGGAAGCTGGAATAGCTCAACACCCTGTGGGGAATGTTTCTACTGAGAGAATACTTAGACCAGAACCGGACAATTGCTTGTTGGTCGCCGGAAGTATATGGTGGGAAGATGATGATCTGCATCTTGCCCACACTAATGAGGATTGGGGCGAAGACCTTCCTAACAACACTTGGTATGTGGAAGAAGTCGACCATATGACAAGAAGTGGCCGATATTTCAAACCATCACATCTGGACCAACCCGAGGCATCCGGGAAGGATAAAGAAGTTAAGAAACAGAAGGAAAAATAGTTAAAGGAAGAGGCTGTGCTGAAACAGTTGAAGAAGATTCAAGCTGATATATCTATATGGGGTCTTCTTATGGCCTCACGAGTGCACAGACAAGTTATATTGTCAACGATGGATAAAGCTAAGTTGTCCATTGATACCATCCCAGAACAATTGGTGGGATTAGTCTTCCTGGGAGGCGCTGCACCAACTTTGACCTTTTCAAACAAGGAATTACCACCAGAAGACTCTGCACACAACAAGTCTCTATACATATCCATAGAGTGCTGAGAAAAGTGGATACTAGTGGTATTAGTTGACACCGGGTCAGTAATCAACGTCTGTCCTTGTTGTATGGCTTATGCTATTGGTCTAAAACTGGCCAATTTTGTGCCTACAGCCTAGGTGATCCGGGCGTATAACAATATAAGCAGAAAGGTTATGGGGACAGTGCAGATTAGAGTACAGGTTAGCCCAGCTCAACAGGACATCAAGTTCCGTATCCTGGATGTTCCAGCCACTTTCAACTTACTGCTCGGGCGACCCTGGTTGTACCAAGTAAAAGCTGTCTCTTCCACCCTCCACCAAATGCTGAAGTACCCCCATAGAAAAGGAGTAGCCATAGTCTTCAGGAATTCATCCATACATCCTCCGCCAGAGGTCACTACACCTGTGCTGGAGATCGTGCATGGTGAAGAGGATGTTTTCCTTTCGGGGTTTACCTTGGCTGAGGCCCGGGTAGTGCAGACTATCTTGGCCATCGATAAAGGCTTATATGTCAGCACCCAATCTGTATACCTTATGAACAAGCTAGAGCACATGCCCGGAATGGGATTAGGGAGAAGTGGCCGGAAGGGCGTCATTGCATTGGCCGATGTGCCACATAACCCGCATGCCTTTGGTCTTGGCTATACGCCCAACAAAGAGGACTGGGTAAGGAAAAGGTAAGAGATGGTAGGAAGAGCCAGAGCTAAGCAAACTGGGAAGCACTATGAACTTGTGCATCGACCTATCTCGGGAACCCTAAATGGTCATTCTGTTTGGGAGGGCGAAGACTTCCCATTCTGCGGTTTCCCCGAGCCCTGGTTTAACTCTGAGAAGCAGCGTTCTCGGCCTTGAGATTTTCTTTGACTTGCAGCTGCAAGAGAGTGATATAGAGGAACACACTGAACTAATCGCTGTGGTTGCAAAGAGCAGAAAAAGTGATTCCGACAGCAACGAGCTTTAAGTAGGAGCAGCACTGGCATGTCTCCTTTCGGATCCTCAGATCAACTCAGAAAGCTTGGGGGATAACCTGATTGTTTTCATGATCGAGGACCAACCGGGTGTGAACCCTTCTGGCAACATCTTGGATGCATCTGACGCACCATCCCTCATTTGGCAGCTGGAGAAGGGCTACTTGTCTTGCAGTTCCAAGTCGGGTAGTGAACCAGAATCTGATTCCACAGAGTCTATGGAGTCGGAATCAGATTCTGGTTCTTTTGAGTCTGGGTCCGGTATTCCTGGGGTTGATAACCCGAATGTCGAGGTTTTGTCCAGGTTGTCCTTTTGTTTTTCTTTTGAGGCGGTTGTAACCTAGGAATTAGATGAGCTAGACCTTTTGAATGAGAATGCCACTATAGATTCTGAGTATTTCTCTATGCCACTTGTTTATTGCATTGATCATAATTTTCAAAATTTTAATGAAAACGATGAGGAAAGAATTCCTCTGGTTTTGAAAAAATTGATTAATCAGGAGGAGGAGAGGTTTGCAAAACCCTCGCTGATGAAATGATTGCCATTAATGTGGGTACTGAGAAAGATCTGCGTCTAGTCCAGATCGGATCCACGTTGTCTTCGGAGGAGCTGAGCGCTTAGTCGCTTTATTAAAAGATTTCAAAGATGTTTTCGCGTGGTCCTATGAAGACATGCCTGGAATCAATCCAAAGATTGTACAACATCGGATCTCTCTTGACCCCAAGGCCTGACCCATCAAGCAGAAGTTGCGAAGAATATGCCCAGATTGGGCTTTGAAGATTAAGGAGGAGGTCACCAAGCAGATAGATGCAAGATTCTTGCTAATATCTGAGTATCTAACTTGGTTGGCCAACATTGTTCCGGTGCCGAAGAAAAAACGTAGAATTCGGGTTTGTGTGGATTTCAGAGATCTGAACAGAACCAGTCCAAGGACGATTTTCCTCTGTCCCACATTGATGAATTAGTGGACTTTTTTGCTAGCCACGCATTGCTCTCCTTCAAGGATGAATTTTTCGGGTGTAACCAGATTCTAATGGCACTCAAAGACAGAGAGAAAACTACTTTCACTACGCCATGGGGAACCTACTGCTATCGGGTGATGCCATTTGGGCTGAAGAATGCCGGGGCTACCTATCAACAGGCTGCAACCACAATTCTACATGATATGATCCATAAAGAGGTAAAGGTGTAGGTGGACGACATGATTGTCAAGTCCAAGGAAAGAGAGGGCCACTCCACCACCTTGAAGAAATTCTTTCAATGGATCAGAGAATACCGGTTGAGGTTGAATCCCCAGAAATGTACTTTCGGCGTAACATTAAGGAAAATTCTGAGTTTCTTGATTACACAGAGGGGCATCGAGGTCGATCCTTCCAAAATCAAGGCCATCCTAGAAATGCCACCACCAAGGACTGAAAAGGATGTTCGAGGCTTTCTAGGTAAAGTGCAATTCATAAGACAGTTTTTTTCTAATTAACCTTGACTTGTGAACCATTATCTGGTCTCTTGAAGAAAGGAAATAAATTCTGATGGGATGATCAATGTCAATTCGCTTTTGAGCAGATCAAGCAGTACCTTTAGAATCCACCCGTGTTGTCGCTGCTAGAGCCGGGGAAGCCCTTGATTTTGTATTTGTCAGTAACGAACACAACGATGGGATGTATGCTTGCTCAGGAATCTGAGGATAGGGTAGAGAAAGCCATCTATTACCTAAGGAAGAAAATGCTGGATTACGAGACCCGTTACACCCCGCTGGAGAAAGCTTGTATAGCCTTAGTATGGGCTGCTAGGAAGTTAAGGCACTACCTGCTAGCTCACTCCGTAATTCTGGTTTCGAGATTAGATCCCATCAAATATCTCTTTGAGAAACCAGCATTTACGGGTAGGCTAGCCCATTGGTTACTTCTTCTCTCCGAATTTGATCTGAAGTATATCACTTGTAAGTCTGTTAAAGGAAGAGCTGCAGCGGAGTTCCTGGCAGATCACCCAGTGGAAGGGGATGAAAGGGTAGAATACATGTTCCTAGATGAAGCTATTCTGCAAGTCAAGGAAAATATTTGGACAATGTACTTTGATGGAGCGTCTAACAAGTATGGTTATGGGATAGGGGTGTTGCTGATAGCACCCAAAAATTCCCACATACCCTTAGCCTTCAAACTTCGGTTCAAAGTATCCAATAACAAAGTAAAATACGAAGCATGTATCGCTGGTTTGGAAGCTAACCTGGAACTAGGAGCAAAAAGGTTGGACATAATCGGGGACTCAAACCTAATTGTGTCTCAAGCAAAAGGAGATTGGAAGGTCGAAAAAGAAAAGATTAAGATCTATCACCAGACCCTAGATGTTCTGATTCCTACGTTTGAGAAGCTAACCTTCACACATCTACTAAGAGAGAACAACAGGTTTGCTGACGCCTTATCAACTCTATCTTCCATGATAGACATCCCGTTTGGAGTCTGGATGCGTCCGATCATTATTGAGTAGAGATATACGCCGGCCTACGAGTTTATCGCCGCAATAGATGAAGTGCAAGATCAAAACCCTTGGTTTTATGATATCTAGAACCTCTTGGAAAAGGAGGTTTATCCACCTAGGGCAAATGCTAAAGCTAAGAGGGCAATATGACAGATGGCCGTTCAATTTATCATATGCGGAGGTAAACTGTACATGAGGGGCCATCTTGGAATGCACAACTTATGTGCCAACGCAAAGGAATCGAAGCGCCTAATGGAGGCCATCCATGGGGGAGAGTGTGGAGCACACATGAATTGAGTAATGTTAGCCCGGAAGATTCTCAGGCAAGGTTACTACTGGTCTACCATGGAGGAGGATTGTATCGATTTTGTTTGGCGATGCCACAAATGCCAAATTCATGCCAATCGCATGAATATTCCACCGTCAAAGTTGTACAACATGACTTTACCATGGCCTTTCTCAGTCTGGGGAATCAACGTCATTGGTGCGGTCACACCAAAAGGGTCCAATGCGCATGAATACATTCTAGTGGCAATTGATTATTTCACAAAGTGGGTGGAAACTCAGTCTTATGCAGTGTTGAAAGCAGCGCATGTGGCTAAGTTCATCCAGAACAACATCATTTGCCATTATGGAGTCCCAAATGAGATTATTTCAGATAATGGCTCCCACTTCAAGAAAGAAGTGATCGACTTGTTAGAGAAATACAACGTGGCTTTTCATAAGTCATCCACATACCGGCCACAAACCCACGGAGCTGTTGAGGTCGCGAACAAGAACATCAAGCATATTCTACAGAAGATTGTTGAGACCTACAAGGACTAGCCAGACAAAGTGCCATTTGCACTTTGGGGTTATAGGGCTTCAATTCGGACGTCTACTAGGGCAAATCCTTACTCTCTTGTTTATGGAATGGAAGCTATTCTGCCAATCGAAATAAAAGTTCTATCGTTGCGGGTTATGGCTGAATGTCAGATAGCAGAGGCAGATTGGCAGCAAAGCAGGTTCGAAGAACTGATGACGTTCGATGAGAGCAGGCTAAAAGCACTATATCATGTTCAGGGTTATCAACGTAGGATTGGCAGGGCTTTTAACAAGAAGTTTAAGTCCCGGAATCTCAAGGAAGGAGATTTGGTGCTGAAAGACAACTGAGCTCCCATTCATGATCCTAGGGGCAAGTTCAGACCCAATTGGACTGGTGCTTACATCATCAAAACTATTTGGTCGGGTGGAGCTATTATTCTTATGGACTTGGATGGCCTAGAATTTTCCCAACCAATCAACATGGACAAGTTGAAGAAGTATTATCCCTAAGAGGCTCGCTAGACCGAAAACCTGGAAGGGCGACCTAGGCAAAAGTTAGAGCAGAAAAAATTAGAAATAAAGAAAAACTGAGCTTGCAAGGTTGAAAACCTTAAAGGGCGGCCTTGGAAAAAGTTAGAGCGCAAAAGGAGAGCGTTAATACTCGAGTGAACCTAAACCGAATTACGTAAGGCCCGATTCCCATCTTTGGGATGCGTAGGCAACCTCATTTTGAAGTTCAGCCGTAAACACCTCCAACTCAACTGTCTTGTCCATGTGTTTGATTAGGTCATCTTTGACTAATCTTTACCTGAAAGTTTGGTTATGATCCTCTCTGAGAGCTGGTTACAGTGCTAAGCAGTGTTATTCAATCAAGGGGCAATTTGTGATCTTTGGATTCGAGGTTGTACATCTCAAGGATTGATTCTGTGTGTATCAAGTGGCGATCCTTATCAAAAATGGTTTTGAAAAGTTTTGATAAAAGTTGATTTTTGCTCAAAATTTACCTTTTACAACTTAGACCATTTTTGGACCAAAAGGAAAACTTTCAGTGCTCACAACTTTAATTTCATTGATTTCAATACAAAGTTCTCCAATTCTCGATAAAAATCAAAGCTACTTTTATTACATGCATAAAACTTGAAAAGTAAAGATCAAAGCAAATAAACTAGGGGCATAGATGAGTTGGGTGCTCCTGCGCCCCCCGTTTGTGCTTGTGGAAGCTTCTGATGCTAAAGTGGGCCTGGATTGTACCTCATTTTCAAGCCAAGTCAGGCACTCGCCAGAAACTAGGAGTAGGGGCTAGAAGCTCTCTCGTCCTCCAAGCAGTGAGGTACCTCGCCAAATGTGAGCCTCAGACGGGGAATGAAATCGGGTATTCTACCTCTTCCTCTGGGCAAGTCTGATCATGTCCAAATTGACGCCTGAATCGGAACAGAAAGTAGAAAACACAATGTGTAAGGCCAATCAGCTCAATGCCAGGTTACCGAGCCATGTTGTAGCTCATTTTGGTCAGATTAGGCCAGGGACAACGCTAAGCAATGTCAGCAGCAGACCTATTGCACATCCAGTGGCACCACCATCCTCATTCAAAAAATCAACTAGCTGTTGGATGAAAAAGTATGCTCGGGGTGAGTATGTGGGGCAAGAGGCCACTACCTTTAGCTTGTCCATGAGCCATATCTGGGGATGGATGAAAGAAAAAAGAGATTAAAGAAAAGAGAGGTGTATCTTGAGAGAAAAGTGAGAATGAAGTGTCCGTTGGTAATGAACTCCCGAAGGAATTAAACCATTAGGCACAAATGCCTCAATTTCACTCTCAAACCAACAAAGGGTCCAAAGCCACTTTCAAAGCAAAGTAACAACTGAAGAATGGAGTGATATGGCATACATTTCAGCACTGAAATAGGATGCTAAATGACATCAAAGGATGAAAATGATGCATGCAAGACATGCTCGGAGTCGAAAGCATTGAAGCAAGAAAAGAGCATAAGACTATAGGCATGCAATACCAAGCACAAATGACCAAACCAACCCTGGACAGAGGTTAAACATGCCAAAACAATGGCCTAATCATGTTGAAACTTAAGCTAAAAAAGCAAGAGAAGCATGTTCATTTGATGGCTCACAAGCAAGGCACAAAGCTCAACTCTCAAAAAGCACTTAAAGAGTGATTTAAGTGGAAGCATGGCAAAGATATAAGCTCTAAAATTACATACCAAATGATGCCATATCACATAAACATCACAAATAAGGCATACTAGGGGCCTCAAAACTCAAGACTATGAAAGCATATCATGCTATAGCCACACAAGGCAAGCCATACATGACCAAGACCACTCCAAACAGTCCTAAAGCATGTCAAAACAATGCCAAAAACATGTTGAAAGGTAGCCAAAATAAGCTAGAATGGGAAGCCAAATCACCAAGTGCACTAGGTTAATGAGCGAGTTTACACCACAAGTGCAAGATGCATGCAAGAGGTGACCAAACCAGCCAAAAACAGAGTTATATCATGGAAAATCAGTGGCGAAAACATGCTTACACCAAGCTTCAAAAGGGTAGAAAAGCATGCTCACTTTGTAGGCCATCAACACATGTAAACAAGAGATAGAGAGAGGGGACCACCCCCTCCAATTTTGGACCTCAAAACTACTTTTCCATCACTAAAATCCCTCTGAGTTTCAGTGGTTAAAAGGCCAAAACAAGGATGTTTGAAAAGCTTTAAAAGGTGGTACAAAAGCTTAGCAGATAAGCAACCAAAGAGGGTAGACCACCCCTAACCCCAACAAGGACTCAAGCCAACATTTTTAACACTTAAAAATAGAGATTTTAGTAGTTAACAACCAAGCCTAAAATAGACTGCAAAGGTGGCTAAGATGGTGTACAAAAATAAGCTTAAAAGGGTAATAAGCTCACCCTTGAAGGATAACAGCAAAACAGCAGCTTTTTTGAGCCAAAACCAACTTTAGGAAGTCCAAACAAGCCTTAAGGAATCTCAGCTCCAAGGTCAAGATGTTTGGCTAAGGGGTTGTAGGCAAAATATGTGAAGAACACTCACTTTCAAGCACAATATAGAGAGAGAGTGCAATTTTGACTCTAAATTTTCTAAACCCCCAACAAAGGGGAGGGGCCTCTCCTTATATAGAAAAAGCAAGCCAAAGTGTCATTGACAAGCTAGAAGCTTGTTTGAAACCATCCATACACTTGTATGGAGGATACACTCAGTGTGCAATAGCTGGACCAGCTGGCACCAAAAATATCTACAAAAGCAGAAAAAAAAGGCTTCAGCCAACACATGTGGCCGACCGGCCATCAGTGAGGCTGGCCGGCCACCCCTAATGGCCAATGGGAAAAAGGCCTGGCCGATGGGCATAAGGCCTGGTCGATGGTTTGTAGGGTTGGCTAGAAGGCCACCCTCTTCCCGTAGAAACAAAGCCACAAGCTCTTGGTACACAACCAAGCACAAAACAAACGAGTTAAGAGGTCCGAAGGTGAGGCACTCCGCCAAGAACATCATGTACTCAAAACGAATACGAACATGGATAATCATCGAGTGTTCAAACGATGACGTCCAAGTCTTGAGGACGGTAAAAAATAGGGTGTCTACAGTTGCCCCTCTTTGACAGAACTCGGAAGTCATGAAATGAGGGGAGTAAATGTCAAACCCCAAAGACGACCCATTTTTTACAAGGCCGAAGACTAAGACAAACATGCAAGGTAACAACCACATAGATGTGCCCGCAGGCGGGGGTAAATGCAAACAGCATGCATGATGCAAGAGCATAACTTATGATCATGCAAAGAGGGCTGTAATGAAACATCTGAATGCAAATGTTATGCAAAGAAATGTTACATCAAACTCATACATAAGCAAGTTAACACGAACCAAACTACATCTCAGGCAGAAAAGATGTAAGAAAATTATACAATCTTAGAGAACGTGTGATAGATACACAAAGTGAGCATGTGTGATAGATACACAAAGCGAACGTGTGTGATAGATACACAAAGTGAGCATGTGTGATAGATACACAAAGTGAGCGTGTGTGATAGATACACAAAGTGAGCGTGTGATAGATACACAAAGGGAGCGTGTGATAGATACACAAAGCGAGCGTGTGTGATAGATACACAAGATGAGCGTGTGTGATAGATACACAAAGCGAGCGTGTGATAGATACACAAAGTGAGCGTGTGATAGATACACAAAGTGAGGAGAGTGTGATAGATACACTAAGTGAACAAAGTGTGATAGATACACTAAGTGAACAAAGTGTAATAGATACACTACGTGAACAAAGTGTGATAGATACACTAAGTGAACAAAGTGCAATAGATACACTAAGTGAACAAAGTGTGATAGATACACTAAGCGAACAAAGTGTGATAGATACACTAAGTGAACAAAGTGTGATAGATACACTAAGTGAGCAAAGTGTGATAGATACACTAAGTGAACAAAGTGTAATAGATACACTAAGCGAGTGTGTGATAGATACACAAGATGAACAATCTTAAACGGAACTTCTTTGAATGAACTGCACATCCAATATCGCCTGGTTGCGCCAACTTCAAATGAACCATACATACAATATCGTGCTTGCAAAAGAAAGAAACTTTACAGGTACAATGCAATACAATGCCTGTTTCACACGAGTCGCAACACGATGCCAAGGCATGCACAATGCTCAATATGCAAGAAATGAAACCGAGGCATGTTCTATGCGAGATAATCAACGATACTTATACAATGCAAAATAATCAACGATGCATGATCCATGCGAAAGTGAAAAGGTGCATAACAATGCAAGTCTTGCATACATGACAAAATGCACTAACATAGCACATTCAAAGGCGACTCATCGACCTTGTGGTATACAAAAGGATATGAAAAGGGATACACTTTGTTCATACTAAGTGCCACGCACTGGAAACACAGTTTAGAGCTTCCACAAAGACCGCTTGAGCTCAACAGTCTATTTTCTTGAACTTTCTTGAGAGATGAAGGCACAAATCAACAAAACAACCCCAAACAAGAGCATTGGAGGTCCATCGGCCACCCTAGGAAGACATCAGCCACCCATCGGCCACAAAACAAGGTCATTGGCCAACAATTTGGCCGGTCGGCCATAAATGGCAGATTCGGGGCAAACTTGACTTTTCATCAGGGGTCTTTAAGCATAGGGTTCTAAACCTTATTTTCTTACTTCCCCTTTGCCGAAATCCTTCATCCTCTCTCTCTAGATCACTTTCCTCCCCTCGATCCGAGCTTCAAATGTGTTTTGCGGACATCCTACAAACATGCGATTCATAAAACCCTTATAGTTTATAACACTTTGAACCGATTGAAAAGTGTTTTCGGTGCCTCTTTCTTGATTTTCCACACTTGGGGTTTGCTTCCTCCCGAGTCACCCTTGATTTTCGTGCCCTCTTCCGAGCCTTGACCTTTTCTTCTATTTTTCACCCCTCGAAGTTGACTTTTTGTTGACTTTTGGCCTTCCTACCCATTTTCAACATTTTCGACCATTTTCCCATCCTTCTCGAGATGGCGAATGACATTCCACGTGGCGGAGCTCCTCCGGGGATGGGGATGGATCCCGAGTTTGAGCCTTTACTGTTAGGCATACGACCGTTCGATCTGGCGACGTATGACCCTGAGGTATACATGTTGCCTCCTGACGGCATCCGTCAGTTCAGGAGATTCGCGTGAGATGCACTGGAGGACCTCCTGCTACGCGAGCCGGAGTCGCACTTGTCCCATGGCGCCTCTGAGGTATACACTTCCTCTTTACTTTCCGCTATGTAGATCGCATTCATATTGCTCTTCAGCTATCCAAACCAAACACACTTGTACACTATATTCTCTGTTTATTCTGAACACATTCACACACTGTATCAAAGTCTGACACTGCCTTGCATCTGTTTAACTTGGACACAGGGAGATTCTCATGCCTTCCGAGGCTATGGAAACACCATCGCACGAGATTGGTACATGGAGCTGCCCGATGCTGTTCACCACATCGTCGATAAGGCTGGTTTTGGCGCATTTTGTATGGGACTCTCGCGCCTCACTGCGAGTCGGCCTCTTCTAGGCGCCTTAGTGGAGAGGTGGTGGGACACCACCAGTTCCTTCTATCTCTCTACAGCAGGGGAGATGATGATGACTCCCTTCGACTTCTCCATGCTCATCGGCATAGTAGTAGGGGGTGATCCGATCCCTTATGACACTAATATGGGCGAGTGGGATGCTGCTCAGATCTTTTTTCTAGGGACTCGCCCATCTCTCTCTCGACCAGGGATGGTGCGATATTCTTGGTTTGCCGAGCACTTCAGGGGGGAGACGCCGACGACCCACGAGGAGATCGAGCACTACGCCTGGGGGTTCCTAATGTTCTTGCTTGGTACCACTCTTTTCGCCGACCGGGCGAACACCGTTGGCCTCTACCTCTGGAGTGCACTAGTGGACCTGTCTTTCGTCCGTCTTTATGACTGGGGTGGTGCAGGCTTGGCCACACTACATGGATACATGAGTTCTTCATCTCACTGGAGCGAGCACCTGCTAAGAGGCTACTGGAGAGCCTAGGAGGTACATGTTTCCTTTTTACTTTACAATCCTACTTTACATTATCTGTACACCACACATATTGCACAACACACAACCTGCTTGACATTACTTGTACACTACACACACTGCACAAGACACTGCATCTCACTCTCTAATTTTTGCTTTATCTACATACTGCTTTACATCTGATAAACATACTCATTATTACCCTTTCACATTCCATAGTTGTGGGTAAATGCCTACTTCCCGAGGCTTGCCCCAGAGCCGGATGTAGAGACACCTCCTATGGTGCCACATTCACATAGGTACGACGTGAGGTGCGAGCAGAGGCCGCGAGAGTCTTTCTCATTCTTCCGCCGATATTTTGACACTGTAGCCGCAGCGGAGGTATTTCAAACCTTACAGTTTATCTGAGCTTTGTTTCATATTTGCACTTTTAGTAGCAAATAACAACCTGTATATCCGTCATTTGCAAATCACCTCGCAGCCCTGGGCAGTACTACCTGACGCGGTTAAAGATCAGTTTGTGGGCGCTCGGGAGGCTTCCTGATTCTGACTCTTGCTCGAGGGTCCAGTCTGTCAGGCATGGTACTTGGGATGGCCCTTCTTGCGACAGAGCCTCGATTTTCCTGAGCAGATAGTCCCGATGCCACCTCCCACCTACATGAGGATCACAGAGAGGTACACTGAGTAGGAGATGATTAACTTCACCAGAGGTTGGGATGCGGACTTCTTCAGGCTCGACGGCGACTATACCGTCTTTATCCAGACATATCTTATGCCGCCTCTGCCAGTGTTCGCCGAGGTGAGAGAGACAAACCTATAGCTGCAGTAGGACGAGTGGGAGGGTCCAGGGCGACTCAGGCCCATGATAGGAGAGGTTCCCAGAGGAGACAGAGGGCGGGGTGGCCAGACCTGCCCACTACTATTGTAATACCCCGACCCTCGTATCTGATTCTGTTATCTTTTCAAGCTTTTGTTCTGTATCTCTGAATATCTGTTATGAAATTTTATGTATAAGTGCGGTAAATTGCATGGAAAGAAGACATAGTGACCCTTATCTGTTGAGTTCAAACATTATCTGTTACACTTGAATTGCTTTCATCTGAAATTGGACACCTTAGAGATTTAATTTTCAGAAATTGATTTGATATTTGAAATCTACAAGATTTTTAAGCTTTAATAGGATTTTCTGTGAAATTTTCATTTCGGCATCATAAAGCGATTGATTTTCGTCTTTTATGCTCTTATATATATATTGCTATATATCTATGTCTAAGACTTGTGGAACTTGTGATCAAAACGTGGGACTCTAAGAGGGAGAGAAGAGAGAAACGTGGGTGAGGAATTGGGGGAAATTGTGATTCATCAAGGAAGCTCATCAACTTATTGGATTTGTGTGATTTAATTGAAGGTAATTCAAGTTCTCTTGTGTAGCCACTTAAGAGTTGAGATGTATATATATATATTTGTGTTTGATTCGTGGATGCTCTATATTTGATCTAAGTAGGGTTTCTCATTAATTGGGTATTTTGACATCCTGGAAATCCATTTTAGAGTGTGTATCATTAATCCATGCATTCATGTTAATATTATGTGATGTGGTTGTTAAACTTGAAGAACTTGAATATATTCAGAAAATAGGATGGAATTTGTGGAAGTGTTGGCTTGTTGAAGCCTTTAACTTGGTTTAAATTGACATGATTAAGCTTTCATCCATGTTGTGGTGTTGTTAAGTGGAAGTATTGCATGAATTTTACCTTTGATAGCTTAAAATTGAGTTTTGATTGTGGAATTTTGGTTTGAAATCGGGCTGCCCTGAATCTGGGTTGTCGTCCGCTCGAGCGGAGGTCAAGGCCGCTCGAGCGGGAAAATGCACCTCTCAGCAGTTTTTCTGAAAATTACCCTGTCCGCTCGAGCGGATAAATGTACGCTCGAGCGTAAAAATCAACTATTCAGTATTTTGGTAACTTTGTACTGTCCGCTCGAGCGGACAAGTTGCGCTCGAGCGGAGGACTATTTTGCGGAAAGAAAATGTGATTGTTCCGTTTTTCATGCTTGATTCTTTGGTGCTTATGGATATTTTTCTGACGAGTTTTGATAGTCATATGGTGACACATAACATGACATCTTAAGGATATACAAAGGAAGAATACTAATTTGTCAGCTACATTGTGTGCAGGACACACTCCAGAAGGAATTAATACGCCACCACAACACTGTGAGTAATAGTGCATTGCATATACATTTATGTATCTGTTTTCTGTAAGATATGATCGTAAACTATGTATTGATCTGGAAATGAAAAGAGGAAACCATATTTGTATATCTGTGCCGCAAGGCTATCTGTGCTGAAAGGCTATCTGTGCCGCAAGGCTATCTGGGCTGAAAGGCCAATCTGATAATTCTGGGCCAACAGGCCAATCTGTTTACTTGGTAATGTGCAGCTATGCATTGTGATTTAAATTAAGTAAGTACTATTATTCACCGAGCTTGTCTCATTCTGTAATTTTGTCTGATTCTGTAGGAAGTCAGCTTGGAGAACCGTTTTAGCGCTGCCTCATGCATTTTGTCGGCTTAAGGATAACCAGGCACAGGAGGGAACCCTTACATAATAGACCAGTTTTCTTTGTATATGTAATTTTTGGAATCCATGTTGCTGGTCAGGGTTATTGTATCTATTGTTTTGTGTGCCTAATATCTGGGCTGGATTTGTAGATGTTTTGTAACCTACTTCTGTGTGCATGTTTACCTTTTGTTAAATCTCGATATGGTCCTGGTTTTTGGTAGTTGCTCAATGGATGTGTCTGTTTATTGTCATTTAAAATTTATTGCTTCCGCTCAGGCCCCAAACGCTGTTCATCATAGGTCATTCTGTCTATTTCTGATTAGGTCATGCCCGAACCTTTTAGGGGCAGGTTAGGGACGTGACAACTATGACATGCCGGGGACGTGCTGGAGAGACTTATCAAATTTCCATCGCTCCTGCCCTAGCTGATCACGAGCTTGTCAGAGTTCGAGGCCCGACCCCAGTATGTACCATACTTTACATTCTGTATATTCATTTCATTTCAATTTATACTCCGCAGATTACTAATCACCTCAACACTTTTGTAAGCTTCCATAGAGTACACCGGGCAGGCTCTAGAGCTATCAGCTTCTCTGATGGGGATGGTGCAGACGAGTATGGATCTGCTTAGCATTTACAGTATTCCAGTAAGTTCTCTCAACCTCCGTGCCAAAACCCCCTATAATCTGCTCCATGCTAATCTGATGCATTACATTATTGTGGGAGCCAGAAAATTATAGGTACTAGCTTATTGGGCCTAACCCAAACAAGGCTTGCTAAAGCCCCAACTATTAGGCCTATTCGGCCCACCCCCGTCTATAAAAGGAAGAGACCTCATAACATACAGGTATGTTCTCATCTCTCTCCACACAACACACACCCTTTCAAATGCATATACTATTTCTTCCTTGATACAGGGACTGACTTCATCATCGGAGAGTCCCCGGCCGGCAACCCCGGTTGGGTGGCACCGACTATGTTCATCATTGCAGATCTACAGGGGTAAAGCTCTTCTCTTCGTTGGATCTCCACAACATCCATGTGAGAGGATATTTCATGGTCTCACAATTATCAATACTGCATTTGATACACCGCACTCATATACCGCTCACGGCACCGATACAATGTATCCCATATACTGGCCACGGCCTTCGTACACTACAATCCTTCACCACTCACGGCATTCATATACTGATCACAGCATTCATACACTGTAATTATGTACTGTTCATGACATTTATATACTGCATTTGATACTATACTCAGCTTCGCATATCATAATTGACGCATTTGCCAAATTGTTCTTTTCAGGTCCCATTCCATATGCCAGCCACAGCGGGCGCCCCAGTGGGACCTTCAGTGCCTCCCCGAGTAGCAGGGAGAGAGAGAGAGAGAGAAGGGATGTCAGCGCATAGCCGAAGCAGAGCTAGGCATACTCACATCGGGAGTAGTTCACGGGAGCCTGCCCCAGATGATGATGAGTCTGACGAGGAGCCGGCGAGCCCATAGTCAGCGTCATCTCAGGGCAGAGATGAGGCTAGAGATGGCTCTGCAGAGGGGAGCGGAGATGGTTCTGGTGTCGACTCCGACACAGTTGCAGACGGCGGCGCTGATGGTGACAGCTCCGAGGCCATGCCCAGGAAGAGAGCGAGGACGGCCTCTCGATCTTGAGGTGGTTGGGGATGATTTAGATGTTTTTGCTTTTTGTTACTTTATTTCACTTTTTTGCTAGTAGTTTTTGCACATTGTACAGCCTTAGGCAACTTTATTTTTCTTTAAAACTTGTACTCTTTTGGAAAAGAAATCATGATGGAATGAAAATAGCTTTTGTTTAAAAAAGTGTTACATTTTGCATTCAAAGCATTGCATAACATTACACAGCATGAAAATGAGATTGAACTTTGTTTGAAAATTGCATATTCAAATTGCATTGTCTTAATCAAGTGGTGAATCGACTGACAATTGAAAGAACAAAACAACTCGATAAACAAAACTAGGACTTGACATGCTACTCAAATGTGAATACAACTCGATAAGCAAGACAAGAACTTAATAATCAACGCCAATACCACTCAATAAACAAAATTACAACAACTTGATAAACAGATTGAAACAACACAAGTACGACTTCGCAAAATCGTCACAAAAGCGCATCCAAAGTGGAACAAGACACAAGTTCTTAACACTTCCAACGCATAGACAACTCTAAGAGCAAAATGAGACGCCATCGGCCAGAGTAGGAGGCTACAGGCCACCACAGAGGGCCATCGGCCACCATTACTAGCCGATCGGCTACAAATATGGTCGATCGGCCATCAAACTTGGCCAGTCGGCTACCTATGCAAAAAGTCTCCGGATTGTTGCCACCTGCCTTCCACTCAACACCTTATCTTCTATAAAGGTTCCAACTTCGTGGTTTCTTCATTTTAACACTATTTCTGCCCCAAATGGAAGCATTTCTTGCCCAAAACCTCACAAATTGGATTGCAAACTTGGATGGCTCGGAAAAGTTAAATTTCTGGGATTTCATAATAAATGTACTATTCACGCTGAGCCGCACTACGCTGCATTTTCCGTTCCTCCATGCCGTGGCTAAGTGTTGGAATCCTGTAACTCATGTTTTTAGCTTTGGAGGAGAAGAGATATGTCCCACCTTTGAAGATTTCCAAGCTTTGATGGAATCCTGGCGCGATGAAGAGATCTTGCCCCAATTCCATTTTGGCCACATCCAAGCCTTTGGACGGATGTGTGGACTTACTTTGCATGATGCTCGGTCTTTGATTCATGACGTAGAACTGGACATTCCGAGCTTGATTCATCGGTTTTCTTACGTCAATGACCGCGACGACCATCTTTGGCAGTGTTTTCGGCAACACGCCCTCTGCTTATGCATGTTGTCTCATTTCTTACTTGCCTCAAGCTTCGGGGGGTCTAGCGTTCATTTGACTGAAATTGCCCAAGGCTTAAAGGAGGACAAGAGCTGCATTGCCATGACACTAACTGAGACACTGATGGGTTTGGATGCCTTCCATCGGCGGGAGACAACTAGATTCGCGGGGATTCCACTACTGCTGTAGGTAATGTTTCCCACCCTTCTCACATGTGTGTCTCACATCACTCGGCCCTCAGGCTCTGTTTTTCTTTCAAAACCCTTTTCTCTTTTTTCTCTCTTTTCTGTCCATGTACACCTCTTTATTCTTTAATCTCTCTTGTTTTTCATCCCTCCCCAGATATGGCTAATGGATAAGTTGAAAGTAGTGGACTCATGCCCAGCATATTCAGCACGTGGCTATTTCTTCCGACAACAACTAGTTGATGCCCCAGACGAGGGATGGTGGTGCGAATAGATGTGCAGCCTATCTGCTGTCAACATTGCTCGGCATTGCCCCTGGCTTAATCTGCCGATGATGAGCTACAACATGTCTCACCAGCTAGGCATTCAGCTGATTGGCCTAACGCACTGTGTCTTTTACTTCCCATTTCGATTTCAGCTCCAATTTGGACATGATCAGACTTGCCCGGAAGATGGGGTAGAGTATCCTACTGCATTTCTAGTCCGAGGATCACATCTGGCTCGGTATGCCACATCATGGAGGACGAGAGAGCTTCTGACCCTCGCTTCCACTTTCAATTGCACCCTTTCTGACGAGTGCATAGCTTGGCTCGATGAAGAGGCGCAGACCGAGCCTACTTTGGCATCAGAGGCTTCCACAAGCTCTAGGAGGGGGCGCAGGAACACCTGACTTATCCATGCCCGAGTTTATTTGCCTTATCAGTACTTTCAAGTTTTCTTTATCAATGTAATAAAAAGCAACTTCAATTTATATTCAAGAGTAGGAGAACTTTGTACTGAAATCAATGTAATTGAAGGTTGTGGATACTGAAAATTCTCCGTTATGGTCCAAAAATGGTCTAAGTCGTAAAAAGATTAATTTGAACAAAATCAACTTTTATTAAAACTTTTCAAAACCATTTTCAATATGGATCAAAACTGGACACACTCGAGATCTATCACTGAGATGTACAACCCCGAATCCCAACAACTGGAAAGTTGCCCCTAGTCTGAATAGCACTGCACTGGAGATCATAACCGAGCTCTTGAATGCAGAATAGACAAAGATGACCAACATGATCACATGGACAAAGTTGATTTGGAAGTGTTTGTGGCTGGACTTCAAAATGAACTTGCCTACGTATCCCGAAGATTGGAATCAAGCCTGATGTAGTTCCGTTCAGGTTCACTCATGTATTAACACTCTCCTTTTGCACTCTAACTTTTGTCGAGGCCGCCCTTTCTGGGTTTTCAACCTTGCGAGCTCAGTTTTTCTTATTTCAAATTTTTTGTGCTCTAACTTTTTCCTAGGTCGCCCTTTTGGGTTTTCGACCTAGCGAGCCACTCAGGGATAATATTTCTTCAACTTGTCCATGTTGATCGGTTGGGAGAACTCTAGGCCATCTAGGTCCATAAGAATGATAGCTCAACCCGACCAGATAGACTTGATGATGTAAAGACCAGTCCAATTAGGTCTGAACTTGCCCCGAGGGTTGTGGATCGGTGCTCGGTTGTCTTTAAGCACCAAATCCCCTTCCTTCAAATTCCTGGACTTAACCTTCTTGTTGAAAGCCCTGGCGATTCTTCGTTGATAACCCTGGACGTGATATAGTGCTTTCAGCCTTCTTTCGTCAAACAGCATGAGTTCTTCGAACCTGCTCTGCTGCCAATCTGCCTTAGTTATCTGGCACTGAGCCATTACTCGCAACGATGGAACCTTAACTTCAATAGGCAAAACATCCTCCATCCCATAAACCAAGGAATACGGAGTTGCCCCAGTAGAAGTTCGAATTGATGTCCGGTAGCCCCAAAGAGAAAATGGCAGCTTATCTGGCCAGTCCCTGTAAGTTTCCACCATCTTCTGCAGAATGTGTTCGATGTTCTTGTTGGCGGCCTCAACGGCTCCGTTGGTTTGCAGCCGGTAGCTAGATGACTTATGAAAAGCCACGTTGTATTTCTCCAACAAGTCAATCACCTCCTTCTTGAAGTGGGAACCATTATCCGAAATAATCTCATTCGGGACTCCATAGCAACAGATGATGTTCTTCCTGATGAACTTAGCAACATGCGACACCTTCAACACCACATAAGATTGGGCTTCAACCCACTTCGTAAAGTAGTCTATCGCTACCAGAATATACTCATGTCTGTTGGACCCCTTCGGAGTGACTACTCCAATCACATCAATCCCCCAGACTGAAAACAGCCATGGCAAAGTTATGTTGTACAGCTTCGACGGCGGAATGTTCATGCAATTTGCATAGATTTGACATTTTTGGCATCGTCAAACAAAGCCAATACAATCATCCTCCATGGTTGACTAGTAGTAATCTTGTCTGAGAATCTTCTGCGCTAGCATTACCCCACTCATGTGCGCTCCACACTCTCCTCCTTGGATGGCCTCCATTAGGCGCTTTGATTCTTCTTCATCCACACATAACTTGTGCATTCCCAGATGACCCCGTTTATACAGTTTACCCCCGCAGATGATGAACTGAGCAGCCATTCTTCGAATTGCCCTCTTATCTTTGGCATTTGCCCTTGGTGGATAAGCCTCCTTTTCCAAGAAGTTCCAAATGTCATAATACCGGGGGTTCTTATCTTGTACCTCATCTATGGCGGCAATCAGCTCGTAGGCCAGCATGAATTTCTATTCAATAATTATCAGACACATCTGGACTCCGAAAGGGATGTCCATCATAGAAGATAGAGTCGCTAAAGAATCGGCGAACCTGTTGTTTTCTCTTAATAGATGGGCAAAGTTCAACTTTTCAAACCGAGGAATTAGAACATCCAAGGTCTGGTGATAGATCTTCATTTTTTCTTCTTTAACTTTCCAATCTCCTTTTGCTTGAGATACAACCAGGTTCGAGTCCCCAATGACGTCTAACCTTTTTGCCCCTAGTTCCAGGGCGGCTTCCAGTCCAGCAATACATGCCTCATATTCTGCTTCATTATTCAATACCTTGAACCGGAGCTTGAAGGCTAAGGGTATGCGGGAATTGTCGGGTGCTATCAGCAACATCCCTATCACATACCTGTACTGGTTTGACGCTCCGTCAAAGTACATAGTCCAAGTTTCTTCTTCAACATGCAGAATGGCCTCATCTGGGAACATATATTCAATTGTGTCATCTCTCTCCACTGGGTGATCGGCTAGGAACTCTGCTACCGCTCTTCCTTTCACAGACTTGCACGTCATGTACTTTAGATCGAATTCGGAGAGAAGAAGCAACCAACGGGCTAGCTTACCCGTAAGTGCTGATTTCTCGAAAAGATATTTGATGGGATCTAATCTTGAAACCAGTATTACAGAGTGAGCTAATAGGTAGTGCCTCAACTTCCTGGTAGCCCACACCGAGGCTAGACAAGCCTTTTCTAGCATCGTGTAGCATGTCTCGTATTCCAGTATTTTCTTGCTCAGGTAGTAGATAGCCTTCTCCACTTTGTCCTCAAACTCCTGTGCAAGCATGCAGCCCATCGTCGTTTCGATCACTGATAGATACAATATCAACGGTTTCCCCAGCTCCGGCGGCGACAATACAGGTGGGTTCTGTAGATATTGCTTGATCTGCTCAAAAGCAACTTGGCATCAGTCATCCCATTGGAACTTCTTTCCTTTCTTCAGGAGACCAAACAGTGGTTCACAAGTCAAGGTTAATTTTACAATAAACCGTCTTATGATTTGCACTTTACCCAGAAAGCCTCACACCCCCTTTTCAGTCCTCGGTGGTGGCATTTCTAAGATGGCCTTGATTTTGGAAGGATCGACCTCGATAGCCCTTTGTGTGATCAAGAATCCCAGCATTTTCCCTGCTATAACACCAAAAGTACATTTCTGAGGATTCAGCTGCAACCAGTATCCTTTGATTCGTTGGAAAAATTTCTGCAAGACAGTGTAGTGGCCCTCTCTTTCCTTGGACTTGACAATCATGTCGTCCACGTACACCTCAACCTCTTTGTGGATCATATCATGTAAGATTGTGGTCGCGGCCTGCTGATATGTAGCCCCAGCATTCTTCAAACCAAACGGCATCACCCTATAACAATAAGTTCCCCACAGGGTAGTGAAAGCAGTCTTCTCCCTATCTTCGGGGCCATCAAAATCTGATTATAGCCTGAAAATCCATCCATGAACGAGAGTAGCGCATGCCTAGCGGTGAAGTCCACTAATTTGTTGATATGCGGCAGAGGAAAGTCGTCCTTCGGACTGGCTTTGTTCAAATCTCTGAAGTCCACACATACCCAAATTCTGTCGTCTTTCTTCGGCACTGGAACTATGTTGGCCAACCAAGTAGGGTATTCAGATACCAATAGGAACCCTGCATCAATCTGCTTAGTGACCTCTTCTTTGATCTTTAGAGCCCAATCCGGGCAGATCCTTCAGAGCTTCTACTTAATAGGTCGGGCCTCTAGGTCAAGAGGGATCTGGTGCTGTACAATCTCAGGATCGATTCTAGGCATGTCTTCGTAGGACCACGCGAAAACATCTTTGAAATCTTTTAACAAAGCGACTAAGCACTCGCGTTCCTCAGAAGACAACGTGGACCCGATCTGGACCAGCCGCGGATCCTTCTCTGTACCAACATTAATTCAAGTGATTTCATCAACCAAAGGCTTTACAAACCTCTCTTGCTCTTGATCAATCAAAAGTTTCAAAACTGGAGGAATTTCTTCCTCGTTGTTTTCATCAAAATTTTGAAAGTCCTGATTAATGCAATAAACTAAAGGCACAAAAAAGTACTCAGAAACCACAGCTGTATAGTTCTCATTAATAACATCCAGTCCATCTGATCCTTCGGTTACAATAGACTCAAAGGAAAAAGAAAAAGACGACCTGGACAGGACAGTGGCATCCAGGTTATCACCTCCAGAAATACCTGACTCTGACTCAGACGAACTAGAATATGATTCCAACTCCACAGACTTTGTAGAATCAGATTCTGGTTCACTACTTGATCTAGAACTACTCGATAAAAAGCCTTCCTTGTATTGCCAGACGAGGGAGGGTGCGATGGATGCATCGAGAATACCAGAAAATGGACCCACAGCCGCGCTATCTCCAATCATGGATACCGAGAAATCATCCCCCGAGCGCTCTAGTAAGATCTGAGGATCTGAGAGGAGACAAGCCAGTGCTACCCCCATTTCAAAATCTGTACCACTAGACTCATCCACATTGCACTGCTCAGCCACAACTATTGGGTCAATTTGCTCTTCAGCAACTTTATCCCCTGATAATTACAAGTCAAAGAAAATCTCAAAACTCGGCAAGTGCCGCCTCTCTGAATTCAACCATGGCTTTGGAAAGCCACAGAATGGGAAATCTTCCCCCTTCCGGACAAAGTGTCCATTCAGGGTCCCCTGGATAGGCCTGTGCACCAACTCATAGTGCTTCCCGGCTTGTTTAGCTTTGGCTCATCCAACCATCTCTTTTCATTTCCTTACCCAATCCTCTTTGGTAGGTGTATAACCTAGACCAAAGGTATGGGGATTGTGTGGCACTTTGGCCAATTTAGCGACGCCTTTCCGGCCACTTCTTCCTAATCCCATCCCGGGCACATGTTGAAGCTTGTTCATGAGGTAAAGAGATTATGCACTGACATACAACCCCTCATCAACAGCTAGAAGATCTTGCACCAGTCGAGCCTCAGCCAAGGTGAACCCCGACAAAAAGACATCCTCTACGCCGTGCTCAATCTCCAAAACTGGTGTAGAAACCTCTAGCGGCGGATGTATTGAAGAGTTTCCAAAAACAATTTCCACCCCCTTCTCGTGGGGGTACTTCAACATCTGTTGTAAGGTGGAAGAGACGGCTTTCACCTGGTGCAACCACGACCGCCCAAGGAGTAGATTGAAGGTTGCTGGTACATCCAAGACATGGAACTCAATGTCCTGTTGTCCCGGGCCAACCTGAGTCTTAATCTGTATCGTCCCCATCACCTCCTGACTGGTGTTATCATAGGCCTGTATCACCTGGGCTGTAGAAACGAAATCTGCGGGCTTCAACCTGATAGCATACGCCGTTCTCGATGGACATACATTGATTGCAGATCCCGTGTCGACCAAGACCACCGGTATCCATTTCTTTCTACACTCCACAGAGATATAGAGCGGCTTGTTATGATCAGAGCCCTCAGGTAGCAGCTCTTTTTCTGTGTAGGTTAGGGTCAGCGAAGCTCTGCCCAGGAAAACCAACCCCACCAACTGTTCGGGTGTGGTATCAATTGAAAGTTTGGCCCTATCCATGGCTGTAAGGGTGGCCTGTCTATGAACCCTTGAGGCCATAAGCAGTTCCCAGATGGAGATGTCTGCCTAAATTTTCTTTAGCTGTTTTAGTACAGCTTCTTTCTCTAGCAGTCCGTCCTTCTGTATCTCAGCTTCTCTGTCCTTCCCAGACACCTCCGGCTGGTCCAAGTGTGGGGACTTGAAGTACCGCCCACTTTGGGTCATATGGTCGACCTCCTCAATATACCAGGTGTCATCAGGGAGACTCTGCCCCCAGTCTTCATCTGTATGGGGCAGATGCAAATCGTCGTCTTCCTACCACATGCCCTCAACAACCGATAGACAACTATCCGGCTCTGCTGCAGTTGCTTTCGTGCGCACAGCACATTCTGTCCCCGCAGGGGCCTTGGCCTTTCTAGCCCTATCTTCATTCTCGATTTTCTCTTGCTCAAACCGCCTCAATGCGACTTCATGTTCAGTGTCTGCCGTACACGTACTGCCCAAGTCCCAAGCAAAATTCTTCGCATCGGTGCTCTCGGACGATCCTTCCTTATTCTTAGCCATTCTGGCCACTGTAGATGTTCCAGTTTCTAACTGCCCCTGCCTCAACTAAGACTCCTCGACAATATCTAGCTCGTCACTGAGCCACCCTATAGCATCTGTTGCTCTGTTTGCATCATACCAACCAACATGCACATCTCCCAGGTCCCGCTCATCAAAGAACTATAGGTTGCTGATATCCTCCTCAAGGTCGACTAGGTCATCCACGCCATGACTCGGCCCATCTTCCCGGACAACATGTACCTCTGCCTCAGTTGGCAACTCCACCATCAGCTTAGTCTAGTCTATTGGCACAATATAGCCACACGGGTTATATGCTTCCTTAGTAAAGCTCCCATATCCCTCAGGTTCTGAACTAGCATTCCCATTCTCCTCTAAGGTCACCCCAGCTTTGTCTTTGACAGTCACCACCACTGGCTTGGATAAGGTTAGGGAAGTGCTCATCATGCACAAGTTCATGCTATCTGGAATGAACACCTTAGACTTAGGCAGGTGGGAGGGTGTGATGTATATGCTAGGGTCATACGGGATGGCTGTGGTTTGAATCAGGTTGATTTGCTTGGATGGTGGAGCTCGGTTATGTGGTGGAAGTGGGTTGGTAGTGACATTTGGCTCGTCGGGAGGCGCAATCACCTTGTTGTCAATGAGATCTTGGATCTGATAACATAGTCTGAAGCAGAAGTCGGTGTCGTGACCTTGCTGCTGATAAAAGGCACAGTATTTAGTCGGGTCATGCTTTAAAGGGAGAGGATCGGGTAGAGGCCGTTGTTCTAACGGTTTAAGATGTCCTTTCCTGAGTAGGACCCCTAGAGCTTTAGATAAAAGCATATAAAGTGGGGTAAAAACCCTCTTGCCTCGGGATGGATAGTTTGCTAGTTGAAAGGTAGTTCCGGACGCGCCGGTGAAGGACGTGGCTATTTTTGGGGTGGTGGTGGTGACCATGCCCATATCAGAAGTTCTTACGGCTGCACTACTACTAGTAGTTGCATTCGAACTGCGGGTAAACGCCCTCTTGGGCTGCTCTCTCTTGTGGTCAATCAAACCTTGCTTCATGGCATCCTCAATCTTGTGTAAGTCTGCAAAGGTGGAGAGGGGTAAGACGATCATTTTTTACATCAGCTTGGCTTGGAGGTTGCGCACAACCATCCTTATCTGATCCTTCTCGAGTGGCCGAGTTGTCATCCTGGAGGCCTTAGCCCTCCATCGAGTGACAAAGTCAGAAAAGCCTTCCTTCGGCTCTTGCCTGGTCGCTTCAAGATCACAGGTCATGACCTCGATCTAGGTGTTGTATGAATATTGAGCAACAAAGGCCTCGGCCATCTCCTCCCAACTCCTTTTCACTGAGTCCTCCAGCTTGGCGTACCAAATGGCCGCAATACCCGACAGGGTCCGACCGAAGAGTGATAGCTTTTGCAATCTGGAGAGGCCCGTTGGCCGTAGGATATTCGAGAATAACCGCAGATGTACTAAAGGATCTCCAGAACCGTCAAAACGGTCTATATATGGCGTCTTAAACTAGTCCAGCAATGTCACTACTGAATCGGTGTAACCATCCTCTATGTCTGGAATGGAGTTAACGCCTTGGGCCCTCTTGAACAGCATTCCAAGCTTTACTCACTTTCAGTGCGGTTGGATCCACCTCAAATTCAAACGGTGTGTCCACTGGATTAGCCGGTGCTTTAGACAGTTAAGGTGAGATTAGCGGTGGGACTGGCCCTGTAGGAACATCCGTATCTTCCTGAACGTTCGCTGTTTCCCCAGGTGTTGGAACCCTAGGTGGGGGTGGGGGTGGATGCGAAGCAGATGCTTTGGCTTGTTGTGGTTGCTACTGTTGTTGAAGCCTGGCAATTAGTTCTGCCTATTGAGCTACAACCTCTGCCTGACGTGCGGTAACCTCTGCCTAGCAAGCAGCATCCTGCTGCATGGTCTCTTGGAGTTGGCACATCATGTCTTCCATACTGACTGTAAAGTGCTGATTTGACTGGATAGGTGTATGTTCCTTCTCTGAGGTAGAAGCAGATATCTCAGCCCAACTGCGCACAGGTGAGGTAGATAATGACCGCTGATCTGGTAATTGCTGTACTAATGATCTGTACCTAGATGACCTCCATCTCGTAACTAGGGGTAATGCAGCAAACACTGGTTGTCCGTCAACTAGATCCTCAGATCGATGAATTCTCCCAATCCGGATCCAGATTGCTTGAGGGGGATCTGCCTCGTCGGAAGCAATGATGCAATATTACCTTGCAAAAAGGAAAATAAAGCAAAATAAGGAAACAAAAAGCAGAAAAACGGACAGCATTTCGGCTTAGATAAAGACAACACACAGTTGATAGTCATAAGCTGAACAAACTGTTCTCAAACACTGATCTCTGCCCCAAAATCATTGCCTCAAATCTAATACCCCTAGATACTGATGTCCTCGGACTGATACCCAGACTTGCAAACTGATACATGCATTCCTATAGAGACACACTCTAAAAGCACATAGCAAGCAAGTGAAAGCCAAAGCACCCTTATGGAGGGGTAGGGTTTCCCTGTCCTACTTTTTTCAGGAGCTAGGGTTTCACTACGCACGTATGCGGTTTCGAACAACCCACATTCGGCTAAGCAACTTGTCCTAATTTGGAATGGTCTCTATGGCTTCCGATATGCACTAGGTCGAATGGTCAAATAAGGTGCCTCGGCAAAATCGAGGTTTGTGTTCCCATCGTGGCAGAGCCCATAACCGGTCAGCCTTATGGCACGCTTTTCCAAGTAAGCCTCCTGCAAACCGTTCAGGAATAGCAGATGGCAAATACTGTGACTTAAGCGCACCAATGCAAATGTAATGCAAAGAAACACATAAGTATAGACAAAACAATATATCATGATGTTCGAGTCAAGTTCTCAAAATCCCCAACAGAGTCGCCAGAAACTGTAGACCGCTCGAACTTCCTCCGCGTGCCCCCCCTTTTCGGAGAGGGCGCGAATTAGGTTCATAGCTACTACAGTTCGGACTCCTGTCACGGTTCTAAATCTAATCTCACAAAGTGCAATGGAAGACTAATAAATCACCAAAGAGGCCAAATCTGGCAAATTGTTTTGAAAAATCGATTTTAATCAAGAAGTGCCAAACATGGACTGCTTTGCCAGATTATAGAGTCGCCACCTAAATGTTTTATTTTGGGAAATTTAGGAAATCCTAACTGGTGCCTAAGGCCACGTGTCCGTCATCACCAAAGTTGCCTCGGCTCGGGAACTTGGGGAGCACCCCCGCTCGCCCGATCAAAGGATCGACCTCTACTAAGCATGATATGTTGTTATATAGACACGTGTTCTTATTCCAATTATTTAGCTAGCTTACTATGTGACGCGCACAACATACAAGTATAGACTAAATCGCTCGGTTTGGAACAAAACATCTCTTGTTTCTTTTTCGAAAATGGTTTGAGATACTACTCGCAAGTAGGCTAAAACGTGGATTTGCCACCAAACAAAGTGGGCTTAAAACATGATGGTTTGCCACTCCAAGTGGGCTTAAAACTCACATTTTGATGAATTGTTCCAATTCAAGTAATGAAGCCTTCATCCACAGGCATTCATGCAGTTATAACAATTAAGAAAATAGCATCATGGCAAGCATGCTAAACATGTCAGTTACTTACACACATGCAAGGATACTAAAGCGAAAACACTTACAGTGTACTCCGAGCCAAAATAGAGAACTAGTTAGAAATCAATGCATGATCCTAACTATGTCAAGATGCCTAATGCAACGCATGCAAAAATGCAACTAAATAGGCTTGACTACATAAGATGACATATGAATGCGACAATTGATACACATATTCAAATAAGTGTGTTGAAATACAATGCAGTTTGAATGATGCACCGAGCCCGGTGCATGCAATACAAATGAATGATGTAAAAATGCAAGCATAAGGATGCTAATCAAAACGTGCCCTAATCTAACCATCGAAAGCAGTTAAATAAAAGAGAGAAAGACATGGGGTTTGAAAACATTCACACACACACAGGCACACTTATTTCAACATTTTCCCTCTCGACGGAGGGTTCGAATAAATAAGCTAACAAGCTACGCTAAGCTACTTATTGCAAATCAACTAATTAACTATTCTAGCTAATTAATTACAAACCGAATTGAAACTAGCTATGCTAAGCTAATTAGAATGTTATAACATGAACTAAGCTAAATTAATTACAGCGCATGTAATTAACTACAACTAGCTAGCAAAGCGATAAATGGCCTCGCAGGCGAAGGAGATATGCATGCTCAGTTGCGTTCTCCCAGAAATCTACCGCCTTGCCTCAAGATGCCTCTATTTGCACACTTTTGGATTTCTGAAAATTGTGCCAACTTCCAGATTGCTTCTGACCCATCTTAGGAACATGCTGAGGGATGATCAGCCATGATTGGTGGTAATCAGCCAGTACTTGTGGCCGGTTGGCTGCTTTGGTGGCCAATCGGCCACCGATTCCCTGAATTTTTCTTTTTGCTGCAACAGAGCATAAACAGAGGCGTGGCAGTGTATTTGCAAAGAAATGTGTGTGCAACTACCCTCCTTATCATATCTCAAGCTCAAAAGAGCGTAGTACTCGGCTCTCAAACCACCAACCATGCATCTCAATGCATGATGGCCAAAGAGTCAAGCTTGCACAATGTTAGTGAATGCACAAACGAGACTCGAAGAGTCGTCACCCTATCATGCATGATCAAGGGTGACAACGACTAAGAAACGCAACACGTTTCATCACTTTGAGTATGAAACGTGCCACATTCCTTGTGTTTGAATTAACGTTTGATCCAAACACAATGCAATGCAAACAACATGCTTATCTTGTGTGTTTTACTTGATTTGGTTCTTGTTTACACATTTTAAATTACCGATTAGCCCTTTAATCGATTAAATCCAAAGTGATAGTCCTCTAATTGGAAAGAAGACTTGAACCACAAGCGTTTTGAGCATGAAAGAGACTACATGCCATTGGTAATAAACTCCCGAAAGAATTAAACCATTAGGCACAAATGCCTCAATTTCACTCTCAAACCAACAAAGGGTCTAAAGCCACTTTCCAAGCAAAGTAACAGTTGAAGAACGGAGTGATATGGCATACATTTCAGCACTGAAATAGGATGCTAAATGACATCAAAGCATGAAAATGATGCATGCAAGACATGCTCGAAGTCGAAAGCATTGAAGCAAGCAATGAGCATAACACTATAAGCATGCAATACCAAGCACAAATGACCAAACCAACCCTGGACAGAGGTTAAACATGCCAAAATAGTGGCCTAATCATGTTGAAACTTAAGCTCAAAAAGCAAGAGAAGCATGTTCATTTGATGGCTCACAAGCAAGGCACAAAGCTCAACTCTCAAAAAGCACTTAAAGAGTGATTTAAGTGGAAGCATGGCAAAGATATAAGCTCTAAAATTACATACCAAATGATGTCATATCACATAAACATCACAAATAAGGCATGCTAGGGGTCTCAAAACTCAAGACTATGAAAGCCTCTCATTCTATAGCCATACAAGGCAAGCCATACATGACCAAGACCACTCAAAACAGTCCAAAAGCATGCCAAAACAATGCCAAAAACATGTTGAAGTGTAGCCAAAATAAGCTAGAATGGGAAGCCAAATCACCAAGTACACTAGGTTAACGAGCGAGTTTACACCACAAGTGCAAGACGCATGCAAGAGGTGACCAAACTAGCCAAAAACAGAGTTATATCATGGAAAATCAGTGGCAAAAACATGCTTACACCAAGCTTCAAAAGGGTAGAAAAGCATGATCACTTTGTAGGCCATCAACACATGTAAACAAGAGATAGAGAGGGGGGACCACCCCCTCCTATTTTGGACCTCAAAACCACCTTTCCACCACTGAAATCCCTCTGAGTTTTAGTGGTAAAAAAGCCAAAACGAGGATGTTTGAAAAGCTTTAAAAGGTGGTACAAAAGCTTATCAAATAAGCAACCAAAGAGGGTAGACCACCCCTAACCCCAACAAGGACTCAAACCAGCATTTTTAACACTTAAGAATAGAGATTTTAGTAGTTAACAACCAAGCCTAAAATAGCATGCAAAGGTGGCTTAGATGGTGTACAAAAATAAGCTTAAAAGGGGAATAAGCTCACCCTTGAAGGACAACAGCAAAACAACAGCTTTTTTGAGCAAAAACCAACTTTAGGAAGTCCAAACAAACCTTAAGGAATCTCAGCTCCAAGGTCAAGATGTTTGGCAACCTGTTCCAAGCAACCAACTGTAACAAGCCGGCGAGGGACCTCGGTGCTACAGTTCAGACTCCCGTTGTCACGGTTCTTAATCTGAACCAAAGAGTCCAAATCCGGCAAATCGTTTTGAGAAAACAGATTTTTTGAAAGAAGTGCCAAACATGGACTGCTTTGCCAGATACAGAGTCGCCACCTAAATATTTTTTTAATGGGGGAATTTAGGAAACCCTGACTCGGTGCCAAAGGCCACGTGTCTGTCATCACCAAAGTTGCCTTGGCTCGGGTGCTTGGGCACGATTGGAGAAGGTCAGCTATGAGCACCCCCTCTCGCCCGATCAAAGATCGGCCTCTACTAACCGTGATATCTTGTTTTGAAAGCATTATGCGTTCTTATTCCAATTATTAGCCTAGAATTACTATGTTATGCGCACAGCAAACAAGTATAGACTAGATCGCCTAATTTGGAATAAAACATTGCATATCCGTTTGTTTGAAAAACGCTTTAGAATTTGCTACTCGCAAGTAGGCTAAAAATACGGATTTCAATGAGTCATTCCAACTCAAACAATCCAACCTCCACCCATAGGCATTCAGGCAGTTATATCATATAAGCATCTAGCCACAGGATAAGCATGCTGTCACGTTAATGTTCACACTCGTGTGAGATGCTAAAGCATAAAATACTTACAAAGTACTCCGTGCCAAAACAAGAACATATTAGTTAATCATGCGCGTGATTCTAGTTCATGTTAAGTGGCTAATTGTGGACACCCCATTTTTGACCGACCTTAAGACTCAGACGTCACCGGTTGAGCGCTCGGTCATGTTGCATACTGTGCTCGTTCAGAAGTCTCATAGTCGCGGCCGCGTGCCTTGCCTCCGGACTTCCGAACCATCTTCTCTACCTTGTCTCGGTTTGCGAACCAGGTTCGGTTTTCTCTGTTTTCTTTCCTGAGGGAAGGGAGTGATCCCGTAGATTATCTCCCGGTGGCCGTGAGCTACTTTTCGTGGCCGTAGGCCGTTTTGCCCATTTCGGAGCCCGGTTCCCGGTTTTCGGAGCCGTCAGGCTGTGTGCCTCGGCTCGGGACCGCCCAACCATCTCCGACTTCTCCAGTTTTTGAAGGAGACCTCTGTTTTAATGTTCCGAGGAACAGTGGGGCCCTAGATGCCCACTTCGCAGCCGAACACCACTTCCGGTGCCCGGCGACCCATTTTCGGGACCCCGAACTGCGTGATTTGGGCCCCGAGCATTCATTTCGCATCCGCTTTCTCCGGTTTTTGGCGGAGACCTCTGTTTTAACATTTCGAGGAACCCTGGGGCCCCCGATGCCCACTTCGTGGCCGTATGCCACTTTCGGTGCTCAGAATCGATTTTGGGACCCCAAATCGCCTTGCTTTTGGTCCCGAGCATTCATTTTGCATCGGTTTTCTCTGATTTTTGGCAGGGACCTCTGTTTTGTCATCCCGAGGGACACTGGGGTCGCAGATACCCACTTCGCTGCTGAATACCACTTCCGGCACCCGCAGCTCATTTTCGGGATCCCGAATTGCTCGGTTTTGGCCCCGAACGTTCATTTCTCATTGGTTTTTGTTCAAACTTGGCAGGTACCTCTGTTTCAACACCAGGAAGATCACTGTGGGGTGGGAGGCCAGCAATTATCCCAGATAGCCAGTTTCGCTCCTCCGGAGCCCGTTTTTCTCACTTCCGGGCCAATGTTGAACACCTTGGGGGTATTTTCTTCCAACCAAAGTTACATATCTGTGATCAGAGGACATGGGAGGACACTTTGGTATGGTGGTCGGCCAGAGATTATTGGTTTCATTTTTGGGCCTCTCCTTCAAGCTCTATGTTGTGACTCCTGCTTCAGTGTTGCCAATTTCCGACCTTGGAACCTTGTTGCACACATCTAGGAGGACACTTTGGTATGGTGGTCGGCCAGCAATTATTGGTTTCATTTTTGGGCCTCTCCTTCAAGCTCTATGTTGTGACTTCTGCTTCAGCGTTGCCAGATTCCGACCCTGGGACCTTATTCTACACACTTGGGAGGACACTCCTGCATGGTGGTCGGCCAGAAAATCTTCACTTCAATTTTGTGCCATGGCCGGCCGGCCAGGAGGGGTAGCTGGCCGACCAGGTGGGGTGGCCGGCCGGCCACCTCCCACAAATTTACCTGGCCGGCCAGCTTCCTGCTTTCCAGCCTGTCCCAGCTGTCCGGATATTTTCCAACATATCCCGGGGCATCCGGGGGATATTTCGGGAGGGAAAGATTGGGTGCTTTCCCTCCCCTTTTACACCCTATTTCTTGTTTATTTAAAGGGCCCTCCCTCTCCTTCTTCAAGGTTGGAAAAAATTGTCTCAAGAGATCATCTTCAAATTCCTCCATTTTCATAGCTCAAAACCTCAAAAAGCTTCTAAGTCCCTAGGTCTTCTCTTCATCAACACCTAGCCTCACCATCCCTACTACCATTCCAGCAGCTAGGAAGTGAATTTCAGAGGTTGAGAAGCTACAAATCAAAGCCAAGAATCAAAGAAAGACAAGTCTTCAAGGGTAAGTCTTCAAAACCAACTTTTAGGGCTTTTTCTTGATTCATTTCTATACTCCAATTGGTTGAGAATTGGGGCTCCGACCCCTACTTCTTTTGTGCTTGTTTTGAGGCCCTCTACAACTTTGTAGAAGGGCTCAACTTCATTTGATGCTCCTATGATATACTTGTTTCAATACCTAGCTTTTATGCCATTATCTTGCATGCTAGTTTAGGCCTATTTCCTTTTGTTTTCAGGGATCCGACCCCTACTGGTTTTGTGCTCATTTTGAGCCCCTCTACAACATTGTAGAAGGGCTCAACCTCATTTGGTCATTATATATACCACCTCCTTCAAATTTCATCAAGTGTGCCATTTTTGTATGCAACTTTTGACCTATTTCTATTTGTTTTTGGGACTTCGACCCCTACTGACTTTGGTCTTATTTTGACCCCCTTTACACATTTCATGAAGAAAATTTTGTCATTTGGTGCTTGCTTTGCATGACTCTTGTTATAGCCTCTTTTGAGCTCCATTTTTGCATGGAATTGTTAGCATGATTTTATTCTGATTTTGAGGATGTCATCTTCTGAAATTGTGCCTTTTTTTAGCTCTTCTCCAATGTTGTAGAAGAAAGTTTGTCCATTTGGGGTTTGCATATGTCACTTGTCTCAATACTCCTCTTTTGGCCACTAACTTTGCATGCTATTGTTGATCTATCTATGCTTGCATTTTGGCCATGTTTGTTACTGAAAAATGCCATATTTGGGACTGCCTTGCTACTGTTCTTGCTTCCATGATCATATTTTGCATGTATGGCATGGCTATAGGCCATTTCGGGGCTTAATTTCACACTCTCGGGATGAATGCATGCTTCGAGTGTCATTTCGAATTGTTTCGGGGCTGTTTTCCCCTTTATTTAGGTGCTGAAATTCCATTTCCATGCTTGCATATCATTTCCCATGCCATTTGTATCATTTTTGCATTGCCTCGGTTTATGCGTGCCAATGGGCACGCACTTCGAGGCACCTCATTCTTATCATTCCGCAGCCTATGTGAGCGTGGTGAGGCTATCTCATGTTGGCATAAGCCCAATTTGCATTTTCATGCTTCTACATCATTGCCCGATTTGCGTGTCCGCTGACACGCTGCTTCGAGGCAGTTTTGTTTTTATCCGACGGCCTCCTATGTGAATGAGCTGAGGCTCTCCCATATTGGTGTAGGCCCATGGTTGCATTCCGTATGCCATCACGTTCAATTGTATCCTCGCGCCGGTTTGCGTTGCCGCGGGCACCCATTTCGAGGCACTTCGATTTTATCCGTTTTTTTTCATTCTTTCATCATCGCCGACGGCGCTACCAGGCACGCTGCTTCGAGGCACTTCGGTTTTATCCGATTTTCATTCTTTCATCATCGCCTGACGTTTGCGCTACCAGGCACGCTGCTTCGAGGCACTTCGGTTTTATCCGATTTTCATTCTTTCATCATCGCCGACGGCGCTACCAGGCACGCTGCTTCGAGGCACTTTGGTTTTATCCGATTTTCATTTCATCATCGCCTCAATTTGCGGCGCTACCAGGCACGCTGCTTTCGAGGCTCTTCGGTTTTACCCGATTTTCATTCTTTCATCATCGCCTCGATTTGCGCGCCTGTGGGTGCGCGTTTCGAGGCACTTCGATTGTATCCGGTTTCCATTTTGTCATCACCTTGGTTTGCGTGCCCGTGTGCACGCATTTCGAGGCACTCTGTTTTATCCGCTTTGCATTTCATGCCATCGCCTCGGTTTGCGTGCCCGTGTGCACGCTTTTCGAGGCTTCTCATTTTCATCTCATTTTCATAGCATCGTGCATGCTAGGTTGTATGTTAGTTGCATTTCATGCATACCATGCATTTTGCACGGGAAATGAGGCGCGTTCTGTACTCCGAGTAACGGAACGAGTCTCAATTCCCAAGTCACCGACACTCCGGATTACCCATGATGGAGTTAAGTTTTGTTGTAGCATTCATCCCTATATTGAGTTGTGCAATTCGGCTCCTCGGCCATCATGCATCGGTATGCACGATTGGTGGCACGAGGATCGAGGCATGCATATATTTGTAAAATACATTGCTATGCCCTTTTCCTGCTCTCTGTTGCAGCAAAATCAACAATCAACAACTTTTCGGAGGCTGGCACGCATTTCGAGAAAATTGCAAACAGAGGCTAATCAGGGCATCCCAGTGGATTTCTGCGCCAAGCAGCCCAGCATATACCATTCATCAGGAGCAAGGCAGTCCCTGGCTTGCATGCCAGTTTTACTTTTCTGTAATTAATTTGTTAATTAATTAGAAATCGGTATATTTATTCGGATCAGATATTCTTTTATTCGATCAGATTATTATTTTATTCGGACCCTACGTGCGAGGGCATAAATGTAATAAGGGTGTGTGAGTGCGATGTATGTCTTCCAACCCCATTTCTTTCTCCCTTTATTTACCCGCTTTGAATGGTTAGATATAGGGCATATTTCAATTAGCATACAAGATGACAAAGATGTTTGCATCATTCATCTGCTTTTGCACGCACTGCCTCGGCGATCATACAAACCGTGATTCAGATTTCAATTCCAAGTTGAGTACTTGATAGTGTTGCATCTCATATGCCATATTTAGAATAGCCGAGCCTGCTATCTTAGTTGCATTTTGAATGTGTTGCATTAGGCATTTCAGCACATCTAGGATCATGCATGGATTTCTAATGAGCTTTTGTTTTGGCTTGGAGTACTAGGTGAGTTTTATGCTTTAGCATACTTGCATACGTGTGAGTGTTGCCATGATTGCATGCTTACCATGAGGCTATATGCTTATGTGATATAACTGCCTTGAATGCCTGTGGGTGGAGGTTGAGTTATTTGAATTGGGACAATACATTGACTGTTTGTTTTAAGCCCACTAGATAGTGGCAAAATCATGTTTTCTAAGCCCACCCGAGGGTGGCAAATCCGCATTTTAGCCTACCTGCGGGTAGCACCTTCACACCATTTTCAAACAAACAAACATGAAATGTTTTGTTCCAATTCAGACGGCCCAGTCTATACTTGTTTGCTGCGAGCATCACATAGTAACCTAGGCTAATAATCAGAATAAGAACTCACAAAGTTTTCAAAAACAGATATCATGGTTAGTAGAGGCCGGTCTTTGACCGGGCGAGAGGGGGTGCTCACGATGTGACCTTCCCTAATCGTACCCTAGTTCCCGAGCCAACTTTGGTGATGACGGACACGTGGCCTTTCGGCACCGAGTCAGGGTTTCCTAAATTTCCCATTTTAAAATATTTAGGTGGCGACTCTGTTATCTGGCAAAGCAGTCCATGTTTGGCACTTCTTTCAAAAAATCTGTTTTCCTTCAAAACGATTTGCCAGATTTGGACTCTTTGGTTCGAGATTTAGAACCGCAACAAAAATCGAGTCCGAGTCAGAAGGGTTATTCGCTTAGCGAGGCCCTCATGGGCGTTGTTACAGTTTCTGGCGACTCTGCTGGGGATTTAGAGAACTTGACTCGAACTCGTGATATCTGGTTTTGACTACATTTGTGTGTTTCTTTGCATTGCATTTGCATTGGTGCGCCTAGGACACCGTGTTTGCCATCTGCTATTCCTGAGCGGTTTGCCGGAGGCTTGTCTTGTCAAGGCATGTCCATAAGGCTGACCGGTTACGGGCTCTGCCAGTATGGGAACACAAACCCCGGTTTTACCGGGGCACCCTTTTTGACCATTCGACCTAGTGCATATTCGGATCCATAGTGACCATTCCAAACTAGGACAGGTTGCTTACCCGATATAGGTTGTTTGAAGCCGCTGTGTGCGTAGTGAAACCCTAGCTCTTGACAAAATAGGACAGGGAAACCCTACCCCAACATAGGGGTGTTTTGGCTCTCACTTATCTGCTATGTGCTTGTTAGAGTGTGCCTCTACAGGGAATGCATGTATCAGTATGAGTTTGGGCATCAGTTTTTGAATTTGGGAATCAGGCCTGCGGGCATTATCCAGTATTTGGGAATCAGTTGTCCGCGGATATCAGATTCAGTTTATCAGAACAGTGATACAGGAATATTGACCAGTATTTGAGGACAGTGTATAGCCAGCTTACCAACTGTGTGTTGTTGTATACCCGACTGTGTGTGGTGTATTCAATTTAAGCCGTTATGCTGCCCGTTTTATTTCTGGTTATTTATTTCTTTTTCGCTTTATTTATCCTTTTGCTAGGGACAGTTTGTAGCACAATTGCTTCCGAACCCGTCGATACCCCCCAAGCAATCTGGACACGAGGTCGCCGACTCAACCGATCCGAGGATCTAGTTGACGGACATCCAGTGTTTCACTCACTACCCCCTGTTATCAGAAGGAGGCCGAGAAGGCACAGTATATCAGAGCACAGATCACCAGAACAGCAGTCTACTATAGTGTCAGATAGTCGGGTTGAGATTCCTATTTCTGCTATAGAGACACACTTGCCAGTTTTTCAGATGGAACAACAGAACCCAACAATAGAGGCGATGATGCGCCAGATGGCTGAAAGCATGAAGCAAATGCAAGACGATGCTATCCGCCAGGCGGAATTTTCCAAACAACAAAGCCATCGCTATGGCCCAACACCGAGTTGATCGCCAGATTACAACAAAGAGAACAGACTGCTTCGCAGACCAGTCCCTCCACCAGGCTCCATTGTTCGAACAAACATCTATCAAGCGTAATCCTCCCCAAATCCCCATAATGCCCTCCAAATCCGAATACCCAAGCTACCCTCCCAAATCCACAAAATGCTCGCCTAACCCCCAAACATTCAAGAGGACACGGTCTTCCAATCTGGCCGCTCGCCCCGCTTCTACCACAACTGTCCAAAAACATTACCCCTAACCACCCGACTCTCCATTTGAGTTCGAGGTAGACCGCATACCAAATTGAGCAAGTTGGAGAAGATCTTTAAGAAGTCTCAAGGGTGAAGGCCATCCCAGATATTGAAGGCGGCTATCTCGATGTGGCCGTGACTCACGGACAGATTTAAAATGCCCCAGATCGATCGCTTTGATGGGTGCGAGGATCCTATGGTCCACCTCCGCTATTCTCGACATCTTAAGACCAATGGGCCTAACCCGACCGCAAAAGCTTTCTTTGTTCGGTCGAACCCTGTCGGGTGTGGCATCCACTTGGTACTCAAAACTCGATGATGATGTGAAAACAAACTGGGATGAGATGGCCGAGGCCTTCATCGCGCAATACTCATATAACACGCAGATCGAGATCACCACTCGGGATCTCGAGACAACGAGGCAGGAGCCCAAAGAATCTTTTTCTGACTTTGTAACCCGGTGGAGGGCGAAGGCATCGATGATGACCTTAAGGCCAACAGATAGAGATCAGATCCGGATGATTGTGCGCAATCTCCAGCCGGCGTTAATGAAGAAGATGATTGTAGTCCCCTTTCCCACTTTCGCAGATTTACATGATATGGGGATGCAAATAGAGGACGCAATGAAGCAAGGTCTGTTTGACCAAGATCGGGATCAGCCCCGAAGAACATTTAACCGAAACAACAATGCGGGCCCGAGTGGCTCTTCCAATACAAGAACTTCAGAGGTCGGAATGGTCACCACCAATCCCCCTCCCCAACCAAGGTCCGCAGCGGCCACACCTTTTTCTGATGCCTCTGGGAGCAGTAATCAAGCCCCAAGATACCAACCCAGGGGTCAACGAACCTTCTCCCCACTCTATATGCCTTTGTCTAAAGTCCTCGGGGTTCTAGTCAGAAAGGGGCACCTGAAACCCTTGGAACCGAGGCCTCTACCGAATCCACTCCCCCCTTCCCATAACCCAGCCAAATATTGCCAATACCACCAACAGCATGGTCATGACACCGACCAATGCTACAGGCTGCGTCATGAGATTCAAGATCTCATTGACAAAAACATCATTCTACCTCCTCAAGGACCCAACGTCACAAACAACCCACTCCCCAAACACAACCAAGATCCACCAAAAAGAGTCAACCTCATCCATACTGGGGTCGCTTCATATGATCCCAGTATCTATATCACTCCCTCCCACCTACCCAAGCCAGAGGTGATCCTCCCTGATAGCACGGACTTGTGCATGATGGACACCTCTACACCCCAACCTGAGCCAAAGGTGGTGACCACCGAGGATGGAACGGGGCAGGCTTCTGAGGAGAGCAAAACAGTTGAATCTGGGGTGGAGCTATCTGAGAATTTAGCTGGCAGAGCTTATGATCCGAGTGGATATATCTTGTCAATGAGCCAGTCTAAGCTGAGTATGGGGTTGCCGGAAGAGGCTGAGTTGTGTATGATCCGGGGGGACAAGCTTGAATCAGCGGGGGATGATTTGATTGCAGTGGAAGAGGACTTCGCCAACCTTCAATTCTACGAGCAGGAATCAGGGGATGCATCGATTAACTGGTTCGAAGATGAGGAGTCAGCAGAAGTCGTCGGGTGGTTGGATGATCAGCCTGATATTGTACCATTTGTGGCCGGAAGGGCCGAGGATCAGATTACATTGCCGGAGAGCGCCGGTACGAAGAATTTCGCTCAGGAACAAAACATTTTGAAAACCGCACAGTTATTGTTGGAGGAACAAGGAAAAAGATGGGATTCTGAGAGAGCCCGAAAAGCAAAGAATCACGAGGAAGTTGAGAGTGCTGCGGGCACGAAGACTGAACATGCTGTGGGCATGCGGAATGAAAACGCTGAGAGCGTAAACTTACCAGAACCAGACAGATGCCTGCTAGATGCTAATGGAATGTGGTGGGAAGATGACGACTTGTATCTTGCCCACACAGACGAAGATTGGGCAGGTGGCCAACCAGACAGCACCTGGTACCTCGAGGAGGTGGACCATATGACTAGAAGTGGGCGGTATTTCAAGCCCCCACACCTTGATCAACCCGAGGCATCAGGGAAAGATAAGGAGGCAGAGAAACAGAAAGAGAAGCAAGTGGAAGAAGAGGCTGTACTGAAGCAGCTAAAGAAAATACAGGCAGACATCTCCATCTGGGGACTGCTCATGGCTTCGAGGGTGCACCGGCAGGCTGTCTTATCTGCCATGGACAGAGCGAAACTTTCCATCGAAACTACGCCGGAACAACTAGTTGGTTTGGTCTTCCCGGGAGGAGGTTCCCCGGCATTGACCTTTACGGACAAAGAATTGCCGCCGAGGCGTGGATCATAATGCACTTCTACATCTCCGTAGAATGCAAGGACAAATGGATTCCGGTGGTGCTTGTTGACACCGGGTCCGCTATCAATGTCTGTCCGGCCAGAACGGCGTATGCAATTGGGTTAAAGCCTGCGGACTTCACACCGACTACTCAAGTAATCAGAGCATATGATAATACAAGCAGGGATGTCTTGGGGACAGTGAAAATCCAAACCAAGATTGGGCCTGGACAACACGAAATAGATTTTCATGTCTTAGAGGTCCCTGCATCTTTCAACATGCTTTTGGGGCGACCCTGGTTGCATCAGGTGAAGGCCGTTTCATCTACTCTGCATCAAATGGTGAAATACCCCTATGGAAAGGGAGTAGCCATTGTTTTTGGGAACTCATCAATCCATCCCCCTCCGGAGATATCTACGCCAGTCCTGGAGATTGAACACGGCATGGAGGACATGTTTATATCGGGATTTACTTTGGCTGAGGCCCGGGTGGTACAAAACATTATGGCTGTGAATGAGGGTTTGTATGTCAGCGCTCAAGCCGTATACCTCATGAATAAGCTACAACATATCCCGGGGATGGGATTAGGAAGAAGCGGCAGGAAAGGAGTCGCTGCGTTGGCCGAAGTGCCACATAATCCACATACCCTTAGATTGGGTTATCTGCCCACCAAAGAAGACTGGGCAAGAAAAGGAAAGGAAATGGCCGGTAGGGCCAGAGCGAAGCAGGCTGGGAAGCCTTTTGATCTAATGCATAGGCCCATCTGGGGTACCCTGAACGGACGCTTCGTCCGGGAGGGGGAAGATTTTCCATTTTGCGGCTTCCCAGAACCATGGTTGAGCGCGTACCAGGTTTCGAAATCTTCTTCGACACGCAATCTGTCGGGGATAGCGTTGCGCGAGCGCATGCACTCCAATAACCGAGATTGAGCGAGAATCTGGCAGAGGATCCCGAGGGCACTGAATTGAAAATGAGAGTAGCACTGGCATGTCTCCTCTCTGATCCTCCGATCGACCAGGATTGCTTGGGGAATAACGTCGCGGTTTCCATGATTGAGATGAAACGGTGCGGGCCAACCAAAGACTATCTTGGACGATCGATCGCACCCTCTCTCATTTGGCAGTACGAGGAGGGATTCTTATCCAGCGAAGCTCGGTCAGTAGTGAGCGAATCGATTCCACCGAAGTCTTCGAGTCGGAATCAGATTCCAGCTCGACTGAGTCTGAGTCTGGTACTCCTGGGGATGTTAACCCGGATGCCAGAGTCTTGTCCAGGTCGTCTTTTTCCTTTTCATTTGAGTCTGTTGTAACCGATGAATCAGACGATTTGGATGAACTTAATGAGAATGAGGTGAATGTGGTTTCCGAGTACTTTTCTGTGCCCCTAATTTATTGCATTAATTCAGACTTTCAAAATTTTGATCAAAACGACGAGGACGAAGTTCCTCCGGTTTTACAACGTCTAATTGAGCAAGAGCAAGAGAGATTTGTTAAGCCATTAACGGATGAAATCATTTCTGTGAATATTGGTACTGAGGAGGACCCGCGGCTGGTCCAGATCGGGTCCACGTTGTCTTCGGAGGAACGCGAGCGCTTAGTCGCTTTATTAAAAGATTTCAAAGATGTTTTCGCGTGGTCCTACGAAGACATGCCTGGAATCGATCCTGAGATTGTACAGCATCGGATCCCCCTTGACCCCGAGGCCCGACCTATCAAGCAGAAGCTCAGAAGGATCCGCCCGGATTGGGCTCTCAAGATCAAAGAAGAGGTCACCAAGCAAATTGACGCAGGCTTCCTGCTAGTATCAGAATATCCCACTTGGTTGGCCAACATAGTGCCGGTGCCGAAGAAAGATGGCAGGATCCGGGTGTGCGTAGACTTCAGGGATTTGAACAGAGCTAGTCCGAAGGACGACTTTCCCCTACCACACATCGACGAGTTGGTAGACTTTACAGCGGGGCATGCCTTGCTTTCATTCATGGATGGCTTCTCAGGGTACAACCAGATTGTGATGGCACCAGAGGACAGAGAAAAGACTGCATTCACCACCCCGTGGGGAACATACTGCTATCGGGTAATGCCGTTTGGGTTGAAAAACGCTGGGGCTACTTATCAACGGGCCGCGACCACAATATTACACGATATGATCCACAAAGAGGTTGAGGTGTACGTGGACGACATGATTGTCAAGTCCAAAGAAAGAGAGGGCCACTACACCGCCTTGCGCAAGTTTTTCCAAAGGATCAGGGAATTCAGGTTGCGGTTAAACCCTCAGAAATGTACGTTTGGTGTTACAGCGGGAAAAATGCTGGGGTTTCTGATTACACAAAGGGGCATCGAGGTCGACCCTTCCAAAATCAAGGCCATCTTAGAAATGCCACCACCAAGGACTGAAAAGGAGGTGCGAGGCTTTCTGGGTAAAGTGCAATTCATAAGACGGTTTATTTCAAAACTAACCTTGACTTGTGAACCACTTTTTGGCCTCCTGAAGAAAGGAAAGAAGTTCCAATGGGACGGCCGATGCCAAGCTGCATTTGAACAGATTAAAGAATATCTACAGAACCCACCCGTTTTATCACCACCAGAATCAGGGAAACCGTTGATTTTGTACCTGTCAGTGACTGAGACCACGATGGGCTGCATGCTTGCACAAGAATCAGAAGATAGGGTGGAGAAAGCCATCTATTATTTGAGCAAGAAAATGCTAGAGTATGAAACCCGGTATACGCCGCTGGAAAAGGCTTGCTTAGCTCTGGTATGGGCTACCGTGAAGTTCGGCACTACTTGTTAGCTCACTCGTAATGTTGGTTTCACGACTTGATCCCATCAAATATCTTTTAGAAACGGTAACTACGGGTAGGCTAGCTCGTTGGTTGCTGTTGCTCTCCGAATTTGATCTTACATATGTGACGCGCAAGTCAGTAAAGGGCAGAGCAGTAGCAGAGTTCCTTGCCGACCATCCGGTTGAGGGGGATGAAGCAGTTGAGTACCTATTCCCAGATGAAGCAATTCTGCATATCGACGAGGAAAGTTGGACAATGTACTTTGACAGAGCGTCAAATCAACATGGGTATGGGATAGGAGTGTTGCTGATAGCACCCGACAATTCCCGTATCCCTCTAGCCTTCAAACTCCGTTTCAAAGTCTCAAATAACGAAGCAGAATACGAAGCGTGCATTGCTGGTATGGAAGCAGCCCTGGAATTAGGGGCAAGACGGCTGGACGTCATCGGAGATTCGAATCTTGTTGTGTCTCAAGCTAAAGGAGACTGGAAAGTAAAAGAAGAAAATATGATGATGTATCACCAAACCTTGGATTTGCTGATTCCTCGGTTTGAAAAGTTAAGTTTTACTCATCTACTAAGAGAGAACAACAAGTTTGCAGACGCTTTAGCAACTCTATCATCCATGATAGACATCCCACGTGGAGTCCGAATGCGTCCAGTCATTATCGACCAGAAATTCGCACCTGCCTATGAGTCGATTGCAGCCATAGATGAAGTTCAGGACGAACACCCCTGGTATTACGACATCTGGAACTTTTTGGAAACAGAAACGTACCCGCCAGGGGTAAATGCCAAAGACAAGAGGGCAATCAGAAGAATGTCAGTCCAGTTCATCATCTGTGGGGGTAAATTGTATAGAAGGGGTCATCTGGGAATGCATAAACTGTGTGTTGATGCTGAAGAGTCCAAGCGTCTGATGGAAGCCATCCACGGGGGTGAATGTGGTGCACATATGAATGGGGTGATGTTGGCTAGGAAGATCCTTAGGCAAGGTTATTATTGGTCCACCATGGAGGAGGATTGTATCGGTTTCGTCAGGCGATGCCACAAATGTCAGATTCATGCAAATCGCATGAACATTCCGCCGTCAAAGCTGTACAACATGACTTCGCCATGGCCTTTTTCTGTCTGGGGAATTGATGTGATCGGAGCTGTTACGCCGAAGGGGTCGAACGGGCATGAGTTCATCCTCGTAGCGATAGATTATTTCACGAAGTGGGTTGAAGCCCAATCTTACGCAGTGTTGAAAGCTTCACACGTTGCAAAATTCATCAGAAACAACATTATCTGTCGCTACGGAGTCCCAAATGAAATAGTTTCTGACAATGGTTCCCACTTCAAGAAGGAGGTGATTGACTTGTTGGAGAAATACAACGTGGCTTTTCATAAGTCGTCTACTTACCGGCCGCAAACCAACGGAGCAGTTGAGGCCGCCAACAAGAACATCAAGCGCATACTACAGAAGATGGTGGAAACCTATCGGGACTGGCCAGATAAGCTGCCATTTGCTCTGTGGGGCTACAGGACTTCAATCAGAACTTCTACTGGGGCGACTCCGTACTCATTAGTCTACGGGATGGAGGCCGTTCTACCTATCGAGATTGAGGTTCCGTCATTGAGAATATTGGCCGAGTGCCAGATAGCCGAAGCAGATTGGCAGCAGAATAGATTTGAAGAACTCATGCTCTTTGATGAAAGGAGATTGAAAGCACTGTACCACGTTCAGGGTTATCAACGCAGAATCGCCCGGGCTTTTAACAAGAAGGTTAAGTCCAGGAACTTGAAAGAAGGAGATTTGGTACTCAAAGACAACCGAGCTCCCATCCACGACCCAAGGGGCAAGTTCGCACTCCAATTGACCGGTCCTTACATCATCAAGTCAATCTGTCGTGGAGTGTGGTTACGATAGATCTAGATGGCTTGGAGTTTTCCCAACCGATCAATATGGACAAGTTGAAGAAATATTATCCTCGAGAGGCTCGCTAGGCGAAAACCGAAAAGGCGACCTAGGCAAAACTCAGAGCATAGAAAATTTGAAAATTATAAAACCGAGTCGCATAAGGTGAAAACCCGCAAAGGCGGCCTTGGCAAAAGTTAGAGCGCAAAAGGAGAGCAAAAACACTCGGCGAACTCGAGCGAACTACGTAAGACTTGATTCCCATCTTTGGGATCGAGGCGCCTTCATCTTGAAGTTCACCATAATCTTTTCCCGATCAACTTTGTCCATTTTTGATCATCTCGGTCATCTTTATTCATCGGCATCTATTGTGATCTCGATGCGATGCTACGCAAACTAGGGGCAACTTTCTGTTGCAATGGAGTGTTCCGATGTCATCCAGACTAGGGGCAACTTTCCGTTGCTATTGAATGGCTGAGGCCCTTTTTCAGACTAGGGGCAACTTTCCAGTTGCTAGGATTCGGGGTTGTGCATCTCAGTGACAGATCTCAGGCGTGTCCAGTTCTGATCCATATCGAAAATAGTTTTGAAAAGTTTTCATAAAAGTCAACTTTGTTCAAATTAATCTTTTCACAACTAAGACCATTTTTGGACCAAAAGCGGAGGATTTTCAGTACCACAACCTTCAATTTCATTAATTTCAAAACAGAGTTCTTTTGCTCTTGCATACAATTGAAGTTGCTTTTTATTACACTCACGCTAGAAAACTTGAAAGTACTAATAAAGCAATAAATCTGGGGCATAGTCAAGTCAGGTGTCCCTGCGCCCCTTTCCAGAGCTGGTTGAAGTCTCTGATGCCAACCTAAGCCCATCTTGTGCTTCTTCGTTGAGCCAATCCCAGCACTCGTCAGATAAAGTGCAACTGAAGACAGGGGCAGGGGCCAGGAGCTCTCTGGTCCTCCAAGCCGTAATAGGTCGCAAGATGTGCACCTCGGATCGAATGTAGCCGGATACTCTATCCTCCGTGGGCAACTGATCATGGCTTAACCGGGCGCAGAATACGGAATGGGAAGCAAAATACACAAAGGAGTCAAGCGATCGACGGATCCCAAGATCTCGAACATGTCAGAGCTCATTGCCGGGAGATTGAGCCAGGGGCAGCGCCATGCAATGCGATCTGCTGATAAATTGCACATCCATTCAAACCACCAGCCCCCATCAGGAGCATTGACTAGGCGTTGCCGAAAGAAGTAGCCGCGGGCTGAATAAGCAGGGCAAGAGTCCACAACTTGCAACTTATCCATCAACCATATCTGGGATGGGATGAAAAATGAGAGATTAAAGAATAGAGAGATGTGCGATGAGAGAAAAGTGAGATAGGGGGTTTGAGAAAATCGAGCCCGAGGGCCGAGTGATGTGAGTGAATACACATGTGAGCTTGAGGGGAAACATTACCTCAGAAAGAGAGTGGACTCCCGCAAATTTATTTCGTGGTTGTGAGGAGGGCCGGCCACCACCTATCCTAGTAGGCCGCCACCTTCTTGGTCTTCAACTACGAAATGTCTTCTACCAAGATCGGTCCTATTTTGCCCGCCGAAGAAAGTTTGAAGCATTTTCATGCATCGGGAATGTCAAGGCCTCCATTTCTCTCGTGCTGATCGTGATTCCATCATCCGCATTGTCCATCCGAAGTATATTGTGTTGTATTTTGCTTATCGAGTTGTTGTTTTGCTTATCGAGTTGTAAGTTGTGTCGAGCTGTCGCATTTTGTGTTTTGAATTATTACCTTTTGATTACACAATTTTGTTAAGTCTTGTCGATTGAGTCGTTAACATTGTTGTACTTTGTTTATCGAGTTGTAAACTTGCTAAGAATCAGTTATCTCTTAGTGAGTCGATTTGTTTTTATTTGTTGCGTCGGTTCACTACCTGACCTGGTAAATACATAAGGCACATTTCCATTCAATTCCATTTTATGCAAACTAATGCGATGCGATGCTGAGAATTTCAAGTACAACATCTTTTCAAAAGCTGTTTCATTTCATCATGTCTTACAACGAAATAAGGGTACAAGTTTTACAGAAAATAAAACTGCCTAACAATGTGCAAAGTGCTACAAACTACTAGCTAAAAAAAGTAGAATAAAGCAGGAAATAACATCGTTGTCCTCGAACGGAATGGGGAGGCCCTCTCATCCTCTTCTCGGGATAATCTCGATCTTCATCACCATCCGGATCGGAGCTGTCATCCTCCGGATCCTCCTCAGCCTGCCTCGCCTGAACCAAGACCAGACCTCCTCCAGTGGATGCCTCGACACATGATCTGCAATCTCCTCCTCGTCATCCTCGACGATGGGTGCCCCGGCTCATGAGACGACCCTGCTCCTCGAACTCCTCGAGAAGGCCTAGATGGCCCAGCTCCCTGAGAAGGCCTGGATGGCCCAGTACCTCGACCTCTCTGAGAAGGCCCGGGTGGCCCACCTCGCGTCGAAGCATATACTGGAGGCATCCGAAAATGCAAGGTGCAATGCATTAGTTCAAACATAAAAAGCAGGTGCAAATGCGTAATGTGAATAGGGTGTGTGTCGATGTGCTCTAATACCAGAAGGTTCAAAACCGAGTATCATCGTAAACATGCTAGTACAAGGAAAATCAACAATACCTCCACACCCACGATGCTCATCTGCGCTCCTCCGTGAAGATCATGCCTCGAATGTGGCCAAGATCCCGAGCAGCTTCGTCAGATACCCAACAGAGGTCGCAAATGTACATGCAAAACTATCAAGAAGGAATCAATGTCCAAATATCTCGATCGATAAATCAAAGTGAAAAAACATATCGGGGCGAGTCGTGGTCTCTAACATATCTGCGTGATCGTGAAGAGGAGGCTCTAACGGACCGTAAGGCGCCCCAAATCGCCAATTCGTCAACTCGGTCGGCATGTCCGCCACCCCGATGATCAAGAGTCGGAGGGATCGGAGGAATCGAATCGCCCCACCTCTAGATGTGCCACCGCTAGAAGAAGGGATATTCGTAGCACGGGCGCGACTCGAAGATGGTGCGCCGGTGGACCTCCGTAGGAGCCCGCAGACTCCGCCGTGGGGGCATCGTATATGCGGCGGTAGGTGGCGAGAGCTCCCATCAAGAAGATGTAATAAAGCATCATCGCCGCATAGCACTCTCGACCTCCTCGGGGATAATCTATCGCCAGATCCGCATGGTGTCGGAGGCACGCAGAGGCTCTCGAGAATTGCCCCCATATCTCGACGCCGAAAACGCCTCAGAACCAAGCCCGCCGATCGTCCTCGGCAGAATCAGCATCGAGAACTAGTCAACCCCCGGGGGTATTGATGCTCGAGGTCGTCGCCAAAGACTGCCCAAGGTTGCCAAGTGATCTGCGGACAACCGGTGTATAAATCAATTAGAAATGCTGATCAAAGATGAAAATGAAAAGAACGAGAGTTGGTACCTCTGCCGTCAATAAAGATCAAAGTACCGCCGCAGAGAAGAGAGAGTCTCTCGAGGCCTCTAGAGATGCTCACCATCAAACATCACGAATACGGAGTCGCGGAGGCCCCGCCACCTCCATCTCCCGAGCTAATGGGAAAGTACACATACACCCACACCGAGAAAAGCAATGCAGAATATGAGTACAAAGTGCTAAAGGCGTAATCTAACGCATAAAGTGCGCCGTGTGTGCAAAGTGAACAAGTAATGAGGAGCAAAATGTAAATCAAGAGGACGGAATGTACCTCCGGCTCTCCAAGAGCCACCGAGTAAGTCCCCTGCGCGAGAGACCGCGCCATATAACAAGACAGTAGCAGGGCAGCAGGCCCCAATCATATCGACCAACCCGTGATAAGTCCACCAGAGCGCCAAGAGGGTACAAGCCTACCATGTTCCTCTATCGCCGAACAAGGTGGTGCCGAGGAGGTACATGCAGACATCGCTTCCGCCTCCTCAGAGTCTCAGCTCCATCTCAGGGTCACGGAAATGGGCAAAGAAACCAGAGTAGTATCGGACCTCCCGAACCTCTCGTCACAAAGCGGTGTGTCCCCAAGAGGGTGCATCCAGCAGCCTCCCAATCGACCCATATCCTCGTCAGGGAATGGAAACACCGCCACGCCTAGGCCAAGAGTACAAAGAAAGTCCAAATGGGTCATGGTCATATCCCCAAAGGGCGTAAAAATGGAAGGAATTGGTGGTGTCCCACCATCTCCGCCAAAGCAATGAGTAAAGTCCTACTAATGAGGCAATGAGATAATCCTTCAGAGAATGACCCAAAACCCATAAAGTCTACCAATCCCGGACAATTTCCAGGAAGCTCGAATACCACTCCTCGCAATGACGGAGCTATATCCTCAAGATCAGGCGAGAGTGAACTCAAGATTAATAAATGCATAAATCCAAATGAAGTGAAAATGAGCTACATGCAAATGAAGTGAAAATGAGTCAGTGCAAGTAAAGTGAAAATGGGTCATGTGTTCAAGAAGTTTGGCATTTAGGTCAAGTGTTCAAAGTTTCGTAAAATCAAGGTCAATGTGTTCACTTCAAGTTTGGGACTGTGTGTTCTACTCAATCAGTGGGCTGTGTGTTCGCTTCAAGTTTGGGACTGTGTGTTCTACTCAATCAGTGGGCCGTGTGTTCGCTTCAAGTTTGGGACTGTGTGTTCTACTCAATCAAGCAATGTGTGTTCGCTTTAAGTTTGGGACTGTGTTCTACTTCAAATCAAGGCTGTGTGTTCGCTTCAAAGTTTGGGATGTGTGTGTTCTACTCAACTGGGTCAGTGTGTTCGCTTCAAGTTTGGGACCTGTGTGTTCTACTCAAATCAAGCAATGTGTTCGCTTCAAAGTTTAGGACTGTGTGTTCTACTCAAATCAGCAATGTGTGTTCGCCCAAAGTTTAGGACCTGTGTTCTACTCAAATCGATGTGTGTGTTCGCTTCAAGTTTGGGACTGGTGTTCTACTCAAATCAGCAATGTGTGTTCGCTTCAAAGTTTGGGATGTGTGTTCTACTCAAATCAAGCAATGTGTTCGCTTCAAAGTTTGGGACTGTGTGTTCTACTCAATCAGTGGGTGTGTTCGCTTCAAGTTTGGGACTGTGTGTTCTACTTCAAATCAGTGGGCCGTGTGTTCGCTTCAAAGTTTAGGGTCAGGTGTTCTACTCAATCGGGTCAGTGTGCTCTACTCAATCAATGGGCCGGTGTTCGCTTCAACTGGGTCATGCGTGTTCGTAAAATCTGAGTTTTGGGACTATGTGTTCTACTCTTAGTCAAGATGTCTTTGGTGCTCATTTTCGACTTGATTGTGTCTTCGATGAAGCAATGTTTGAGCTGTGTGTTCAATTTCTAACTAATGTGACCGTGCGCCACAATTATTCAAATATGCCAGTGTTCATGAAAATGTTTAAGTTACATGCTCAGGTGCAAGTTTCATGTCGAAGTTAAACTGTGTCTAAGCATGACAGAGTATGAAATGCACAAGAAATACAGAGAATAAAGTGAAATACCTCTGATCGAGGAGAGGTGTCGCCCGGCCTCAGAGAAGAAGATCCACGGGGCTCGATCGTTGAATGCGTAAAATGACGAAAAGTGGCTCATGGAAGCCTATGCACCGTTGAGCATAACGATCGGGAAGGAAAGGGCGACCCAGGCAAGGTCATGAGATCAAAATCATCCCCGGCACCTGGGAAACCTCCGCCGTGAGGGAAATGGCCTGCCATGTCGAGAAATCTGCAAAGAGGAGCAAAAATGAGCAAAATAGGCCAAAATTGGAAAAAGTCAACAAAAGTCAACTCTCGGGAAATGAAAAGTCAACCAAAAGTCAACTCCCGGAAAAATTTTCCAAATATTGAAACAAAATTACCTCAAGTGGTGAAAATGAGAAGAGAAGCCCCAAAGTCGAAATTTAGTCACTTCAAAGTGCTTAAATCTGAAAGATTTCGCAAAAACAACTTGCGTGGGAGGCCGAGGGACGCGTATAAAATGCAGATCTGAGAGAGAAAATGGTCTAGAGAGCAAGAGGAAGAAGTTTTGCAACTTTGGGTGTGATTTCGGATGGAATGGAGGTGCATATATATAGAAAATGCCAAAATGACCATTTTGCCCTTTTAGGCAGTGGCCTACCACCACCTAACCTGGCTGGCCGGCCCCTCTACTTTTATGCCTTGGCCGATGGCCTCTCCTAGGGCAATGAGCTGGCCGACCATCTTCCCCCCTCCCTCCCCTTCCTCTCTGCAAATTTTGAGGAAAATCGGAGCTCCGACCAAAAAGTTGAAGAAAAGTACACTTTCGCGAATTGTTCTCAATAAACTTTACCTGCAATTTCTGACATGTGTCAGATCATTATTCATCAAAATCGGAGTGTATCCTTTTTTTAACATGTTGTGACCTCTCCGGAATGTAAATCAGAGGCCGCGATCGAGTTGCCGTCACGGAATGCGCTGCTTTTCCAAAGTTATTGTGCGACAACTGGGCATCCTGATTTGTGCTCGTTTTGCGTTATTTGGCTTATAATTTGCATTCTCATGAATGTTTTGCATTGTCATGCATGCTTTCTTGATGTGCCATACTTCTATGCTTAAACATGCGTTGTCGCGCATTATCTTTTCTCGCGTTATGTTGCATTCATTCATCGACACTGTATGTGTCAAACTCTTCAAGTCATGGGAATCGCATTGAATGTATGTTGTTAGCATATTGTTCTTGTTAGATTTCTCCCTTTTGCAGGCACGATATTGTATGTACGGTTCATTTGAAGCTGGTGCGACACTGCATTTAATCGCAAGCAGTATTGTATCTTCTCCGTGAGACGCGATGAGAATTGAATGATTCTCCGCATTCCTAATCGCATGAAATGTAGTCGCATTTTGTCGCTTTGCATTCTTGCTTAAAACGCTGCATCTATTTGCGAATACTTGCTTCATTACTTTTTTGCATTTGCATGATCACCGCTCTGTGCCTATCATTTGCATTTTGCCCCATTTTGCTGCGGGCACATATCTCTGCTTATCTTGTATGATTGTCTAAGTCTTGCCTTGTCAAAATGGGTCGCCTCTCGGCTTTGACATTCACTCCGCCACTTGACTTTCGAAGTTCACAAAGAGGGCAATCAGAGACACCCCATTTTTGACCGACCTTAAGACTCGACGCCACCGGTTGAGCGCCGGTGATGTTGCATACCGTGCTCGCTCGAAGTCTCATAGTCGCGCCGCGTGCTCGCCTCCCGACTTCCGAACCATCTTCTACCTTGTCTCGGTTTGCAAACCAGTTCGGTTTTCTCTGCTTTTCCCGAGGGAAGGAGTGATCTCAGATTATCTCCGGTGGCCGTGAGCTACTTTTTCGTGGGTCAGAGGCCATTTTGCCCATTTCGGAGTCTTGCCTTGCTGAGCCGTCAGTCAGGTGTGCCTCGACCGCCTAACCATCTCCGACTTCTCCGTTTTTGACGGAGACCTGCTTTTAATGTTCCGAGGAACACTGGGGCCCTAGATGCCACTTCGCCGAACACCACTTAGGTGCGGCGACCCATTTTCGGACCCAATCGCGTGATTTGGGCCCCGAGCATTCATTTCAGATCCGCTTTCTCCGGTTTTTGGCGGAGACCTCTGTTTAACATTTCGAGGAACCTGGGCCCCGATGCCCACTTCGTGGTCAGATGCCACTTTCGTGCTCAGAATCGGTTTTGGGACCTAAACCGCCTTGCTTTTGGTCCCGAGCATTCATTTTGCATCGGTTTTCTCGATTTTTGGCAGGGACCTCGCTTTTGTCATCCCGAGGGACACTGGGTCGCAGATACCCACTTTGTCTTTGAATACCACTTCCGCACCCAGACTCATTTTCGGATCCCGAATTGCTTGCTTTTGGCCCCGAACGCTCATTTCTCATTGGTTTTTGTTCAAACTTGGCAGTACCTCTGCTTTCAACACCGTGAAGATCATCGGGGTGGAGGCCAGCAATTATCCCAGATAGGCCAATGTTGAACACCTTGGGGGTATTTTCTTCCAACCAAAGTTACATATCCGTGATCGAGGACATGGAGGACACTTTGGTATGGTGGAGATTATTGGTTTCATTTTTGGGCCTCTCCTTCAAGCTCTATGTTGTGACTCTGCTTGGTGTTGCCAATTTCCGACCTTGGAACCTTGTTGCACACATCTAGGAGGACACTTTGGTATGGTGGTCGGCAATTATTGGTTTCATTTTGGGCCTCTTCAAGCTCTATGTTGTGACACCTTATTCTACACACTTGGGAGGACACTAAAATCTTCACTTCAATTTTGTGCCATGGGAGCCGGCCGGGCACCAGGTGGGGGTGGTGGGTGGCCGCCTCTCCCCCTTTACCTGGCCGCCCGACTTCACCTTTTTCGGTGTGTCATTGTATGGGATATTTTCCAACATATCCCGGCATCCGGGATATTAGGGAAAGATTGGGTGCTTTCCTCCCTTTTACCTATTTCTTGTTTATTTAAAGGGCCCTCTCTCCTTCTTCAAGGTTGGAAAAATTGTCTCAAGAGATCATCTTCAAATTCCTCCATTTTCATAGCTCAAAACCTCAAAAAGCTTCTAAGTCCCTAGGTCTTCTTCATCAACACCTAGCCTCACCATCCCTACTACCATTCCAGCAGCTAGGAAGTGAATTTCAGAGGTTGAGAAGCTACAAATCAAAGCCAAGAATCAAAGAAAGACAAGTCTTCAAGGGTAAGTCTTCAAAACCAACTTTTAGGGCTTTTTCTTGATTCATTTCTATACTCCAATTGGTTGAGAATTGGGGCTCCGAACCCTACTTCTTTTGTGCTTGTTTTGAGCCCCTCTACAACTTTGTAGAAGGGCTCAACTTCATTTGATGCTCCTATGATATACTTGTTTCAATACCTAGCTTTTATGCCATTATCTTGCATGCTAGTTTAGGCCTATTTCGTTTTGTTTTCAGGGGTCCGACCCCTACTGGTTTTGTGCTCATTTTGAGCTCCTCTACAACATTGTAGAAGGGCTCAACCTCATTTGGTCATTGTATATACCACCTCCTTCAAATTTCATCAAGTGTGCCATTTTTGTATGCAACTTTTGACCTATTTCTATTTGTTTTTGGGACTTCGACCCCTACTGACTTTGGTCTTATTTTGACCCCCTTTACACATTTCATGAAGAAAATTTTGTCATTTGGTGCTTGCTTTGCATGACTCTTGTTATAGCCTCTTTTGAGCTCCATTTTTGCATGGAATTGTTAGCATGATTTTATTCTGATTTTGAGGATGTCATCTTCTGAAATTGTGCCTTTTTTTAGCTCTTCTCCAATGTTGTAGAAGAAAGTTTGTCCATTTGGGGTTTGCATATGTCACTTGTCTCAATACTCCTCTTTTGGCCACTAACTTTGCATGCTATTGTTGATCTATCTATGCTTGCATTTTGGCCATGTTTGTTACTGAAAAATGCCATATTTGGGACTGCCTTGCTACTGTTCTTGCTTCCATGATCATATTTTGCATGTATGGCATGGCTATAGGCCATTTCGGGGCTTAATTTCACACTTTCGGGATGAATGCATGCTTCGAGTGTCATTTCGAATTGTTTCGGGGCTGTTTTCCCCTTTATTTAGGTGCTGAAATTCCATTTCCATGCTTGCATATCATTTCCCATGCCATTTGTATCATTTTTGCATTGCCTCGGTTTGCGTGCCAATGGGCACGCACTTCGAGGCACCTCATTCTTATCATTCCGGCAGCCTATGTGAGCGTGGCTGAGGCTATCTCATGTTGGCATAAGCCCAATTTGCATTTTCATGCTTCTACATCATTGCCCCGATTTGCGTGTCCGCGGACACGCGTTTCGAGGCAGCTTTGTTTTTATCCGACGGCCTCCTATGTGAGTGAGCTGAGGCTCTCCCATATTGGTGTAAGCCCATCGTTGCATTCCGTATGCCATCTCGTCTCATTTTATCATCGCCTCGGTTTGCGTGTCCGCGGGCACGCATTTCGAGGCACTTCGGTTTTATCCGTTTTTTTTCATTCTTTCATCATCGCCTCGATTTGCGCGCCTGTGGGCACGCATTTCGAGGCACTTCGATTTTATCCGATTTTCATTCTTTCATCATCGCCTCGACGGCGCTCAGGCACGCTGCTGAGGCACTTCGGTTTTATCCGATTTTCATTCTTTCATCATCGCCGACGGCGCTACCAGGCACGCTGCTTTGAGGCACTTCGGTTTTATCCGATTTTCCCATTTCATCATCGCCTCGGTTTGCGCGCCTGTGGGCACGCGTTTCGAGGCACTTCGGTTTTATCCGATTTTCATTCTTTCATCATCGCCTCGATTTGCGCGCCTGTGGGCACGCGTTTCGAGGCACTTCGGTTTTACCCGATTTTCATTCTTTCATCATCGCCTCGATTTGCGCGCCTGTGGGTGCGCGTTTCGAGGCACTTCAATTGTATTCGGTTTCCATTTTGTCATCACCTTGGTTTGCGTGCCCGTGTGCACGTATTTCGAGGCACTCTGTTTTATCCGCTTTGCATTTCATGCCATCGCCTCGGTTTGCGTGCCCGTGTGCACGCTTTTCGAGGCTTCTCATTTTCATCTCATTTTCATAGCATCGTGCATGCTAGGTTGTATGTTAGTTGCATTTCATGCATACCATGCATTTTGCACGGGAAATGAGGCGCTGCTTCAGACCGAGTAACGAACGAGTCTCAATTCCCAAGTCACCATTAATTCGGATTACCCATGATGGAGTTAAGTTTTGTTGTAGCATTCATCCCTATATTGAGTTGTGCAATTCGGCTCTACCATCATGCATCGGTATGCACGATTGGTGGCACGAGGATCGAGGCATGCATATATTTGTGAAATACATTGCTATGCCCTTTTCCCGCTCTCTGCTAAAAGAAAATCAACAATCAACAACTTTTCGAGGTCGCACGCATTTCGAGAAAATTGCAAACAGAGGCTAATCAGGGCATCCCAAAGGATTTCGCCATGACCCAAAGATATACCATTCATCGAGTAAGGCGTCCTCGCTTGCATGCCAGTTTTACTTTTCTGTAATTAATTTGTTAATTAATTAGAAATCGGTATATTTATTCGGACTGTATATTCTTTTATTCGGACTGTATTATTATTTTATTCGGACCCTTTGTGCGAGGGCATAAATGTAATAAGGGTGTGTGAGTGCGATGTATGTCTTCCAACCCCCATTTCTTTCTCCCTTTTATTTACCCGCTTTGAATGGTTAGATATAGGGCATATTTCAATTAGCATACAGTATGACAGCATGTTTGCATCATTCATCTGTTTTGCACGCACTCGGCATGCATCATACAAACCGCATCTGTATTTCAATTCCAAGTTGAGTACTTGATAGTTGTTGCATCTCATATGCCATATTTAGAATAGCCGACTGCTATCTTAGTTGCATTTTGCATGTGTTGCATTAGGCATTTCAAAGACATCTAGGATCATGCATGGATTTCTAATGAGCTTTTGTTTTGGCTTGGAGTTCTAGGTGAGTTTTATGCTTTAGCATACTTGCATACGTGTGAGTGTTGCCATGATTGCATGCTTACCTTGAGGCTATATGCTTATGTGATATAACTGCCTTGAATGCCTGTGAGTGGAGGTTGAGTTATTTGAATTGGGACAATCCATTGATGCTTGTTTTAAGCCCACTAGATAGTGGCAAAATCATGTTTTCTAAGCCCACCCGAGGGTGGCAAATCCAAGATTTTAGCCTACCTGCGGGTAGCACCTTCACACCATTTTCAAACAAACAAACATGAAATGTTTTGTTCCAATTCAGACGGCCCAGTCTATACTTGTTTGCTGCGAGCATCACATAGTAACCTAGGCTAATAATCAGAATAAGAACTCACAAAGTTTTCAAAAACAGATATCATGGTTAGTAGAGGCCGGTCTTTGACCGGGCGAGAGGGGGTGCTCACGATGTGACCTTCCCTAATCGTACCCTAGTTCCCGAGCCAACTTTGGTGATGACGGACACGTGGCCTTCCGGCACCGAGTCAGGGTTTCCTAAATTTCCCATTTTAAAATATTTAGGTGGCGACTCTGTTATCTGGCAAAGCAGTCCATGTTTGGCACTTCTTTCAAAAAATCTGTTTTCCTTCAAAACGATTTGCCAGATTTGGACTCTTTGGTTCGAGATTGAGAACCGCAACAAAAATCGAGTCCGAGCTGTAGCGAGGCCCCCCCCTGCGGGCGTTGTTACACTAATGCATCACATACAAAATGTCACTAGAATAGGCTCGGCTAATCTAAGGATGACATGTGAAAATGCACAGATAGCACATATTCAATTTGGAATTGAAACATTTATGCAGTTAGCAGGACGTGCCGAGCTCAGTGCATGCAATACTGATGAATGATGCACGCATGCATAGCATAAGGATGCTAAAGAAAATATGCCCTAATACTAACCATCAAAGCATGTAAGACATGCACACACGCACCCACACTTATTACAAATTTGTCCTCACTCGGAGGGGCCGAAAGAATAGTACAATCTAACTAACTAACAAGCTAATTAAATAATTACAGACCACCTAATTAATTAAGCAAATTAATTAATCTAATTTAAGCAATAAACCGCCTTGGAAAGAGGGTCCGATGCGACGCGCACTCGATTCCGCTCGGAAGTCACTACCATGCACAAGCTGCCTCTGTTTTGACTGTTCTGCTCTTCTGAAAATTGCACAACTCCCAAGGTATGCTCTCTGGGCAATGTGGAACACCACCGGCTGGGAGGGATGGCCACTGGCCATGTATGATGGTCACCGGCCACAAATTGAGTTATCGGCCACTGATGGATGGCCGGTCGGCACTGTATATGACCAGTCGGCCAAAACTCCCTGCAGAACCTGTAGTTGACAGCAACAGAGGGCAAGGCATAGCATGGCAATGCATTTCAAGCAAATGTGTGCACCACCACATCCCTTATCATATTTATGACTCAAAGGGCCAAGGTTCTCGATTCCCGGACCACCAATCGCGCATTTCCATGCGTGATGGCCCAAAGGAACCAAGTTTGCATTTTGATAACGAATGAAATGCAATGCACAAAACAACCAAATGAGGCCCAACCTCAATCATGGATAGTCAAGAGGCAAGGCATGCATGTCAATGCAATGCATTCCTAAGCATGTTAACTAAGTGTGCAACATGGGCACGCAATGCACAATGCATACTAGGCATACAACCTATGCAAGCGAACATGCAAGGCATGATGCAATCAAAGCATGCAAGGTGTAAGTAAGTCCAAAGCAGTGGCTAAGTGCTATGGAAATGAACGCAAGATGACATGCAAGCATGCATGCACACAAGGACCGACACTTAGGCATTGAAGAGCGACTCTCAAGCACACTTAAGAGGACGAAAACATGGACAAATGGCATGCATTATAAGCTCTGAAAGTCAAGTCATGCAAGGTGCCAAACCAACTAGACAAGACAAACAAGGCATGCAAGCAAAGCCAAAATTCAAGGTAAGCCAAACGCGTATTGAACTACACTTAGCAAAATCGAATATGGCATGAATTATAATAACCAAAATAAGAGTTTTAGCATATTAAAACAAAGCCAATAATACATCTAGATGACATCTAAATGGTCTAAACATGCAAGCATACAAAGAGGCCAAACATGGAGCATAAGATGACAACCTTATAAAGCATTAAAGGGGCATCAAATGCAAGCATACAAGCATGCCATGAGGACTGAAATGATGCTATAAGTGGTTCTAAGCCACTGAAATGATGCAAGGATAGCATGCTAGAAGATCTGATACTTAAGGCCTACAAGAGGGATTACATGGTGGCTATACAAAGCGAATCATGGGTGACCCAAATGACCAAAAACAGACCTCAAGCACACTAAAACAAGCATAAAAGCTTCGCAAAGCTTGGCCAAAATCATGCTATAATAAGGGTCAAAACCTAAAGCATGTTAAGGCCTAAACATAGCATTACAAGGCATGTATGCTAAGCAACCATGGTGTACCAAAACCAACTAAACACAATGCTATATTATGACATAATAAGCATGAAAATCAGCTAAGGCATGGCCAACATGAACCTAAACATGGTGCTCACTAAAGAGGCAAAAATGGTCCTTTTTAAGGACAACAAGGAGATGGGGTGGCCCTCTCCTTCTTGGGACCTCAACACACCATCCTCACATCTAAAATCCCTCAAGATTTCAGTGGTGAGGAGGCCCAAACACTGTGGTCCCGGAACTCACACAAAATAGCACAAAACAAGGGCCAAACAAGGCTTAAGAGGGGTCAAACAACCTCAAACCACAAAACACTCTTAACAAACTATTTAGAGGCCTTAAAAACAGAACTTTTATGTGTTATATGCAAAGCCAAAAAACAATTTCAAGATAGGTAGAAAAGCTTTGCAAAATTGGGGAATAAAGGGACAAGCTTCTCACCCTTGAAGACCTTCTTCAACAATGGAGCTCCAGTAGCTTCTTTAGGTTGAAACCAGCTCCAAAACTCCAAAACAACCCTCAAGGGCCTCAACTCCAAGAGATGGTGTGATGGTGGGTGTTTGTGAGCAAAAATGAGACAAAACACACACTAGAGAGAGATATAGACATAGGATATGAACCAAACCCAAACCCTAGAACTCAAACCCTAAAAATGGCTATTTAAAATGTCTAACCTTGTCTCACCTTGTCTGGAGAAGAAGCCTCCTCTTTTATGGAGCTTTTAGTCTTGTAAGCTTACAAGACAAGCTTCTAAAGAGGGAGATCCCTCCATACACGTGTATGAAGGGGAGCCAAGTGCATGCCAGCTGCACCAAAATATCTACAAAAGCAGATGCACAGTAGTCGGCCGGCCAAAAATGCAATTGACCAAAAAAAGATAGCCGGCCGGCCATCTAGAGTGCCGGCCGGCCAAACATTTGGCCGGTGGCAACAAAACACAGCCGGTGGCCTCAAGCCATGGCCGGTAGAGTGTGGGGATGGCTCACAAGCCCTTCCCTGCCCCTTCAAGGCAAAAACAAGTGTTTGGTGCAAAACCAGACACGAAACAGTCGAGTCGAGAGATCCTGAGGCAAGGCGCGTAGCCGAGACCTCCGGGAACTCAAGACGAACACAAACATGGAAGATCACCGAGTGTTCAATCAGTGACGTCCAAGTCTTGAGGACGGTCAAAAATGGGGTGTCTACAGTTGCCCCTCTTTGACAGAACTCGAAAGTCATAAGACTGACGAGAGTGAATGTCAAAGCCCAGAGACGACCCATTTTTGTCAAGGCCGAAGACTAAGACAAAGCATTCAAGACAATATAGATATGTGCCCGAGGGCAGAGGCAAAATGCAAGACAATGCACCGAGCCGAACATAACTTATGATCATGCAAAGAAAGCTGTAACGAAGCACACATGCAATAGTTTTAAGCTAGCATACACCAAACTACACTACAATGCAGAAAGGATGTAAGAGAATTATGCAATTCTCAATACGTCTCACACGGAGGATACAATACCTATCTGGTTCGTCTGGTTCCACCAGCCGCAAATGAACCATACATACAATATCGTGCCTGCAAAGAAAACAACTCAACAGGTATGATATGGTTAGCAGTATGCACAACAATGCAAAAAAAGAAAATATAAATGCAAAATGGTGTGTAATATATACAAAACCATGTATAAACAATGCGAATGATATGCAATGCAATTGAAACAATGCAAACTATATGCAAAGCAATCGAATCATGATCCAATCATGAGCGGTTCAAAACCACACATATGTCAAATAGATTGATGGAGATAACAAGTCTGTCTACTATAGAACGGTCTACTGAACTATGAGTAATGTAGACGGACATAAGAACGAGTATTGGGGGGATGACATAAGTGGGGAAACGACCCGCTGAAGAAAGAACAATGATCCTAATGCTGGATGCAAAATTACACTATAATGTAATATATACATGGATATGGCATGCAGCCAAACCAAATCTTGCCTAGGAAAGGCATGTACACATACAAGCCGCGGCTAACATAGAACGGTCTACTGAACTATGTTTTGACACAAGAAGTATAGGCACATACCAGACCAAGCTCAACATGGAAAGGCGCAAGCCATAGATGGAAGTGATGCGAGGAATACAATGCAATCTACAATGCAATATCTACAAATATGCAATGCAACGGATATGGCACGCGGGCCAAACCAAATCTTGCCTAGGAAAGGCATGGACGCATACAAGCCGCGGTTAACATAGAACGGTCTACTGAACTATGTTTTGACGTGAAAAGTATGGGCACATACTAGACCAAGCTCAACATGGAAAGGCGCAAGCCATAGATGGAGGTGATACAAGGAATGCATGCAATCTACAATGCAATATCTACAAATATGCAATGCAATGGATATGCAACATTTACAGTGGAAATGCATGACAATGCATGTTTACTTTCTACGATGCATGACAATGCAATATTTACCATGTATGCATGATAATGCTCTATTTACAATGAATGCACTACATATGCATGTTTTTTCTTTGTTGTTGTTTTTGTTTTTGAAAATGCAAGTGATGCATGATTTTGTTTTTTTTTTTTTTTTTGAAATGCAAATGATGCATGAAATGCATGTTGCTTGGACTGCGTGACAACGCAAGTCGTTTTGAAATGCAAGACAATGCATGGATTTTCTAATGCGCGGCAACGCGCGGCTTGAGATGCATGAAAATGCATGAATTTTAAATGCGCGGCAACGCGCGGCTTTAGAGATGCATGACAATGCAAACGAACTGTGCACATCAATGCACGGAAGGTCTTGCACCTTCCAAGGATTTAAGGTCTCCCAGACCGTGTGATGCATGAATTTTGTTTTTTTGAATGTATGATTTTGCATGGTTTCGAAGTGCGCGACCACGCGTGGCTTTTGAGATGCATGACAATGCATGTTGATGCAAGTGTGAAACAATGCGTGTCTAATGCATATGAACCCGAATGCGTAACCACGCGTGTCATTTGAAATGCATGACAATGCAACCGAGCGGGTTTAAGGTCTCGCCAGACCGAGCATATTTAAGGTCTCGCCAGACCAGTGCGTGTTTAGGGTCTTGCCAGACCAGTGCATGTTTAGGGTCTCGCCAGACCATTATGCATGCCAAATGCAATGAGATGCGCAAAACAGCGCGATGCAATGCACCAAACAGTGCGATGAATGCGTGCAACGCACACGGGACAACTTTTGAATCTTGTAAAAGACAAAAGGATACAAAAAGGATACACCTTGCATGACTTCGAGTGCCACGCACAGAAGACCTTGTCCGGGGTCAAAATGGAGGCTGGTTGAGCTTTGAAAATGCACTGTTCTTGAACTATCTTGAGCAATGAAGGCCCCAAACTATAGATCTAACCAAAAAAAGGTTGTGGGAGGCTCACCGGCCAGGAGAGGAGGCCACCAGCTATCCACTAGCCACAGAAAAACATCACCGGCCAAAAATGTAGCCAACCGGCCAAAAGTGCCTGGATCGGGGCAATTTTGACTTTTTGCCTCAGGTGTTTTAAAATAGGGTTCCAAACCCTATTCTTTTCATTCCCTCTAGCCGAAATCCCTTGCTCTCTCTTTCTAGAGCATTTTCCCCTCCTTTATCCCTCGATTTTCTCACATTTCACGTCCGTTTCGTCGTTGGATTCGCGATTATCTTCGCGTTTCGAACATTTTCATCCAATCAAAACTTTGTTTCGGTGCTTCCTTTGCCATTTCCACCTCTTGGTGTTTGTTTCCCCCAAGTTTTTCTTGACTTCTGTACATTTTCCACTTCCCGGCTTTTCCGGTCATTTTTCGCCCTCCCGGGGGTTGACTTTTCATTGACTTTTCGCATTCCAGCCCTATTTTCATTTTCCCGGCCATTCTCTCATCACTTCTGACATGGCGGACGATCTTCCACAGGGCGGGACTCCCCTGGATCACGAGATGGACCCTGGGGCCGAGCTCTTGCCTTTGAGCGTCTGCCCGTTCAACCCGGCGACCTACCGGCCGGCTATCCACGTCTTGCCTCCTGATGGACTTCGTCAGTTCAGGAGCTTCGACCGGAGCGTGCCACAGGACTTGCTTCTGCGCAAGCCGGCATCTCATGTATCCTTCGGCGCTTCTGAGGTATAGTCTCCCCTCTTTGTTGATTTCCGCACATTTAACTGCCAGAGTTAATTATTTCTTTAACTGCCTAGGCCGAATACATTGATGCACTGCATATTGTAGTTGACTATAATCATACTTGCAACTGATATCCGTTTGAAACTGAACACGCGCACACACACTGCACTTGCCCTGCCGTATCTACACTGAACCATGCAAACACACTGACACATCACATGTTGTAGTTTTCTGTACGCACACCGACACCCGATTTTTGTTTGAACTTGAGAACGTGCACACACGCTATATCTGTACTGAACCACCCAAATACGCTGACACATCACATGTCGTAGTTCACTATGAGCATACTGGCACCCTGTACTTGTTGGGATTCGAAGACGTGCACACACGCCGTATCTGTCACCAATTCTGAATGCACTTCAAAACTGTATTTTCTATATATTGCTTCGCCACGGTTTGCTTTTGAACAGGGAGATTCCCATACCGTCCGCGGATATGGGAACGTTGCTGCCAGAGATTGGTACATGGAGCTACCGGACGTCGTTCGTTACATTGTGGACCAGGCTGGCTTCGGCGCATTCTGCAGGGGACTCTCCCGTCTTACCGTATGCAGACCTCTCCTTGCTGCTCTAGTGGAGAGATGGTGGGACACCACCGACTCGTTCCACCTTTCTGCTGCCTGGGAGATGACGATGACTCCCGTTGACTTCTCGATGCTCACTGGCATCGGGGTAGGAGGTGATCCGATCCCCTTTGATACCGACATGGACGAGTGGACAGCTGCTCAGATCTATCTGCTTGGCGAGGTGTCGCCTCTCGCCCGCCCAGGCTTCGTCCGCTATTCCTGGTTTGAGGTGCAGTTCAGGGTCCAGCCCGCATTGGTGAAGGAGGCTCCGATGACTCAGGAGGCCATGGAGAGATACGCGCGTGGCTTTCTGATGTTCCTGCTAGGGACAACTATTTTCGCCGACCGGGCGAATACCATGCCCTTGTGTTTGCTCAGCGCTCTAGTGGACGTCACCCGGATCTTGGACTATGACTGGGGTGGCGCCGCTCTGGCTACCCTCTACGGATATATGAGCTCGACTTCCCATGGCAGCGGACAGTTGCTTGGGGGCTACTGGCGTGCTTGGGAGGTACGTTTCCTTTTTTCGCTTTTACATTGCCGCTTCTTGTACCAGATTGTACTCTATACATCGCATTAATCGTAATCTATTTTATATCGGCCGCATAATCGCCACATCGCATAATCGTGATAACTAATCGTTTCTACACAATATACTGCACAATACATGGCTCTGTTATTTCTGCTTTATTCTACATTCTGCTTTATCTGATAAGCATATTGGTATTCTGCAGTTGTGGGTCTACGCCTACTTTTCTAGGCTGGTCCCAGTTCCTGATGTAGAGACCCCTCTCGTCGTCCCGTTCTCGCGACGCTTCGACGTGAGGTGTGTGCGGAGACCACGGGAGATGTTCATCTTCTTCCGTCGCTACTTTGACACCATCACTGCCGCGGAGGTACGTTTTACTTGCAGTTCATTTAAGCTTCGCTTTACACTGTATGTTTTCAACAACAATAGATAACAATCTATATTTCATTTTCAGATCACCTGGCAGCCTTGGGCCCCACTACCGGTTGAGATTTGGGAGCGATTCGCAGGCGTGGTAGAGATCGCCTTGCTCAGATCCTCTTGAGGGACCGGTTGTCGAACTGGTACCTAGGCGAAGCGCTTGCGCTGCACTGGTCTACCAGAGCAGATAGTTCCAGCTCTCCCCCCTAAGGACATGAGGGAGACTGAGAGGTACACTCTCGAGCAGATGGCCGAGTACACAGTCGGTTGGCATGCGATACGCCACAGGAGCATAGGCGACTACACGGAGTTCATCCGGACCTTCCTTATGCGGCCTCTGAGCGGTGGCCGCCGAGCTGAGAGAGAGAGAGACATGCAGTGCCGACAGCCAGGACAGGCGCAGGGGTAGGGACATCGAGGAGGGCTCGGGTCCGTGGTGGGAGCGGAGCTCGGAGAGGGCGGGGGGCTAGTTGGCCTGCATTACCCACCTCGTTGACATACAGAGGACAGGGCAGGGCCTCCCACCAGATCCCCTTTGCTCCTCATCTGGCTGATCACGAGTTGGTCGGTTTCCATGACCTGCCTCCGGTATGTATTACTGCGTTTTGCATCTTGCATTGTCATTTCATTTTCAGTTTATTTGATATTCCGCAGAATACTGATGCATCTGATACTTTTGCAGGCTTCCTCCGAGTACACCCGGCAATCCCTGGAGCTGAATGCCTCCATGATGGGGATGTTGCAGCGGACTTTCGACTTTCTAGCCCTCAAGATTCCCAGATGTTCTTGACTACGCCTCAAACCATGCATAAACTGCCTGACATAATCTGATACATAATACAACACTTGACACACTGATCTCACGGCATTTGATACACTGTACTCATACACTACATTTTACACTGATTCACTGCTCACGGCATTCACACACTATACTCATATACTGTATTTTGCACTGATTCACTGCTCATGGCATTCACACACTGTACTCATACACTGTATTCTGCACTAATTGACTGCTCACGACATTCACACACTGTACTCATATATTGTATGCTGAACTGATTGATTGTTTTTCATAGCGTACTGATGCGTCTGCGATTTATGTTTTTCAGCCTCCCTTCCAGATTCCCACCGTAGGAGGTGCTCCAGCCGAACCTTCCGTTCCTGCTCGAGAGAGAGAAATGAGGAGGGTAGAGTATTTCCCCGCACCAAGGCAAGATGTACTCATGCTGGGAGTAGCTCCCGGGCGCCGGTTCCGGATGATGACGAGGAGTCGTCCGAGACGGAGACAGAGGTAGAGGCAGAGTCATCGGAGGAGGGAACCGGAGACGACTCGGACTCGGGCTCAGATGATGATGCTCCTGATGATACTCCTGGACCCTTGTCCAGGAAGAGGACTAGGACGAGCTCCCAGGGCTGAGATCTCTTGATGTTGATCCAGATTTTGCTACTTTTTCTCTTTTTCGTACTTTTTCCTTTTGTTAGTAGTTAGGGTACTTTGTACTGCCGCAGGCAGATTTCTGTTTCCAAAACTTATGCACTTGAAAAGATGATGAAATGGAACAAATTTTTTTGTCTGAAAGTGTTACATTTTTATATCTTTACATTGCATTGCATCGCATCATATTACACCTCAATGTAAGTGAAATCGATTTGTTGTCTGAAAATTGAACACTTGCACTGTAATAATCAGATAACTAACCAACCAACAGTAAAACGATCCAAGCAACCCATTGCCTGATTCTGAACACACAGCCCTTACTCTGCTGAGGATTAATCTGCATACAGCCCATAACATAGCACTTGGTTCATTCTGCACACGCCAAATTCTGAATAAACAGCCCCAATCTGACAAGACGGACTACAAAGGTGAAACCGGTTGAGACTGAAACACACTCAGATGCCCCAAATTCTCCCCTTTCTTCTTTTGCTTCGTATAAATGTAGAGAATGGCACAGCTGTAGACGCGCCCGTGGGCTTCACTCTACAGTTCGGACTCCCTTTGTGTCACGGTTCTAAATCTGAACCAAAGAGTCCAAATCCGGCAAATCGTTTTGAAGAAAAACAGATTTTTTGAAAAGTAGTGCCAAACATGGACTGCTTTGCCAGATTTCAGAGTCGCCACCTAAATATTTTAAAATGGGAAATTTAGGAAACTCGACTGCGTCAAGGCCACATGTCCGTCATCACCAAAGTGGTCTTGGCTCGGGAGCTTGGGTACGATCGGGGAAGGTCAGCTATGAGCACTCCCTTTCGCCCGATCCGAAGACCGGCCTCTACTAACCGTGATATCCGATTTTGAAAACGTTATGCGTTCTTATTCCGGTTATTAACCTAGAATTACTATGTGATGCGCACAACACAAAAGTATAGACTACATTGCCTAACTTGGAACTAAACATTGCATATCCGTTTTGTCTCGAAAAACGTGTTGGTTGTTTTGCTACTCGCAAGTAGGCTAAAATACGGATTTCAATGAGTTGTTCCAACTCACGCAATCCAACCTCCACCCACAGGCATTCAAACAGTTTATCTCATATAAGCATTTAGCCGCATGGTAAGCATACTGTCATGGCAACATTCACACGCATGTGGTATGCTAAAGCGTAAAATACTTACATCGTACTCCGTGCCAAAACAATAAACTAGTTAGCAAACATGCATGTCCTAGTTTATGTTGAATGGCTAATGCGTCGCATACAGGGGTGCAATCTAAACAGGCTCGGCTAACCCTAAACATGGCACATGAGATGCAACAACTATCACGTATTCAATTTGGAATTGAAAGTACGATGCAGTTTGCATGATGTGCCGAGCTCGATGCATGTGAACGAATGCATGAATGCACACATGCATTGCATAAGGTATGCTAATTTGAATGTGCCCTAATCTACCAACATAAGCGGGTAAATAAAAGGGAGAAAGAAATGGGGATTGGAAGACATACACCCACTCACACACACTTATTACAATTGCGCCCTCACTCGGAGGGACCAAAATAATAATACAGTCCCAAAATAATGAATAAATATTACAAATTCTAATTACTGAATAAATAAATGTGAAATAAAAGGGGGGCCACAGCCCTGCCTTGGGGCGAGCGAATGGTGCATGCTTGATCCGACTTGCCCGGAAAACCCGTGTCATGGCATTGCTGCTTCTGTTTTTTACTGCCCTGCCTCTCCAAAAATTCCCAAAACTTTAGGACACCTTCTAAATGATCTGAAATAACCCACCGGCTAGGGGAAGTGATCACCGGTTACTGCAATTGACCACCGGCTGCATGTGGGGTTTATCGGCACAAAAACAGTGCCGGTCGGCACAATATCTTGCGTGGCGTAAATTCTCAAGCAGACATTTTGACAACAAAGACAAAGACAAAGAATGCATGGCATGGGTTTTGGGGGGCATGTAAGCATGGTCCTTGCCTCCTATCATGCTTGGGGACTCAAGGAGGCAAGACCCTTGGTTCTTGGGCCACCAATAGTGCATCTTGATGCATGATAACCCTAAGAACCAAGGTTGCATTTTGATGTGAAAATGCATGCAACACAAAAATGCTAACTAAGTCCCTATCATGCCAACATCAAGGGCCTTAGTGACATGGAAATTGAGGTGTGCTTTGTCACTTGAAGTACAAACACCCCTCATTTCCCATACTTGGTTTGACACCCCAAACCAAGTGATGAAATGCAACTTATGCAAACATGCCAACATGCAAACGTGCAAACATGGACCATGGGAGCCAAGATGCTAGCAAATTAAGTACCACACAACTAACACATTAGTCATGCAAAATGCTTAGAATGTGCAAGATGCTAGTGTGATGCAAACATGAGGCAAATATGCAATAGGATCAATAGGTTACAACACCTAGCGGACCAAACATGTAACCAACATGTGATGAGTATAAAGTAGTGGACTTAGCCACCATGGGGGAGGCCTCAAACCTCCCCAAAAACAGTAGCAAGATGTGCTTCAAAACAAGAACAAAATGTCATGCAAGCATGCAATTTGATGGGCCTAAGCCTAAAGCACCAAAGTGAACACCCAAGTGCCATTAACATGGCCACTCATGGCACATGTTGGGCAACCAAAAACAGAGATTCAACATGCAAAAATACACCCAAGTCCCACACATGGCAGCCCCAAAACAACTCAAAAAAACATAAGGCAAGCATTATGCACATTTCAAGGCCCAAAGGACACACCCTTAAATCATAAAAAGAGATGATAAATCTGAGCATACGAGCATGGAATATGGCCTGAAATAGCATGGTAAAAGGGCCTCAAATTACTTAAATGACTTAACCAATGTATATGCATGGATCATATACTCAAAGCTTGTAAGCCATCATACAAAACAAACATGTGAAGCATGCCAAATGTGGCCAAAACAATGGCTCACAGCCCCTACACATGGTAAGATGATGCTAATATTCTCATGGAACCAAGCTACAATATGCAAAGAACATGGCTCAAATGCATGGCATTCTTTTAAGCATAAGGGGACATTACAAAGCAAGCATGAGATACATGTTAAAGGCTATGAATCTAACCTAAAACAGAGATCAAACATGTTCCAAAACACTCAAAATAAACCCTGAAATGAAGCCAAATGTAAGCCTACATGCATGCTACCCTTTTAGCCCAAAACCAAGGCAAGCAAAAGGCCAAGGGGAGAGGGGTGTCCCTCCCCTATATACGACCTAAAACCATCTCCCTCACCACTGAAAACCCACTGGTTTTCAGTGGTGAGAAGGCCAAGAACACCAAGCAAACAAGGTCTAAGACAAAGGTCACCAAAATAGCCAAATAAGGCCTAAAAGGGTGAGCCTTTGTTCAAACCACAAAATGACCTTAATGAAGGTTCAAGAACAAGTAAAAACAAGAGTTTTTTTATCTTAAACACAAACTCAAAAACACAAAGCAAAGAGGGTAGAAAGAGGTTGCAAAAATGGGGAATATAAAGTGATGTTCTTACCCTTGAAGATCCTTTGAAGAACAAGTGATACAACCACTCTCTAGTGCTCAAAACCAGTCCAAAACCAACACAAACAACCTTCCAAGTCTCTCAAACTCAAGCTAAGGTGCAATGGTGTGTGTAATGGTGCAAAAGTAAGGTAAATCTACACTTTTAAGCCTAAAATCACACACACAAGAGGAGAGAGATGGAGATATAGATATATGACAGAGATATATGTATATGAGCTCTGGTTTTTGCCTTCAAAGACTCTAACCCTGATCCAAGAGGAGAAGCCTTGCTTATATAAGCAAGCAAAGCTTACAAGCTAAGCCAACTAAAGGCTCATCCCTCCATACACGTGTATGGAGGGGAGCAAAAGGTGATAAAGCTGTCTGAAAATATCTCAGAAAGCAGCTGTAAAGTGGTCGGCAGGGCAAAATGGTAATTTTGCCAAAAAGAGTGCCGACCGGCACAAAATGGTGCCGACCGGCACAATATAGTGCCGGTGGCCTTTAGCCACAGCCGGTGGTGTATGGGGATGCCTCAGAAGGCATTCCCTACCCCTCAAAGGCAAAACACAAGTGTTTGGTGTAAAACCAAACACAAAACAGTCAAGTTCGGAGGTCTTGAGGCAAGGCGCGCGAGCCGAGAACTCCGGGAACTCCGAACAAACACAAACATGGATAATCACCGAGTGTTCCAACGGTGACGTCCAAGTCTTGAGGACGGTCAAAAATGGGGTGTCTACAACAGCACTCTGAGCATAAACGATTTTTTGAAAATAATAAAAAAAGGTTTCAACTTGGGTATCGAGCCTACGAGTGAACATAGCGAAAAAAGACTCAAACAAAAGGCACACGACCTAAACACAACTAAACATGCTCGGAAAAGACCCAAAACGAAAGTTGGGCTAAACAAGACAAAAGACATGACACACAGACGTGTTTACAAAAACAAAAGACCTCAAATTTCGAGGAGCCAGTTCTTCCAGGTGTTATTCCCACCCTTTCTAATTTGTGATTCTCACATCACTCGGCCCTCAGGCTCGGTTTTTCTCTCAAAACCCTTTTCTTACTTTTCTCGCAACTCACACCACTCTATTCTCTATTCTCTCATTTTTTGTCCCTCCCCATGGTAATCGATGGGTGAATAGAAAGTTGCGGGTTCACGCCCAACACTATTGGCTCACGGCTATATCTTCCGGTGACGTTTAGTCGAGGTTTCGGATAGGGAAAGCTTCTTCCGGCGAATAGGGTGCCTTTCTGGTAAGTATGTTGACGGCAGGGGGAAGACAGAATACCTGACTCAACTGTGCCCCTAGTTCATTACTTTGACCATTTTTTGTTTTCGTCCTAAAACAGTTTTGAGCAAAAATGAAAGTCAGATTAACATGCTTGTTCAATTTTTAATTTGAAAATCATGCAAGTCAGGCTATGAGCACTGAAAATTTTTCTTTTTTGGGTCCAAGAAAATGGTCCAGTTTTGGAAAACGAAATAGTTTTTCGAGAAAATAGTCAACCTCAGTAAAAATTTTCAAAAACTATTTTCGCAAACAGCCAATGTTAAACGAGTATGAAACCTACCCTCGAGATGCGCAACCTCGAATCGGAGGCAATGGAAAATTGCCCCTTGCTTGAAGGGGCGCGTGGCAATGGGAAGTTGCCCCTGGTTTGGACAGCAACTCAGGGCAACTTATGACAACGCATGGCAACAGATGGCAACGGAAAGTTGCCCTTTGTTTGGATGATGCCGCAGCATGCTGAAAATAGTCTTCACAAATGCTGATTGAACTCTCGGACACGGAGAAGACGAAGACGGTCTGAACCAATATATGGACACAGTCACTGTGAAAGCATTGGTGGCTGGACTTCAAGAGGAAGTTGACTACGTAGTTCCAGTTGTCACAACCAAACTGTCAGATTCAGAGGAGGCAAGGGTGATCAAACCCATTACATAGACCTAGGCGCTATGAAAGCGTTGGGACTGGACTTCAGGATGAAGTTGCCTACGTATCCCAAACATGGGAATCAAGCCTTACGTAGTTCCGGTTAAGGTACACTCGGGTATTTTAACCTTCACTTTTCAGGCTCTAACTTTTGCCAAGGTGCCCGATGCGGGTTTTCGACCTTGCGAGCTTTGTTTTTCTGTTTTTCTTTCTTTTTGCTTTTTTTCTTTTCTTTTTATTGTTCTTTTTTGTTATTCTTTTTTTCTCTAACTTTTGCCTAGGTCACCCTTCCGGGTTTTCGGCCCAGCGAGCCTCTTAAGGGTAAAAGTGTAACAGGACCATGCCAAATGGTTTTGAGATTGAAGCCCTCTGTATCCAGGAGAGTGACTGTTGTATTGATTTGCAGAATGACCCATCTTCGGCTTTTTGAGCACATCTGACATTTCTTGCCCCTGGTTCGAGGGGGACTTCTGTTCTTGCCTCGCAAGCTTCTGTTGACGACGTCTAAGCTCTTGATCTGAATTTGGCACCTCTTGTTCGAGGGCTGCTTCAAAGTTGGCCGTACAGGCCCCACATGATGGTTAACTGTTGAACGTTCTGAATGCGTTCAAGGTTCGAAAATATGCTGGTGGAATCTTGAGGCTGAGAGCGATCCTAGGCTACATAATCTCAAGAGCAATTCCGCACAAGTCTTCGCAGGACCACGCAAAACAGTTTGTTTTTGAAAGTTTTTAAGAAAGCGACAAATCGCTCGTGCTGAAGATAGTGTGGAACCAGTCTGGGTCAAGTCGAGGTCCTTCTCAGTACTCACACTGACAGGCATGATTTCATTCATTAAAGGCTTAGCACGCCTCTCTTTCTCTCAAAAATGATCGAAGTTTCACAAAACCCAAGGAATTCCTTCCTCTTCGTTTTTATCACCGCAGTGTTTAAAAAGGGTTTTCTTTTTTTTTTTTTCAAAAATTTAGGTTAATGCAATGAGTTTGGCACGCAGGAGAGCAGGCGAGATGTACTGTCAGCCCATTCAAATCCTCTGGCATAACTGGCTCAAGACAAACAATAAGTAAGGGGACATGATAGCCGCAGCCGTTTCATTCAAAACTTCCAACTGCAACTGGCTCCTCAGCAAAGACATACTCAAAAGGAAAGCAAAAGGGGTAATTACAAAAATGGTGTTCGAGGCAACAACCCCGAAATCACCCGACATCCTATACAAAGGGGACCGACTTGCTACAACAAGATAGACCCTTGAGCTAAAAGGACTGACTTAAGACAATGAGACAGACTCAAAACAAAACAAAAGACCGACTCGATACCCAAGCCGGAATTTACAAGACTATTATTCACAGATGCTCGAAAACGCGTACCAAACGCCACATCCAAAATATACCAAGCGCCGTCCGCAGGTGGTTTACTCTCTAGTTACATACTCGCAGTATCAGTGTCCTCAAAATCCAATAACTGGGTAGTAACGGACTTGGCTGAGGTGGGCTGGAGGATAACCTCGTTGTCAATCAAATATTGTACCTCATGACGGAAGCGGAAGCAATTATCGGTAGCATGACTAGTTTGCTGGTGGTATGCGCAGTACAAAGCAGCATCATGTGTAGCAGGGAGATTCTTCGGGAGAGGCTGAGGCTCCAAGGGTTTAAGATGCCCTCTCTCGACAAGGATTTGAAGTGCTTTGGACAACGGCATGTATGGAAGACCCTGCGCCCTCGGGGTAGATACTTTGAGGCCTGAGCACTCTTGCTAGACGCATTAGCGAAAGGGTCGGTAGGCGCCACCTTGGCTTTCTGATCTTTCCCGGGTGCAAGGTTGGGAGTGGAAGGAACTATTCTGGTGTGACGGGGTCTATCTCGGCTTTCTGACTGACTTGAACTACCCTCAGGTGGAATGGGGAAAGCATCCTCCACAGCTTTTGTCACAACTGCAGATATCTGTTGCTTGTTCATCTCCCCGGCTTTCAAAGTCTCGACTGCCCACAGCAGTTGTTCGATGGGATCGGCGTCTGCCTTCATGTTGTCCTTACCTCTGGCCTCAGCCTGATCGAGGGTTTGGGTTGATGTTGATACATCATTGCCATAGCTGGAGGCCATCTCCGGTTGGCTGAGTTCGATCACAATCCATCCCAATAGCGAGGGCTCCTGGGGTACAAAATTCCCGGCATATGGTGCGGCTGGTGGCGAAGCTAACATTCCATAGGCGAGATCCGCCACGGACCTCTGGAGGTCTCCTATCATCCCCATTAGTTCAAATGTAGTAGGCTCGCGAGCCTGATATAGCTGGGGGACCCAGACCGGGTGCGCGACAGGCGACCTGGGTGGATGCGGCATATCAACATTGGTCTCATTTTGCAAAGTGATTCCTTGATCTAATGCAGCTATCATAACCACAATCTCCTCCAAATTCTGCGTCATCATAAGTCTTGCCTCAGCAAGGGGGAAACACTAGCTATCTTGGATCAACTTTCTGAACTGAAAAGAAAGACAAGCAGCATTTCAGCCCAAACGGATCAAACGCAGGTGTAGCCGAACGATCAGATTTACTATCGATCATCGCTTTGTTCCCGTAATCATCGCCTAAAATATCTTGAATCGGATACCCACAGATATAACTGATTCTCACAGATACTGATACTAGTGCCCTCAGGCCCGATACTCAAATTTGCAAACTGATATGCGCGTTCCTGTAGAGATACATTCTAGAAGCACATAGCAAGTAAATGAGCCAAAACACCCCTATGTTGGGGTAGGGTTTCCCTGTCCTATTTTTGTCAGGAGCTAGGGTTTCACTACGCACGCAGCGGTTTTCAAACAACCTAACATCGGGCAAGCAACCTGTCCTAGTTTGGAATAGTCACTATGGATTCCAAATATGCACTAGGTCGAATGGTCGAAAAGGGTGCCCCGATAAAATCGGGGTTTGTATTCCCATGCTGTCAGAGCCCACAACCGGTCAGCCTTATGGTCATGCCTTGACCAGACAAGCCTCCGGCAAACCGTTCAGGAATGGAAGATGGCAAACACGGTGTCCTAGGTGCACCAACACACATGCAATGCAAAGAAACACATAAGTGTAATCAAAACAGGATATCACGAGTTCGAGTCAAGCTCTCTAACCTCCCCAGCAAAGTTGCCAGAAACTGTAACAAGCCCGCGAGGGACCTCGGTGCTACAGTTTGGACTCCTGTTGTCACGGTTCTTAATCTGAACCAAAGAGTCCAAATCCGGCAAATCGTTTTGAGAAAACAGATTTTTTGAAAGAAGTGCCAAACATGGACTGCTTTGCCAGATACAGAGTCGCCACCTAAATATTTTTTTAATGGGGGAATTTAGGAAACCCTGACTCGGTGCCAAAGGCCACGTGTCCGTCATCACCAAAGTTGCCTTGGCTCGGGAGCTTGGATACGATTGGGGAAGGTCAGCTATGAGCACCCCCTCTCGCCCAATCAAAGATCGGCCTCTACTAACCGTGATATCTTGTTTTGAAAGCATTATGCGTTCTTATTCCAATTATTAGCCTAGAATTACTATGTTATGCGCACAGCAAACAAGTATAGACTAGATCGCCTAATTTGGAACAAAACATTGCATATCCGTTTGTTTGAAAAACGCGTTAGAATTTGTTACTCGTGTGTAGGCTAAAAATACGGATTTCAATGAGTCATTCCAACTCAAACAATCCAACCTCCACCCACAGGCATTCAGGCAGTTATATCATATAAGCATCTAGCCACATGATAAGCATGCTGTCACGTTAACGTTCACACTCGTGCGAGATGCTAAAGCATAAAATACTTACAAAGTACTCCGTGCCAAAACAAGAACATATTAGTTAATCATGCGTGTGATTATAGTTCATGTCAAGTGGCTAATGCATCGCATACAAAATGTCACTAGAATAGGCTTGGCTAATCTAAGGATGACATGTGAAAATGCACAGATAGCACATATTCAATTTGGAATTGAAACATTTATGCAGTTAGTATGACGTGCCGAGCCCGGTGCATGAAATACTAATGAATGATGCACGCATGCATAGCATAAGGATGCTAAAGAAAATATACCCTAATACTAACCATCAAAGCAGGTAAGTAAAAGGGAAGAAAGAAGTGGGGCTTGGAAGACATGCACACACACACCCACACTTATTACAAATTTGTCCTCACTCGGTGGGGCTGAAAGAATAGTACAATTTAACTAACTAACAAGCTAATTAAATAATTACAGACCACCTAATTAATTAAGCAAGTTAATTAATCTAATTTAAGCAATAAACTGCCTTGGAAAGAGGGTCCGATGCGATGCGCACTCGATTCCGCTCGGAAGTCACTGCCATGCACAAGCTGCCGCTGTTTTGAATGTTCTGCTCTTTTGAAAATTGCACAACTCCCAAGGTATGCTCTCTGGGCAATGTGGAACACCACCGGCTGGAAGGGATGGCCACCGGCCATGTATGATGGTCACCGGCCACAAATTGAGTTATCGGCACTGATGGATGGCCGGTCGGCACTGTATATGGCCAATCGGCCAAAACTCCCTGCAAAACCTGCAGTTGACAGCAAAAGAGGGCTAGGCATAGCATAGCAATGCATTTCAAGCAAATGTGTGCACCACCACATCCCTTATCATATTTATGACTCAAAGGGCCAAGGTTCTCGATTCCCGAACCACCAATCGCGCATTTTCATGCGTGATGGCCCAAAGGAACCAAGTTTGCATTTTGATAACGAATGAAATGCAATGCACAAAACAACCAAATGAGGCCCAACCTCAATCATGGATAGTCAAGAGGCAAGGCATGCATTCAATGCAATGCATTCCTAGGCATGTTAACTAAGTGTGCAACATGGGCACGCAATGCACAATGCATACTAGGCATACAACCTATGCAAGCGAACATGCAAGGCATGATGCAATCAAAGCATGCAAGGTGTAAGTAAGTCCAAAGCAGTGGCTAAGTGCTATGGAAATGAACGCAAGATGACATGCAAGCATGCATGCACACAAGGACCGACACTTAGGCATTGAAGAGCGACTCTCAAGCACACTTAAGAGGATGAAAACATGGACAAATGGCATGCATTATAAGCTCTGAAAGTCAAGTCATGCAAGGTGCCAAACCAACTAGACAAGACAAACAAGGCATGCAAGCGAAGCCAAAATTCAAGGTAAGCCAAACGCATATTGAACTACACTTAGCAAAATCGAATATGGCATGAATTAAAATAACCAAAATCAGAGTTTTAGCATATTAAAACAAAGCCAATAATACATCTAGATGACATCTAAATGGTCTAAACATGCAAGCATATAAAGAGGCCAAACATGGAGTATAAGATGACAACCTTATAAAGCATTAAAGGGGCATCAAATGCAAGCATACAAGCATGCCATGAGGACTGAAATGATGCTATAAGTGGTTCTAAGCCACTGAAATGATGCAAGGATAGCATGCTAGAAGATCCGATACTTAAGGCCTACAAGAGGGATTACATGGTGGCTATACAAAGCGAATCATGGGTGACCCAAATGACCAAAAACAGACCTCAAGCACACTAAAACAAGCATAAAAGCTTCGCAAAGCTTGGCCAAAATCATGCTATAATAAGGGTCAAAACCTAAAGCATGTTAAGGCCTAAACATGGCATTACAAGGCATGTATGCTAAGAAAGCATGGTGTACCAAATCCAACTAAACACAATGCTATATTATGACATAATAAGCATGAAAATCAGCTAAGGCATGGCCAACATGAACCTAAACATGGTGCTCACTAAAGAGGCAAAAATGGTCCTTTTTAAGGACAACAAGGCGAGGGGGTGGCCCTCTCCTTCTTGGGACCTCAAGACACCGTCCTCACCTCTAAAATCCCACAAGATTTCAGTGGTGAGGAGGCTCAAACACTGTGGTCCCGGAACTCACACAAAATACCACAAAATAAGGGCCAAACAAGGATTAAGAGGGGTCAAACAACCTCAAACCACAAAACACTCTTAACAAACTATTTAGAGGCCTTAAAAAAAGAACTTTTATGTGTTATATACAAAGCCAAAAATCAATTGCAAGATAGGTAGAAAAGTTTTGCAAAAATGGGGAATAAAGGGACAAGCTTCTCACCCTTGAAGACCCTCTTCAACAATGGAGCTCCAGTAGCTTCTTTAGGTTGAAACCAGCTCCAAAACTCCAAAACAACCCTCAAGGGCCTCAGCTCCAAGAGATGGTGTGATGGTGGGTGTTTGTGAGCAAAAATGAGACAAAAAACACACTAGAGAGAGATATAGAGATAGGATATGAACCAAACCCTAACGCTAGAACTCAAATCCTAAAAATGGCTGTTTAAAATATCTAACCTTGTCTCACCTTGTCTAGAGAAGAAGCCTCCGCTTTTAGTCTTGTAAGCTTACAAGACAAGCTTCTAAAGAGGGAGATCCCTCCATACATGTGTATGGAGGGGAGCCAAGTGCATGCCAGCTGCACCAAAATATCTGCAAAAGTAGATGCACAGTAGTCGGCCGGCCAAAAATGCAATTGACCAAAAAAAGATAGCCGGCCGGCCATCTAGAGTGCCGGCCGGCCAAACATTTGGCCGGTGGCAACAAAACACAGCCGGTGGCCTCAAGCCATGGCCGTGGAGTGTGGAGATGGCTCACAAGCCCTTCCCTGCCCCTTCAAGGCAAAACACAAGTGTTTGGTGCAAAACCAGACACAAAACAATCGAGTCGAGAGATCCTGAGGCAAGGCGCGTAGCCGAGACCTCCGGGAACTCAAGACGAACACAAACATGGAAGATCATCGAGTGTTCAATCAGTGACGTCCAAGACTTGAGGACAGTCAAAAATGGGGTGTCTACACCAACCTGTTCCAAACACACTTGATACAACCAAATAGCCAAACTCAAGTAACAATAAGGGGGAAACAGCAATGAACAACATTCAGAAACTATAAAATCCTAGTCCAAAATATCAAATGGGTTGGGTCAAAATTAGAATCGCTATAGGAAATGTTGCTACTCATCGATAGATATAAATAAGTATATTTTTATCTTGTGAAATTACATTAGAAAGAGAAATGGGAATTGTGATCACAGTAGAAAAATTGTGTGGAAGAATTGAAAATGGAAGAACATTATAATGCATTGATATATGTTGCATTGACATTTCAATTCAATTGGTTGTTATGAATTTTGAATTAAGATTTGAAAATTTTTGCATTGAGAAAGGAAATGTTTGTGAAACAAGATCTCATTGAATTGTTTTGGGGGTAAACACGTTGGTAAGTCTGGATAGGGGTTGTAATTGATATTGGTTAAGTTGGCCTAAGTGTCTAGGATGAAAGACCGAAAACACGTGTAGAGGAGGTACCAAGTGCCTTCCGGTTAGCTACTGGTAAAGCGGGGATTTGGTAGTACTAGTTATGCCTATTTACAGACACCAACCTAGGAATTACCTAAGTCGTATTTACCACCCCTTAAACTTGATTTAAAATTATTGAATTGTTGAATTTTCAAGATTACATTGTGCATGATAGTTTTCAAAAAAATGAAGATGTGACTTTCTTTTAAAAGCATAGCTTATGCATTTCATCTCAGTAGAATTGTATAAATGTTTATACTTTGTTAAGATTTTTCCTAGTAGACTTTATGCTCACCCTATGAGATTTTGTGCAGGAAAAGATGTGATGATTCCGCCAAACTAAGAGCGTGTAGTGCATTTTGAGAGCCCAAGGCTCTTGTTTTGTTGTGATTATTTTTTGGCAAGCCAAAGGCTATATGTGTGTGGGTTTGAGCAACCATTTTGTGTAACCGGGCTTAAGCCTTGGACTTTGTAGCCCTCGAGGGCATTTATTTATTTTTGAGTGGTTGTTTCACATGCTATAGATTCATGTACTAAGGTCGTTGAATGTATAGTCGCATGTGGAACTTTTTGTAAATCTGTAATGATTATGTATGCAAATGTTAGAGATTTGGGGTTGATGTGGATATTGGAAATTTACTAATGTTTATCGTACGGAGTGGTAGTTGGTGTTCTTTTATTATGTACTTTTTTGGGGGGCATTGCAGTTGAAGACATAAAACTTTCTACTGCATTTCCAATCACTCCATCCAATTGTTGATATTTTCGCATAATATTATAAGAAAAATATAGAAACTAAAATCAATCAAAATGACAACAATTTTTTTATTTTTTTACTTTATTAAATAATTAAATACAGAATAAACTACAAAACTAAAAATACATAACTAAACTAGAGTACTTCATGGGACATATTACAATATAGATTCCCATGAACATATAAAATAATATGCAAGAAATAGTTCAAATCTAAAAGTTTGAAGAACAAAAGATAAGAGATGCAAACCGAAACCTGTGTGATACCACAGTTTCCTTAAAACAGATTCACCGTCTCCCTATGGGTGCTAGAGGTATGCCAACGTCTATCTCCCAAGATATAATGGTTGAAACCAACTAATGCAGAAGCACCTTCTGAATAGTTTCAGCGAACTTGATAATGACAGCACTCTCTAACAAGAACCAAAGAAGGCGTTAGCACAAAGAAGATAAAAAAATTTCTTTAGTATAAAAATCTTCTCCAACTTTATCTAAAGACAATCACAATTTTTTCATCTCAAAAATATTTCTATCTCTTCCATCTAAGTTGGAGAGGAAAGGCCCTTTTTATACTTGTAGGGAAGGGGTCTGAGCCATGAAGACTACCATAAAATTTAGCATCAATGACCACCAACTCTAGTCATAAGGGCTAAAGATACAAATGTGCAAAACTCCGATGTACATAATATGATCATCAACTCCATCATCAAAAGATGAGAGTTACAAAGATTGAAAACCTCCCTTGCATTATATATAAAAATAAATATACATATATATATACTATTTAAATAATCCAACTAGCTGTGTCGCAAAATAGATACGGGTGTTAGGTCACAACTCAATCCAAACCCAGTCTAAAACATATGCACAAGCCCAGCCCAGCATAGTACAGTCTGGCCCATGCCCAAGACTAAATCCAACACATGCACATACACAAACCTAAGCCAATCCAAACCAAGATTAAGACTAAAGTCCAAGTCCAAGTCTAAGTCCAAGCCTAGGCCCAAGCCCAACTTCTATTGATACCCACTTTATGAGACAATTCTCATTCACAACTTAATGGTTTCGGTTCATCATTTATGTATTATAACATTTTCACTTAAGAGAATACAAAACTACTCAAATCCATCTCAACCGGTGGTTAAGTCCCACTTTAATTTCGAATTAAAGTTGCCAAAATCACTTTGCTTGGTTTGGGTTTTCTAAAAATACTTTTTAAAAAATTTTACTTTCTTGTTTTTTCTTCTTTTTTTTTTTACTGATTTTTTTTAATATTTTAAGCAATTTTTTTTAAAAAAAATTTAGACAAACCTAACATAAATACACTAAAAAAGTATAATTTTCGTGATTTTTTTTAAAAATTCACTAAATACCAAAAATACAAAAAATAAAAATAAAAATTCAATATATTTTTCATATTTTTGTGTATTTATTAATTTTTTGAAATATTTTTTCACAATTATTTTACTTTTTAGATACATCTAAGTAAGGTGCATCTAAAAAAGTAAAAAAAAAAAAAAAAAAGTGTAACATTTTAAAAATATTTACTAAAAATAAAAAACTTAATTTTCAAAAAATTGAATTCAAAAAACTCAAACCAAACACAATGATATTTTCTAACACCAATTTCACGCAAATCTGAGCATATCCAATTTGATTCCTACCAGTGTCGCTTGCCTTGTTTGTTCACGTGCCTATCCATTTATTCTAAGAATTTCATGGTCAAGTGCACTATAAAACCAAGCTTTATGAATGGCAAATAACTAAAAAAGAAGATCAACTATGTTACGTAATTATACTATTATTTTTGTCATTATATAATAATATCAATATACTTTGTGCGATATGTACATAATTTGTTTATTGGTTATTGTCCTTCAATAATTGATAGAGATGCCTTATTCATGGAAAATATTTTGTTTCATTGTGATCGAAGAACAGCATCTGACAAGCCTTGGATAGTAAATGTATGTTGCTTTGGATGTGGAAGATCTAGTTCATGGCTAAACATGAGAACCATAGCAGACATCACTGCAAGAAAATCGGGAATTTGCGGCGTTTTTAAAACGCCGCAATAGGCCATAAAAACGCTGCAAAAAGAAAATACGACGTTTATATAATTCGTCGATGATGCAGCCGTTGCTGTATCTTTGTAACGTTTTAAAAATGCCACTAAAGACCTTAAACGACGTTTTTTAAAACGCCTTTAATTCTCTTAACAGCTGTTAACTATGCACGTTAGAGGAGTACTCTCTAACGTAATCATGATGACATTTTGTGACGTTTTTAAGAAAAACGCCACAGTTTCTGTCATTTTTAAAAAATAAAAAAAAAATAAAAATCATAATTAATGATCTGTTGACTTTTGTTCAAACCAAACCTATATTATCCATCACCAATCTCAAAATATATACATGGATGAGCATTCATTTTTCAATTTTTCATAAAAAAAATAAAATAAAAAATAAACCTTGTAAAACGCAATCTCCAGATTCTCTAAAAATAACTTCATCCACAGCTCTCTTCAGCTTCATCAAGTCATCCATCATCTTCACCAAAATGATGAGAGTTGCAATAACCCTTGAAATGCAATTCAACTATATGGTAAATTGATTTGTAAGTAGGTATAATACAGAATGATCATCATCACTGAGCACTTGATATATGATGGAACTACACAATGAGGACTGAGAAATTGCAAAGGGAAATACAAGTAAAAACTACAAAGAGATTTAATTACCTAAAAATAGTCTTCTTGGCCTTTTCAAATAACAGTCTTTTAGCAGGAACTCTTATCTACTGCATGACCTCTGTGTCACTCCTTAAATCAATCTCACACACTACTTTTCATTCTCCCAAAACCTTTGAGTTGATAGGAAACCTCTCTAAGAACCTGGGAAAAACACAATATGCTAAATATAATAGAAGGTTGGGATTAAACCAAGTTATAGAGGGATACACATTCAAAACAGTAATCATTATATTTTTGTGACACATTCTATATTTTAATTTGATAATAGAATGAGTGAAGAAACGACACAGCCACAGGTTGGGCTACCCACCATCTCAATATAATCATTGACCCAACTATGGATCAAAAGATAAAAAATTACTTTATGTTATTTCAATGTTTCCCTCTTCAATTAGGTGTTTCTCAATCCATTGATATATATCCCTCCTATGGTTTTGGCAACCTGTTGGGCTATAAAATAGCAGAAGTCACACATTGTATTACACTATTTAGTAGGTAATTATCCAGAATCAGATAAAAAGATATAATCTAACTGCACTCACTCAAAAAAGAGTGTTCTTATCCCAACCGATTAATTTTGTTTGGTTTGTTTTTCTTGTTTTCAGAATAAAATAATAATAAAAAGTTTGAAAACATCCATCATTTCCTTCATTTGTGCAAAAACAGCTTTCGAAAATTTAAAAACTATTTTTTAGTGTTTCTTTACTAAAAACAAGTTTTCTATATTTTTCGAAATATGAAAACAGAAAAATGAAAATGATACCAAACAGATTTAAAGTTTATTCCATAGAAAATGTACCAGTAGAATTGCAATATTTTCTCTCATGTATACAACAAATTTCAAAAGTACCACCAAGAATACATAAACTGGTACATCCCACTGATATTGCAAATGCACAAGTGTCTCTACTTACAGAAAATAAATGAAAGGCAGCGTGGAAAAATACCCAATGACGAACTTTATAATGAAGATGCTGAGAATACTAGTCAGGGTGCTAACCGATCAATTTTCCATACTCTTTTTTCGTCAATCATTTCAGGGGAATATCGTATCCTGTCAAAGGAATGAAATTGTATATTACCAGTGGTATTCACCATCATGTACAGAAACAATAGTTACCTGAATCAAATAAAAAAATTACAAAGAAATGGTTGATTATGCAAAATGTGCTTATATATTTTGTTTGTAACATCTTTCCAACACCAAACATCATTTGCAATTAACACGCATTAAAATATGATCTGAAAATGAATGAAAAGATAAACTTAAATAATGGGGCAGAATAAGGAACTTTTCAAGCTAGATTCCAAAATGCTAAAATTCATCAAAAAGTGTGTGAAAATCAAATATGAAAAATGTAGATAGATCAGTCACAACTTAACAAAATGTAGGAAAATCTTGCTTACACAAAATTCAGATTCATATAACATTGAAACAATAAGATCTACCACACAATACAATTTTCTTTGCTTTTTCCTTAAAGGTCATAGAATCCTCCAAATGTCCCATTTTATTTTTCTAATAATAATAATGATAAAGTGTCCCATATTGCTCTCCCTTTTGTCTCCCACACAAACTTCTAAAACTGCTCATGAAACTATGGGAGAGAGTAGTTGAACAGAGATTAGGATATGCAACAATAGTTTTAAATGAGTAATATGGCTTGATGCCGCAAAGATCCACTATGGAAGCTATTTTTCTACTTAATCAACTAATGAAAAAATATAGGGCAAAGAACAAATATTTCCATATAGTGTTTATTCACTTACGAAAAGCATATAGGGTTTTATGAAGAAATCTGTTTGAGTCTTTGAGATGGTATGGAAATGTGAAACATAAATAGTTAATGCATCTATAAGGAGGAGTGATTTAATCCACATTGATGTTGCTAAAAAAAAAATATAGGCAGTGAGGTTATGAGATGAAGACATGATTAATCTAAACTTAACTGAGATGAATGACTTCAAACAGATGCAAGTTAATTAATTATATGTACCATATCAAGCCATTTTTTAAACCATTCTATAGTTGAATTCTGAAGACGTTAGATGTTCAAATCTTGATCTCTAATTAATTTTTTTGCCCTTGTGTGGAACAAGAAAACTTCCCAAGCAAAACCATTTGAAGTTTAGAGTTGTCTTTTGTGTTAGGCAAGATTGATATTAGTTTCTCTAGTTTTTTTTTTTTTTTTTTTTTTTTTTTGAAGCTCATTGGCATGCGCCATCATAACGACGGCCAAGGTTCTGAAAAGCGGTTGCGGTCGCCGTAACGGTGGCGGTGACGCGGTTGCGGTTGCGGGGTGTAAAGGCCGCAGCGTAACGGTTGCGGTTACCGGAACTGTGAATTTTTTTATTTTTCGCACAATTTGTAAAAAACTTACCGATACGCATATTTTTTTTTTAGAATCATATTTATTGGGTTTTAAAATAAATTTTGATAAATTTTTCATAATTTTTAAGTATGATCTAATATATTTCATATTTTTAAATCACTAAAAAATGAATTTTTTTACATTTTATTTCAATAATTAATGACTTTTTATGTTGTAAATCCATGTTACACTTGTGGCAAAAATTCCTTTTATTGAACTTAGATGTATAAAATTATTTTTAATTATTATACTTGTGGAAGCATATGTATATTTTAACTCAAATAGTTTTAAAAAAGTATACATCCATAATGGAAGAACTTGACAAAATACATAACATTATAGCATAAATCACAAATAACAAAGAGTACATTTTACATAATGTTACTACTAAAATTACATAATGTCACCACCAAAATAGAATTTCTTTATAATTAAATGTTAAATGAAATGATTATAAAAAAATTCAACCACTATTTATACATTTGGATTTTACATGCTAATGTAATTAGGAATAAAGACATTTTTCATGGCATTGTTTGAGCTATTGTTTTTATTTTTATTTATTTTATAGAAAGATATTTTTTTTACAAAAAAAAAATTGGTGCCATCAAAATTGTTGTCACAACACATTACAATAACGAAATTAAAAAAATATATTTCAAATTAAATACTAAATAAAATAGTTATAAAAAAATGCGACCACTATTTATACATTTCGATTTTACATGCTAATGTAATCATATAAAAATTAAAAAATTAATTATAAAGAATTTTTTTTTAAGTATTGATTTTTTTTTAAAAAAAAATATATTTTTAAAATAAAATTGTGCCTTTAATAGTGTTGTAATAACAAAATAAAAAATATTTATAATTAAATATTAAATGAAATGATTATAAATAAATAAAAAAAATGCAATCACTATTTATACATTTGGAGTTTACATGTTAATATAATCATATAAAAAATAAAAAATAAAATATAAATAATTTTTTTTGAGGTATTGATTTTTTTTTTCTTTTAAGAAGATATTTTTAAAAAAAATTAGTGATTTCAACATTGTTGTCACAATACATTACAATAACAAAATAAAAAATATTTATAATTAAATATTAAATGAAATGATTATAAAAAAAAAATGCAACAACTATTTATACATTTAGAGTTTACATGCTAATATAATCATATAAAAATTAAAAAATAAATTATAAATAATTTTTTTTGAGGTATTGATTTTTTTTTTCTTTTAAAAAGATACTTAAAAAAAAATTAGTGAATTCAACATTGTTGTCACAACACATTACAATAACAAACTAAAAAATATTTATAATTAAACATTAAATGAAATGATTATAAAAAAAAATACAACCACTATTTATACATTTGCGCTTTACAAAATAAATTATGAAGAAAAAATTCATACATAGTTGTTTTTAAGCTTCAATCACTTGAGTATTTATTATCTTCTTGAATAACCTGTAAGAAAAAAAAAAATTCAATAAAACCCATATATATAAAATGTATTCATATAATTAAATGTGTTATGATTTTTAGATATTATAAAAAAGAAAAATCAATCACTAATTATTATATATAAAATACTAAAAATAAGTACATAGCTCTATATATATACTTAAATTAAAATTATTAAATATATCATATAAATTTTATCGATTTTACAACATTTAAAACCTGTGATCATTGTCTTGAAGAAAAAAAAAATAATAAAATAAAATTTGCTTGGCCAGTTGTAGACCACAAGCAAAACATATACATCTTCCCAAGGTGAAGTCAAGGCAAGTCAAAACAAATACACGGTTTGATAAAGAAATGAGGCTTATCTTCTCTACGAAGCTAAGCTCTGAGCAACCAAAATTTGAGAAAGAAAGGCAAGGCAGCAGATCAAATTTTGAAGGCAAGGCAACAGATTTTTGAACTTACTTCGTCTTTCATACAAAGGTGCAGTTACAGGTTCATCTCTTCCATCTTCCCTCTTCCCTCTTCCCTCTTCTCTCTCTCTATTTCTCACTCATCTGTATTTCAGATCAGATTTGAAAATTTGTGGAATCTCACTTCAATTCAAAGTGGTTCATGGGCTGTGCTGTAAAGAAAACCGACAAAAGCTTCATTATAATAAAGGTGCGTAACGTACCTTTTCTTTTGTTTTTTTTTTTGAAAATTTCTGGATGTCTGATACAATATGGAATCTATCTTCAGCCTTTTTCTTTTGTTTTTTTTTTTGTGAAAAGAATAAGCTAAACAAGTCCTGTAACGTGCGTAACGGGCCGTTACGGCCGTTACATCACCGTTACAACTGCCGAATTTCGTGAATTTCAATCACACCGCAAAATCGGGGGTAACGTGTAGTGCCTACAGCCGAAACCGTTACGTAACGGCCGAAACCGTTACGTAACACCGCTTTTTTAAACCTTGACGACGGCAAATTCAGTGATCAAATCAGAGGCCCACACTGGGCTTAAGGTCAGTCCTAATTGAGAGCCATTGATTGGTAGATTACATGCTCATGCAGATAAACAAGGTAACATGCATTAAAATCATGTACTTACTAATACCCCTAGGAGCAAATATTTTAAATGATGTCGCAACCGCTTCTTTGCCATTGAATGGAAGATTACATGCTCATGCAGATTTTTAATGGGTTTTTTTTAATCAGAACTCCAAAGAAATAACTTACTTGGCAATATTTATGTGATCCATCTCTGTCAGCATAAAGATTTCTAGGATTGTTGCATATGGGACACCATTTTTGCAGTAAAAAAAAAGTATGTAGTCTCTTTATTGCTACAATTTGATTAGTCTCAAGATTAAGACCTTTGTGAACAATACTGTAGGCACTGAGTCCAATAACCTTACCCAGCTTATACTGCCAATTCAGCAGCTTTAGTTTATTGACAACACACAACATATATAAATTGATTCATGATCATTATGATATTGAACTACACAAGCACAACAAATATCCAATTATGCCAACTGGTAGAGATATGTGATGTCGTACAAGTAGAGATAGAGAAAGAAGCAGCAGAGAAAAGGAAGAAAATTTTAGATATGAATGTTCACAATATATTGGTTCAAGATGACAATTTTAGACGGTTATGTAACAAGTTTCCGATACAGAAGAATGTACATATAGAATTCTGAACTGGAAATCTCATTTATTAAAATAAAAGCTAAACTTAGTTACTTGACATGTTGAACTTTACCAAGATCATAAACAGTAAATTTTTACATTATTGCTACAACTTTTGAGCTTCACTAAATTCTCTTGGAGAATTGCAGTGTTTCCCAAAACATACAGAAGAGATTCAGAAAAAAACTAAATAAATATTTTCATTGAGTTAGGTAATCCCCATAAGCAAACAAAATCAGAATCTGAATAGTAATTACCTTCTCAATATAGGACCGGACCATATTCTCAATGTCTTGCACAATGCTTTCATATTGGCCATCTACAATGATCAAAACAATCAGAATAATAACAAGAAAAGACGTGCAAACATTGAGATTTGCTATCTCACCAATAGCTACTTTTGTAAGCCCGGGAAGATCAATCAGTGTTAGGTTCACAACTGCAAAGCCACACAAACATAATAATGAAATGAAGAAATTACAGACACCACATTCAGCAACTAAAAGAAAATCCAAGGTAAATGCCACATTCTGTGCAAGAGAATAAGGGAAAGAAAAGCAAAGCAAGAGAGAGGTTTTGATGCGCACACTGCAGAGTCATTTGATAACTATGAAAGGAGAGATAATAGCTTAGAAGTGCATAACAATTTGTTAAAGCCCTAAATTCAATATCAAACAAATTTAGTAAGTGGAGCACAACTTTTAATAACCAACTATTTTTTTAGTCCAAATTGTGAAACAGAAAATAGGGTTGACAAAAGCTTAATGCCAAAATCAAGCTAAGTCTTGTGTGCTAATCAGGTGTAGTCTACCGACAAGTAAACAAACTTCATTTTAATAAATCAAAGGGAAAAAGTCAAGTGTAGAAAGAGTAAGATAGTGTGGCAAGCAATGCTCTTTCTCACCACTGGGGGAATATAAACTAAGATAAATTGGAACAGTTGAAATTTGTTTTGAACGGCCAGTCTCTCGATTAGTCTCATCAGCAATCTCCTTCCTCACAAAGAAATGCACAAGATAAACCAAGGATTTAGCATCTGAGATCTAAAAGATAGAAAAAAAAAATGGTACATATACAAGATCAGAACAACCAGATAAATGCATATCAATCATTAGGACTAAATCTAGACAAAGATGAGATACTGACTGGCATTAGCTTAAAATACCTCTTGCTAAAATCAAGGTAAATACTAAATACAAGGCTATTTAACAAAAGAAAAAGAATAATCATGACTGGGTAGCAACAACACAAGTCATTTTCCAGAAAAATATCACTTCTGCGACAAGAAATATACCAAAATTAGTAAACTTCTTTTTTGGAAAGTGAATGAATTCTACATATTCTCTTCCTTCATCAATCCTATGAAGTTGTCGGACAAGAGGACGTCTGGCAACAATTCCTACATATAACAGAGAGTTCAAAGGATTTTATAAGTTAATGAAAATCTTAAATTATATATACTACAACCATCTTGTAACATTAGAAAAAATGTGGAAGCATTATTACCAGATCCACGAGGGAAAAAGTCCTTTCCAACAACACTCTCTAACATTGAAGATTTCCCAGAGCTCTACAAATCATTAAAGAGATGGGATGATAAATGTACAACATATGAAAGACAAGATGAAATAATAATTAATGTGCAAGAACCCTCTATTGGCATCCTCAGGCCATTTGTCAAAGAAAAATGCTAGGGACCCCAAATATTTTATCAAATGTTCTATCAAGGAAAATCTCAAACTTTTTAGATCCAAGGCCACAAGCACTGCAACCAAAAAATTCACAAAAAGCAGCAACAAAATCCTAACATCTTTTCACCAATAAGTCCATATCAATGAAGAACATCAAACAAATTGCTCATACATGACAAGAGAAGAGTTAGAACATAGCAGATCTGATAAAACAGAGCGAAGAAAAAGAAGCGCAAAAAATAAAATAAAATAAAATAATATAAAATTACTCTTGCCATGCATAGAGAATGAAAACAGAGGCAAAAAGGACTATCCCAAGGATCTTGATCCTTCTTCCCTCCTCGGTCTCGTAACCCCGCTGATTTGTACAACTCAACCTAACCATCTTCCTCTGCAAAATCATCACAATCGGAATCAAAATCAAGAAAAATAAAAAATCGTCAAGAAATTTCAACCAAATCGTGCAAGAATCGATGGATTTAGAGTTAAATCTGAACAAGTAATCCGAATCAACCCAGGTGAATCTCTCAAGGAGCATGAGAGGACAGAGAAAACCCTAGATCTAGGAAGGAGAGAGAAACGATAGAGACAAATGGAGAGAGAAAACGATAGACGGAAAGAGAAATTGAGGATAACGCTGTGGAACACGTGTTCATAAGAGGACAACGCGTGCCTTTTAATCTTACTTGACCTCTTCCACAGCGTTTTTTAGAAAAACGTTGTCTAAAAAACGTGGTTATAGCCAATTTTTGTTGTAGTGCATGGTTGGTCTATCTGCAGCGTAGTCCTGAACATAAAGAAGGCCAATATACAAACATCTCATTACTTCAGACAAGGAACATGAGTCAACCATTACCTCATCCACTAAGTCCGATGCTCAACTTTCATTGCGCAATTCCCATGCGCGGATTAGTTTCACATATGTCCATTTATGATTTAGTAGAACCACATATAATGCTGATGACTAACAATGTTTGAAAGTATATAAAGGTGAAATTAGTTTACTTACATAACCAACGAGGTTCAAATATTTTTCATGATAATGTATACTAATATTCCTTATGCCATTGACCATCTCTAGTAGCAAAACACCGAAACTAAAGACATCCAATTTTTTTAGGAATAGTCCTCCCATTGCATACTCAAGAGACACATAGCCGCTGCATTTGATTGAAAATTGTTATATTTATACTTACCTGCGAATATAGGACTTCTAATAAGTAAATATACTGTAAATATTCTAAAAAAAATAATTAATTAAAAAAGGAAGGGAAAATATACTGCCAAATATATATATATATATATATAAGCAAATAAGGATTTTATATAAAACAAGATGATCACACTCTAGTGGTTTGCTTATTTGAGAGTAATGTACAAACAGAATAAAGGCTCCTGCAAATCAACAAATAAATCAATTAAATAATTAATGCTCTTGTTTTCGATAATGTTGAGATCATTCTTTTCGATATGTTTTGTCTAAGAACACAATATCGGAGATAAGAATGGAAGACAAACTAATCAGAGGAAGGCACAGACAAAGAAAGTTGAGAAAGAAAGAGCACTCCTAGTCTGTGCTATTTAGCAATAGCCAATAGCCAAATGTGAAAGGTTAACATTGGCAATAGTATATAAAGCTGGTGTTGTTAGGTCGCAAATTGTTCAAAAGCTCAAATTATTACAAGAAATGAACCAAACAAAATATATCAAACCCTCTCTCACACGCAACTCATCTTGCACGTGAAGAGACAAGAAGAGAACCAAACAAAAGGAGAAGCAAATGAACCCCTGAACTATTGACATGTTTACTTTGACCTATTCCATTACGGGTCTAATTGGTATGTTTTTATAGTTTAAAGGGTCCATTTGTATTTTTTATAGTTTAGGGAGTAAAACGATACTTCTTAATTATTTAGGGGATCTATTTGTATGTTTGTATAGTTCATATGATCAAAATAATACTTTTAATAATTCAAAGGATTTTTATGTAAATTATCCTTTCACTTAAAAAATATGTATTCAAACTTTTCTTTCAACACCTTCTTAAAAAAAAACTTTTCTTGATTAACTCAATTGACTAATTATGTACATTTTCAATTGAGAGGTCAGAGTCAATCCTTGATTATTTTGTTTCTTATTAGAGAGTTTGTTTTTTTAATGTTTGGTTTTCTCTTTATTACTGGTGGTGATCCACGTGCTGGAGGTGAAAATTGAAATCAAAAGATGTTGTAAATGTTAACTTTGTGGGAATTAAAAAATATTATTTGACGTATATTTTTTCTCTAACATAAATTAAAAAATTCAAAATATAAACTACTCACATGTTCGATGATTAGGGAATACACGAAGAATAATTGTGTTTACCTGTAAGTTTAGGGTAATTTACAAACAAACTTTTCAAAATTTGCTTAAAATACAAATTGCTCATGTAATTCTAAAAATGACATTTCCTCTTTTGAGATTTCTAATTTCATAACAAATCGCTGATTTTCACTACAACATATAAGAGTTTTAAAGACCAAATCTTTTGGTCTCTAAAAGTGAAAATTTTGCTACAAAAGACATTTAAGTCTAGTTTGGGATATTCAAAAAAAATTAAAGTTAAAAGTTACAAAAAGTTTAAAAAATTATCACTATTCACCTAAAAAATATTAAAAATTAATTTTAGATTTAAATTATTACAAACAACTCCGATGTCCCCACAGACACAGCTGACTTTTTTGGAAAAATTGCACAGGCGGGGTGCACAAACAACACGATGTTGTTCGGCCCGTATGGGCCCATCACGAGTCCCGTTTTTGATAATCTGAACCGTTCAATATGTATAACTCATCAAGTACTATATGCTTGTAAAAAATTACGTTGATCGGATATTGCTAAATACATGATCAAATCAGTTTTGTATAAAAAAATGGATGGTGTTATAGTTAACAGTTGGAAAAAAAAAAAAACTAATTCAATTAGATAGCTGTCAATATCCGATTAACGTGATTTTTTATAAGCATATAGTACTCGATGAGTTCTACACATTGAACAGTTCTAATTAGCAACGGGACCCGTGGTGGGCCCCCACGAGCTGAAAAGTACCGTCCAATTCAACACCCGAAAATGAGGGAACCATCTCTTAGCCTATGCTCTACCCACGCTGTCCCTTAATTCATCCCACCATACAACCTATTTTATCTCAATCTCCTCCTATATACTAATTTATACAATTTTTTAATACACATTTTTTTCGTAAAAAGTTAAAAAGTTATTCCAAACAATCATCTTTTTTTCTTTAACATTTTAGCCCAAAAAGTCAAAAAATGTACTTATTTAAGACACCCCGAACAACTCATTTATCTTATTAACTTATGTAGTCAATTTTATAATTTATATTTGAAAGCCATCCATTTTTCAATTGCTAACATAAATAACAGTTGGGGCATCAGTCTTTTCTAATGATTGAGAAACAACCATGTCCACCAAAGAAGACACCACGATGAAACAGAGCATACCCAACAAGAAGAAGAAAAACTCCATCCCAAATCATCCTTGAAATCCTTTCAAGACTCCCCATCAAAACCCTCTTCCTTTGCCAGCTCGTTTCCAAACACTGGTTTTCTCTCATCTCAGAGCCTCACTTCAATCTCCACCTCTCAAGATCACCAATCAACCTCTTGCTTAAACCCTTCTATCAGAATCATGATCGAACTAACTCCACTTGGTTGACCTCCAAACCCTCCATAAAATCCGCCCCTGAAGCTTCCAACTAAAACTCAACCCCAAAATTAACTTCCCACTTCTTGGACGCCAAATCGTTTACTCCTACAATAGTTTGCTTTGCTTGTGTAATGATAATTCTGAAATTTTCGTATGCAATCCAATTCTGGGTGACTACATTACCTTACCATGTCCAATATATGATCGAATTTACTATGATCGTACCATCAATGCTTTCGGTTTTAGTCCCAAGACTAACAAATCCAAAGTGATACAGTTTGTTCTTCAACGGGTTGTCGAGTCTTTTGATCCCATTACTGAGTTTTGTACTTATCGTGATGAGGCAAAGGCTAAGATTTACACAATTGGTGAAGGGTTGTGGAGAAACATAGGAAGTGTTCCTTACTATTTGACAAATCTCGCTCATTCAATTCTTTCGTGAATGGAGCTGTTCATAGGTGTAAATTAATGAAGCATTAAAAATGACGCAGCGAAATAAATGTTTAGATCATACCTTTTAGCGAAGAACCTCGTGGGTAAATCACGTGCTTCCTGAATGATTAATCAACCCAACAGTGGAGTGATATTACAGAATGAATATCACCCACACAATTCACAGTGCAAAAGACTTGATCGTTGTTTTTTGGGAGAGAGTTAGAGAGAGAGGAGAGTCTGGAAAAAAGGTTATGGGTAAAAATCCCATAACATATCTGATATATCGTATCATTCAATATCTGATTCAATATCTGATATATAACCAAATATCTATCTTATCATATCAATTATATGATAGACATATATATATCTTGAATGGTTATCCAAATAAGTTTGAATTAAAAATCAAACTTACAGGGATAAGGTTCAAGAGGTTCAGGCTCAAAAAGCTCAAAGGGCCATGCGACATGGGCGCCCAATTTCTAACATCTCCCACTCGCACATGAGTTGGCATGACACTGCCACATCTCTATCTCAATCTCCCCAAAAATGAACAATCTCATACTAGCCAATGCACTGCGATCAGCCGAGAACACTGCATGTGGGAGCTCTATACTAGAAACTCAAAATGACCCAAAGATAGAGACATCAACCCAAAAGGAACAAAAATAGTGTCTCATATACCCTGCACTCCATCTAATTACACCGGTCCAAAAACATCTCTAATCCTCAAAAGAGCATGTTTGACCCTCTCAATTCTTGCAATATATTCACACTCAATTCGCCTCTCATACAGAGCGATGTGAGTTGCCGCAATGAATATACAACAATGGTGGTGTAATACTAGATGATCTTCCCTTTACACTCATGCCATTTAGTTTAGGATTGACCGCTTCCCGTTGATGTCCCTTAAGGCCTAATCATACATGACCGCAGCAACATACCAAAGTAGCATAACATCAACCCCTTACCTTATGACATAGTCAAAAGTCACAAAAGGGTACATAAATGAAAGTCATATCAATAATGACACGTAAGACTCACACAAGGAGGAAACAGGATCCATTCTCTCACCTCATTACTTGGTCGCCAAGCACATGTAGTATGAATACATGCTACGGTGGAGTAACTCTTCCAAAAGAGTGACGTCATACTCGATACACCGTACAGATATTAGTCTAGTCGCTTTCTAGCGCCTAACCCGAATTTTCTATTTGCTCGCCTTCTAGGCGCCAAATGAGATCTCGCATCTGGCTAATCATAACAGGCACAACATGGAAAGTGGGTACTAACATCCATGTTTGGTCCTTAACACGACCTCATCTTGGTTCTAACCAAGGCGACATGCGTAGTGGATAATTTCAGTGTCTCTTGGTTCCAAACAAAAATAAACCACTAGTCTCATCCTTGCTCGCTCCCAAGCGCCAAGGGCAATTGCTCGTGTGAGTGAGCCAATCTTACCTGCTAACATCATCATCTGCTAATCATTATGACACAAATCATAATAGTGTCAACATCCCATCATCTCAAAATAAGTGATCGATTTTAAAAAAAAAAAATTGACCACAGCTTGCGCAATTCTAGATTCCAAACATAAGCCTTATCAGCACCTCTTGCGATAAGTATATACAACGGAATCCACCATGTGCGCCTCACATGAAGTGATTCAAAATCACAATTCTAGATTCCAAACATAAGCCTTATCAGCACATCTTGCGATAAGCATATACAATGGAATCCTCCATATGCGCCTCACATGAAGTGATTTAAGATCACTACCTCTTGCGCAATATCCTCTCTAAAGATATTTTGGTGACCAATTTATGCTCATTCTGATGCGCCTAACTAGCGCAGATAGCTTCAAATAGCTTATAGAATCTTACAAGGAGCAAATTAATATACTACTAGTAAAGCATTCTATCCACAATCTAACGAGCAAGGTCAATGTCTAAATAATTCAATTGACCATTTACCAAAGATAACACTTATTATGCTGAATATGCCCACATAGCGTACTTTAGGCTCCCACAACAAAGAAAAGATCAAGGAATATAGGTCTTTTGTTTATCTTAAAGACAATCCGAGGATTCACTCAATAGCTAAGGCTCTAGCTTTTACCGATAGGTAAGTCAATGGGTTTGCGATTTTGCATCTAGAATCGTTTTAGGATATTCCTTATGTAAGTCATTGAAGACAAAACATGAATTCTCCCAAAACAATCCCTAAGGATCGTATATCCGAGCATATAAATTACATCACCCATGTCCATCATATCTAAAATAGAGGACTGCCCATCCTAGGTGGCGACAACCCTATTCCTAGCTTATAATGACTAAGTAAGGAAAAACTTCTTTTGGACCATTGATCATGCCTCAGTGGTCTTCATCGATTATCGTTTGCCTATCATGGCTTGACGAAATCTAAGAACCACTATTTGGATAACTGTTTTAGGTCGTAAAAGATTTATTGAACTAGCAACCTTTTGGCGCCCTAACTTTTCACCATAAAAACAGAAGGTAAATCCCTACGGATCTACTTATCCAATTCTCCAACGAGAAGTTGGGCCACAATGTCCACAAATTAATGTTCCGAACTTATGTCAATCATAGCCTAAGTCAAAATAACCTCACTCCCTAGGAGGACGTTAAAATAACCTCACTCCCTAGGAGGAAGTCTTCTCATGGTCTACACTTTCCTCAATGGTGCGACTTTTCGGTATCTAGCGAGCCTTATGCCTCAACAATGACTATCCAAATTACGCATAACTTTAGAACAATTTCGCGTCATAATGGAAATTCAACCAATTTATAGAAATGGTTAATCCTCAAAGACTTTGTCTTAAACTGCGCAACATTAATCCACTTTCTAAAACCAGGAGACTAGAGCCTTTGGCATTATCCTAAGCTCTTTATCATCTTGCGGAGCAATCATGAATGTTTTCCTCTCAATCACCCAAAGGATGACATGGAAAATTTTCACATTCGCTACCACGCAATTAAGAATGTAGAGTATTCTCCTCTAATGGATTAATCCATTAGTAGGCATATCACTCCCACTGCCCCTAGGATATTGGAAATTTCTTTCCATTCTCAACTAGGCTACATAAAGCGCTATGCTTAGAATTCTCTATCTTATAGAGTTCCAAAACTCTATACACGTCACCTTTACTAAGAAAACTTTATGTGACTTAGTTACACTCCCACAAAGTCGCTACCTATATGCACATGACCGGAGGGTGCACATGACAAAGATACAATAATGCACCACGTGACCCTATGTGTTCACAAGATGTAATACAATAATGCGCTTATAGAACCCTAGGTCTTAACTTCGTAATCTTATGAGAAGTAAAATAAAGAGAAGTCATTAATCTGTTACAGACGCCCATAGATGGCTCTCCGCTAATCCATTACTCAAATGGAGTGTAAAATCGATATGGAGGGCATTTAGTTAGGAATATAGGCAAACTAGTGCAATTCCTAATTGGGAAACATTTTTGCCATTATCCACCTAACATTAACAATATTTAATTCCTTATCTCTACTACACCATTGTGTTGTTGAGTATTAGGAATAATCAATTTTCTAAGCATCCATTTCTCTTCACAGAGTTCTCTAAAATAACTCAAATAGATACTCGCCTCCTTGGTCAAAAACTAAAAGCACAAAAGCTGTTATCTAATTGATCTCAACCTCATATGTGCAATGTCAAAAATCATCTCAAAACTTTTGACTTATGGGAGATCAAATAGTCTTGACTCAGACAAGATCGTAATCTATAAATGTGTCGAGATTGAGGCTTAGCTATCATACCCTTACACATATCTAGTCACAAAAAACATAGTGACTAAATGCGCCAATACAAATGACCTTCTATGGCTTTCCTACTTACTTGTGCGCAACCATTGCGAACAAAGTTACACATTCACATGAGAACATGATGTCATAAGCAAGTGGGCCCGAGAAGGCCTACTCAAACCATCGTGTCATCATCTCATTAATGTGATTAAGTATAATAAGCCACCGGTTCATGACCAATGTCATAAACTAATTCCAATCATCTTTATGTGTGAGTTCTCGAAGACAAGTTTTAAAGGTTTAGGCCCAACTAGGTAATGACTCACAACTAACTCATATTTACTAGATCATAAAAGGATGTCATGGAGATTTCAAGTGCGCCTAAATCGCAAATTTAACTAGTAAGTGCTAATCCCCTGCACCTTCAAGTCAATTTTATTCTCCATACACTTTAATACATCTAGTTGAAAAATAACGATACTCCTCTTGCCATATCTATTTCTCGCTTTATAGTTACTTGCAATTAATTCTACTATCCACAAGAAGGAGAGAATAAGCTATCAATCTTTGACAGCTCTTGAAGTAACTTAAGCGGGAATTAGGCTAAAGAGTCTAATTCAACACAATGCTCTCACAAGCGATGCATCAAATTCTTAGAGTCATAACAACCTTGTCGGCCTTGACCTTTTCATTACTATGCTGCAACGTTTGCGCTTAGTGGTAAATGTTATTCAAAAATGTTAGCCTAGCTAAGGAATCATACAAAGAAGCCCCTCCTCATGTCTCACACCTAAGTGTGGAAACAGTAAGTGTCCTGACTTAGACAAGTTGGCAATGCTCATAGATTTTGCAGCCACTAAGCGCTAATCTTTTCACTTAGTGTTAATAGATTTTGCAGCTTCTAAGCGCTAATCTTTTCACTTAGTGTTAAAGATTTTGCAACTTCTAAGCGCTAATCTTTTAACTTCATGTGATATTTCAATGCACACTATAATAGTGCATGAAATTTTGCTCCATCCATTCCCAATAATTGGGTAGAGAGCAAAACACTGCTCATACTGGCTACTTGTCTTACACTTAATGACTAATTTATTTAAGCTCGCATTTCTTGAATGACGTGACTCTTGAATGTTACTTCATCCAATGATGTAACATTATTTACAAGTCAAATTATAAAGTCAATCCGCGCAGCTCAATAATCAAGATCATATACAGATCTATTGAGGGCTTTCTAATTTCATAACTCCAAAACTCGCCAACCAAAACTACATAGCATGCCGCTAACCATAACGCACACATTAGTTTTATTGTGCCAAACAAGGCAACAAAACCACGGCGACTTTGAGTCATGTTTCCTTACTTTGGCCAATTAAGGTTTGACCTAAAGTCTCCAAGACTTTTGCTCATCTAAAGAATGGGATTAGTTTGTTCACAATTGAACATCTCTACTAAGTCTAGGTCAACCAAATTAACTTCCATAAGCTGAATTAATTTAGAGAGAAATTCGCATTAGGATTAATTTGATTAGCATAATATAATTTTGCCGCAAAAATCTAAATTAAATAGTGACAATATTACACAAGTCGCAAGATCGAAAATTCGCTATGCTCGTAATCATCTCTTGCGCCACAGGTGACAATTATCTAAAATTTAATTTAATTTATGCGCAAAATATTGGTTTTCGGGAGTTAATCTACAAAGATTTCTCTCAACCGAATAACCCCCCACTAACTATGGCATATACAAAGCATGATAAATTCCATACAATAGCATCTTAATGTAAATTTACAAATAACTCATGCTATATTCATTTAATAATGGAATTCTAATAAATAAATAAATAAATAATCATGCTCCCCTAATTTCAACATATTAAAAAATCCAAAAAATATGTTGTATTCAATATTCAGATTATGCCATAATTAAAGTGTACATCATTTTGAAATTTTCTGGAATTTTCTGAAATTTTCTGAAATTTTAAATAACTAATAAACACACATAAAATTAGAAATAAAAAAAAAAAAAACCAGAAACTGATAAACTGAGACAATATTACCAGTAAATAGTAAAACATTTCAGAAGTTCACAATAAAAAATTCAACCCTAGAAAATTATTTATGCAATACTAGAATCATTTTAAAGCATAAAAAATGAATTATTAACACATAAAAAATATTTTTTATTTTCGTAAAATTTTCAACATTTTACAGAAGATACAAAATTTAATTCTGAGTCTGATGGTACCAACCATGCTTAAAAAAAAGCTATAACGAATATATTATGGCCAATTAACGCAATTCAGAATTAAAAAACAAACAAACAGAGTCTTAGAGCCAAGCCACAAAAAACGGCTCGGCTCATCGCCATCGCAACAGCAGCATGAGGCGGCTTCAACGCGGCGCGGCGCACGGCATGGTCACAGATGCGTGGCGCGGCTTAAGCGGCGCGGCTAACGCCAAGGCGCTGGTGGCACGGGAAACGCTGGCAGGCGTTGGGAGGCGGATCGCTGGCCACACAGGAGTCACGCCTTTTCGGGGTTTTTCGTCCGATTTTGTACCGCTGACTCCATTTTTCACAATAAAAACATTTATGACATTAAAAATGACATTTAAAGAACATAAAAATGAGGTATATCACTCTCTCAATCTAATGGAGTTAAAATGCGAAAAACTGTGCACTTCATCTTCCTCCTCCATTAATATTCATACATATATCATGTATATATATTTATATAAAAAATATACACATATTTTAATGCATAAAAATAAGCACGAAAATACCCATATTTAAGGCTCTGATACCAATGTAAATCAATGAAGCATTAAAAATGACGCAGCGAAATAAATGTTTAGATCATACCTTTTAGCAAAGAACCTCGTGGGTAAATCACGTGCTTCCTGAATGATTAATCAACCCAACAGTGGAGTGATATTACAGAATGAATATCACCCACATAATTCACAGTGTAAAAGACTTGATCGTTGTTTTTTGGGAGAGAGTCAGAGAGAGAGGAGAGTCTGGAAAAAAGGTTATGGGTAAAAATCCCATAACATATCTGATATATCGTATCATTCAATATCTGATTCAATATCTGATATATAACCAAATATCTATCTTATCATATCAATTATATGATAGACATATATATATCTTGAATGGTTATCCAAATAAGTTTGAATTAAAAATCAAACTTACATGGATAAGGTTCAAGAGGTTCAGGCTCAAAAAGCTCAAAGGGTCATGCCACATGGGCGCCCAATTTCTAACAATAGGCTTAATTGTGCAGATAGTCCCGACTTCATTTGTTGTTTTGATTTTGGCAGCGAGCAATTTTGGGTTGTCCCTAAACCTCCTGAGTTTGGTCTGCATAAGGAGTTTCCTGATCATATTCTCCTGGGTGTGCTACGAGATTGTCTCTGAATTTGTGATTTTTTTAGTCCTCTTCGTATTGATATATGGTTAATGAAAGATTATGGGATCAAGGAGTCTTGGAGCAAAGAGTTGGTAATTGAAAGTGGAATTGGTAAGAGTGGGAATTGGGGCTCTTATGAGCCAATTATGATGCTAAAGAGTGGGGAAATCTTGATGCTTTTTAACAAAGATGTTCTCATGTTGTATAATCCTAAGTTGGGTAGTTTTAAGAAGTTAAATATTTATGGGATCAAATTAGAATTTTATGGGATTGCTCATATTCCGAGCTTTGTTTCTCAAGGATGTTGCCAAAGGTGAAAGCTTGATGGTACATTCTCTCTTTTTGTTTTGTTTTGTGAAGGTAAATTTTGAAATCAAAATTGTTTAAGTTTCTATTACCTAATATGAAAGCTCTTGTATGTGTTATAATTGGAGAATGTTTGTGTTCTTTTTAAATTTGTTTGTTAAATATTTTGTTATCTAGTATTTTAACTTTGTTGAAATTTTCGCCTTGAACAAAATTGGCTAATGTGGTTTCAAGATTCTCAGATACTTCCTCATGCTCAAAAGATGTGCAGCTTTTAATTCTGTTTAAAAATGTTGGAGATATGAAACAATTTCTCGAGGCCTGATGCTTTTATGTTATTTCTTGATGAATATGTTTTTGAAGAATTTGTGACAAATTGTTAGGATAGTGTCTTAAATTTAGAGCCTAAGAGGCCTTTCTGCAAGCCATAGAGAACACAAGCCTAATGTTTGAGGAAAGGCCAAAATAGATTCTTGCTTCTTGTTTTGTTACCTTTACAGGAATCCAATGGTAATGCCCCCCAACCCAATTATTTTTTTGTGGTTCTAAACCCATATATATATAATAGTGTTTTTTGGGGTTTCTCTGAGAACTCATTTATGTAAAAAGGAATAAAGCCTGGAAGAGCTTGGAGCCACGCTTTACCATCATGTTCTTCACCACAGTGAAATATTATTGATTTTCTTTGCTCATGGATGTAGGTTTTTGACAGAACCATGCAAAGTCTATTTGCTTTGTTTGTGTATGCATTTTGCAACATTTCTCTAGATTCATAGTTTATCTCTGTCTTGCATTGCAACAGAGCTACTTTTATTTATTTATTCATAAATTTTGTACCCACAGTTTACCCCTGGTTTTGATTTTTTTTTTTTTTTTTTTTTTCCGTTGTGTGTTTGTCCCTTTTTCTTATACCCACAAAATATCAACTATGGCATGCTAAACAACTATTTTGTATGCTATGCTTATTGTTCCACCATTTGAAGATGAAAAAACAAAACAAACCTCAATTTTGGATAAATGTTTATTGAACAAGGTCTTGTAACTCTTGTTGCAGTAAAAACCATTGTATGGGTGCAGAGTAGTTTGACATTTTGCATGCAAATTGTGGAAGCTAATCTGATTCAATGAAGTGGTGGATTGATCTTGATGTGATACTTTAAGAAGTGATGAAGAACCAGTCACAGATATGCAAAATGATTATTCATATTGCTAGGGATTAATAGGGAACTATGACTAAGTGTAAAGCATAGTAGTTGCCCTCATCATTGTTTTGTATGATGGACATTACATATGTTGCAATTGCACTTCCCTTTTCATAAACACTTGATTGTGAAACCCGGTGTTGTAGCATATGGCTGATTCTTGAAAAAGTGATGGCATTTTAGGAGAAAATAACATCTTGTCCTTACTATCTTCACAAAACAAATCAAAAGTATTCCCTTAGATATTCAAATTTCAAAGTATTAAACTTCGCATTGGATTGCTTTTACTATTATTATTATTATTTATTAGATAAATTACACTAAACCTCCTTCAACTATATGACTCATTTTTGAGTCGTTCTCATGTTTAAAACTCAATACTTCACCCCTTTATGTATGTGAATTATAAATGTTATAAACATCATAATGTAAATTATTAATTTACCATTGTAGCCTTTGATCGTTATCTTCTTAAGCCAATGCCATCTCATTACCAAGTTAAATGCATAGCCATGGCTACATGGTTGTTGTGAGTCATGGTGGACCCCGATCTCCGTGATCTTGAGCAAATCATCTCCTCTTCCATCCTTTCACCGTTGCCTTCCCTCTCACCACCGCCCACATGTTCTTTTCCTTCCACCACCTCTCCTTCCCCACACAAGCCGCCTCCTACCTCATCCATTCCCTTTATTCAATTGTGACCACCAACCACACCTTCTTTTTCCCCCACCTCCTCATTTTCCTCCATTACCCAATTCAACATCCTCCTCTTACCCTCAATGTTGTCCGCCACCATCATCCATCTTCCCTTACCTCTTCGTCCTTGCCCTTTTCCTTTCTGTTTTTTTTTTCTCTCTCTATATGATTCATATATGTATGTATATATAAATATATAATGTTAAGGTCATGTTTGGCTATGCAAAAATAAATAGTAAGGGTATTTTTGTCCTAATGACTCAATTGGTCAATTATGTGCCACTCACATGACATGTTTCTGTTTAAAACCCTAACAAATTGTTAATAGAAGGGGTTTAGTATCGAAAGATGAAACTATGAGGGGGTTAAGTGTTTAGTTTTAAACAATAGGGAGCAACTAAAAAATAGATCATAATTGAGGGGGTTTAATGTAATTTACCCTTATTGTTATTATTATTTACTGAACTTGTTCAAATTGCAGAAGAGGAAAATTCAAAAGCAGAGGACAAGTGATGCCTTGAGGATATCCCAATTGATGGAGGAATTGTATGATGCAGTGCGGAGACAGGGAAATGAGCTGACAATAAAGCATACAATCATAGTGGGAAATTCACAGGTCTCGAAAGAGGACTGTCTTGAGAAGTTGAAGATGCTCCCCGAGGTTACACAAGGAGATCCATTGTACTTGTTTGGCATGGAACTAATCAAGAATCCCTTCAAAAGGGAGGTGTTTGTGGAGCTACCTAATGACGAGTTTCAGGTAGCTTGGATCAAGATGGAGAAGATAATGACTTATGGCTAAACACTACCTCATCCCTTATCCAAAGACATTACTCGGGTTATAACACTCTTCTGGTAGTGTTTGATTTTGTGGTGGTGGTTGTATAACTTGTTTTTGTTAGCTCCTGCTCATAAGAGAATTATCTCCCATGTGTAGAGATGATTTTCTTCTCCATATGAAGTCAGTTGTAGCATGTCAAGGAATGCGGCTGCCAATCGACAAGCTGCAAAGGTAGACGGCCACCGAAAAGAGAAGAAGAGGGCTGGTAGCCAGCTCACATGGAAGACTCTCTCACCTATCATTATGTGTATAAATGGAGAGGGTAAGAGAGGGGAATAGAGTGTGTGAGAGAACACCAAGAGAGAAAGAGTTCTATAGAGTGTATGTGAGTGAGTTCTGTAATCTCCCTCCGAGATAATTCTATAGTGGATACCTCTCCCATGGATGTAGCCAATTGCCGAACAACGTAAATATTCTTGTGTTATTGTGTGGAATTGATTTCTAGTGTCCCATAGTCCTAACTAGTGGTATTAGAGCCGAATCGGTTGCGTTTCGGAACAAAAACAGAGTGTTGTTCGAAACAGCCCAGAAATCAAGTTGCTTGAAATACAGTTTTGAGCATACCAGGAGCAAAGTCTCAACAAGAGGAGTCTAGAATCGCAGCGTAGCCCGAAGACCTCACACGCCCTCACGCCATCTAAAAAACGCTGAGTCACACGCGCTACCACGCACCTCCACACGCCAATGCCAGACGGAGCATTGCTCCACTTCGCACGCACGCTCACTCGCGCTTAAGGAAGAAGATGACCGACGTCATCACGCCGCCACGCAGTGCCCATCGTGTCGACACGCCACCCATTGACCACGCCATCGACCGAGCCAACTGCCAAGCCGGCCGAGCCGCCAAGCCAAATTCACGCCGTTGACCAGAGCTGCGCCACGTCCAAGCCGCATTGACCAGCCGTTGACTGAGCGGTTGACTCAGCCGAACCGGGGAAATCATCCAGTGCTTCCCAGGCGCACTAGATTTCACAAATCTAAACCATCCAAACTGTTTTGGATTGATCAGAGCCATTCTGAGTTCGTTTTTTCCAGTCCAATAGTGGTTTTCAACTATTTGGAGTATTCCGGACACATCCGTACGGTCATATTTTTCTTTTGAAGTTTTTTGTAAAAAGACAGAATACGATGAAGGAATTCACATCAACTTCAGAATCTATGTTCAAGTTAACTCCTTCCAGTTATGCAATCTAGAAGTCACAAATGGAAGACATCCTATTTTTAAAAGACTTGTTTGACCCCATTTTTATAAAGAAGGTTAAACCTGAAGGAGTGAAAGATGATGACTGGATAAAGATGAATCGCAAGACTATCGCTTGTATCAAACAATGGATAGACCACAGTGTGTTTCATCATGTTGCCGAAGAGACAGATGCCTATGCTCTCTGGACAATGTTAAACGACATGTACCAGTCAAAGACCACCCAAAACAAAGCCTTGGTGATGAGAAGGCTAGTAAATCTGAAATTGAAGAATGGTGTGTCTATCGCCGAGCACACCAGTGAATTCAAAAATCTGGTGAATCAGCTTACAACCGTCAAGATGCGCTTGGACGGTGAAATGCAAGTCAGACATCGCCGCTTCTTACGGACAAATAGGAGACACGATGGTTTTTTCAACACCTCGCACTGTAGGAAAACTGGCCATGAGTATGGTCACGGACGCTATGTACAATGAAGAAACAAGAAGAAAAGACATGGGAGATAATCAGTCCCATGCTCTTGTCACAGAAGATAGAGGTAGAGACAGAGGTAAAGGAAGAGGTAGAGGAAGAAGCAAGAGTAGTGGCAGCTGGAACAACAGGAGTAAATCTAGAGACAACAAAGGTTGAGGTAACTCCAGCTTCACTTGCTATCACTGTGGCCAGGAGGGTCACATAAAGAGAAACTGCCCAAGCCGGAAAAATAAAGGCCAAAGCAGTAAGTCAAAAGGAGATGAGAACACAACAGCCACAACAACTGATGAAATACTTCTTGCAGTTGGTGAAAAGGAAGATTGCTTTCACGTGGCTGACTACAACTACACAGAATGGGTGATAGACACAGATGCATCCTATCACGCCACTTTCCACAGAGAACTCTTCAGCTTGTACAACGCTACAGATTTTGGCACTATTCGAATGGGGAATTCTAGCTATTCGAAGATTGTGGGTATTGGAGACATTAGTATTCAAACTCATGTTGGGAACAAGCTGGTTCTCAAAGATGTGACGCATGTTCCAGATTTGCGCCTCAATCTTATCTTCGAAAGCACCCTAGACCGATTGGCTATACAAGTACATTCAAAATGGCCGCTGGAAGTCGATAGGAGGAGCTTTGACAATTGTCAGAGGAGAGATGTCTACAACATTGTATAAGACTCAAACGAAGATTTGTCTAGAAAGTCTTAACGTAGCAGAAGACAAGGAGTCACCGGACTTATGGCATGTAAGACCGCTCACATGAGTGAGAAGGATTGCATCTATTGGCAAAGCAATCCGTAATACTCTTATCCAAAGGGAGTGCTTTGAAGCCGTGGTGATCATTGCCTTTATGGCAAGCAACATCGAGTATCATTCAGCCAACGAGCAAAAGGAAAATGTGCTCAATATGGTATAATTGGATGTTTGTGGCCCAATCGACGTGGAGTCACATGGCGTCATAAGTATTTTCTCGACTTTCATTGATGATGCATCAAGGAAGTTGTGGGTGTATTTCCTAAAGACAAAGGATGAGGTATTTCAAAGACTTTCAGAGTTTCATGTAATGGTAGAAAGAGAGATCGAAGAAGTTGAAGTGTCTTCGCACGCATAATGGAGGCGAAGTACACTTCCAATGCTTTTGCAAAGATATCGTGCCCAGAGGTATCCCAAGACGAGACAACAGCTTCCTGCAAGACCCCACAACACAATGGTGTGATAGAAAGGAGGAACCGCACTATTATGAAAGGAGTGAGATGTACGCACAAAATGGCAAAATTGCCAAAGTCATTTTAAGGTCACCATACATTTCGTTATCTCATCAATGTGTCGCCTTGGCCTCATTGAATTTTGCGATACCGAGGAAGTCCGGTCTAGAAGAAAGGTATCATATTTTCACTTGAGAGTCTTCGTGTAAGGCATTTGCACACATCTCCAAGGAAAATAGAAAGCTTGATGACAAGTCCACTCCATGCATATTTGTGGGCTATTCAGATGTAGCATTTGGGTACAAGGTGTGGGACCCAAAGGAATAGGAAGATGTTCAAAAGCGAGATGTTGTGTTCCAAGAAGACGAGACAAGAGTGATTTTGAGAAATCTACAAAGTCTAGAGATGTCATCACCTGCACTTGTTTCCATCTCCCAAGCTATCACAAAATGCTAGATATGATGACGTGCAACAAGAAGTGCCAGAGTAGCAGGATCCTATACCAGAAGTTGAGGATCAGGAGGAAAGAGATGAAGACCCGGATGAAGAGGGTGATGAGTAGGGGGAGCAACCCCCACAAACAGGGGCAATTAGGCCTCAGTTATGGAAATCTAGAAGAGTTGCTATGCCATCAACTAAATATCCCGCTTAGTATATTCTCGATTATTGATGAGGGGAGCCCGAGAGTTTTTGAAGCCAAGAGTCATACAGAGAAAGACTTGGATGCAAGCCATGAAGGAGGAGATGAGTTCTTTGCGTAAGAACCACACTTATGAGCTTGTTCCACTTCCAAGAGACAGAGAGCCTTGAAGAACAAATGGGTGTATAAGTTGAAGAAAGATGGAAACGGTAAACTATTGTAGCATAAAGCTCGCTTGGTGGTCAAAGGGTTTGGGCGTAAGAAATGAATTGATTTTGATGAGATCTTCTCCCGCCAGAAGATGACTTCTATTCGAGTAGCTCGGGGATTAGCAAACGCTTGAATATGGAAGTAGAACAAATGGATGTCAAGACCGCTTTCCATGGTGATTTGGAGGAAGAGATCTACATGGAGCAACCAAAAGGATTTGAAGTTAAAGGAAAATGTAAACTAGTCTCAGAACTAAAGAAGAGTCTCTACGGCCCAAACAAAGCGCCGAGACAATGGTACAAGAAGTCCGATTCATTTATGGTGGATCACGAGTACACAAGAACGATGGCGCATCAAAGGTGTATATTCCTCAAGGTTTTCGGATGGAAACTTCATTATCCTCATGTTGTATGTCGACGATATGTCGATCATTGACAGATACTACTATGATCAACAAGTTGAAAAATGACTTGTCGCAAAGATTTTGACATGAAGAATTTAGGCCCAAAGATAGCAAATTTTGGGCACGAAGATTGTTCGTGACAGGAAAGCCAAGAAGATATGGCTGTCACTGGAGAAATATGTTGAACGGATAATTGAAAGGTTCAACTTGAAAGATGCCAAGCCAACAAGACACCACCGCCAACCATTTCAATGTGTCAAAGCTGCTCGGTCCGACGACCAAATTCTAAAAGGAAAGAAATGAGCAGATTCCTTGCCAATCCAGAAAGAAGCATTAGGAGGCGGTCAAATGGATTCTTCGGTACTTGAAGGGAACTTCAAAGATGTGTTTATGTTTCAGGGGAGCTAAACCAATTTTGGAGGGTTTTACAGATGCTGATAAGGCAGGTGATCTTGATGGTAGAAAGCCTACATCAGGATTTATGTTCACCTTTGCAGGGGAAGCTGTTTCATGGCAGTCCAAACTACAAAAGTGTGTTGCTTTATCTACAACAGAGGTAGAGTACATTGTCAGCCAGAGATGCTAGAAAGGAAATGTTGTGTTTAAAATGGTTTCTCTAAGAATTAGGTCTACAAAGAAGAAGAATACAAGGTACATTGTGATAGTTTTGATTTGAGCAAGAATTCCATGTACTATTCACGACAAAACACATTGACGTCCGATATCATTGGATACGAAGTGATGGAAAAGCGCTGATGAAGCTAGTGAAGATTCACACGCATAAGAATCCTTCGACATGATGACCAAAGGTGTCACCAGAGACAAACTGGAAGTTTGCAAGAATCTGACCGGGATGGACTTCAAGTGAGAAGTCAGTTATCCTTATGGGCGTGGAGGAGGAGAATTGTTAGCTCCAGCTTATAAGAGAATTATCTCCCATGTGAAGAGATGATTTTCTTCTCCATATGAAGTCAGCTGCAGCATGTCAAGGAATACGGCTGCCAACCGACAAGCTGCAAAGGTGGACGGCCACCGAAAGGAGAAGAAGAGGGCTGCTAGCCAGCTCACATGGAAGACTCTCTCACCTATCATTATGTGTATAAATGGAGAGGGTGAGAGAGGGGAATAGAGTGTGTGAGAGAACACCAAGAGAGAGAGTTCTATAATCTCCCTCCGGGATAATTCTATAGTGGATACCTCTCCCGTGGATGTAGGCAATTGCCGAACCACGTAAATATTCTTGTGTTATTGTGTGGAATTGATTTATGGTGTCCCATAGTTCTACCAGTATTATGGTGGTTGTGTAACTTGTATTATGTGTTTTGTAGATGCCTTTTATTTATCAGATGCATCAGATTTCAACTTCAACTATGATGTGTATGTTGTTTACATTTACCATTGGCTAAAGACTACAAAAATATAGATGGTGCAATGCATAACAACCTACAGCAGATAATTATGTGAAAAATAGCACATAGATGAAAATATATATTAAAAAAAACTAATTGAAAATCAGTGGTAAAAACTTTGTAATTGATTGTATGTGCAATCAACTGTTTAATCTTTGAAGGCTTATATATATATATATATATTTTTTCATACATTGGTAATTGTTTTGGTAAATTTCAAGAGTGCTTTAATGGATTAATTGGTAGATAGTGTTTAGTTTGTGATGGACTCAATCATCTATTGAAGAACGAAAATGGTGAATATACCAGCATTCTTACAATTTTGTGAATTTTATAATGTAGATTTTGTTAATGTTGATTTGTAGGTTGTGATTATTATTGTCTTTATGGTGTATTGATTGGTTAGATTAGATTAGATCTTGTGATTTTTATCCAATTATATTTTCTATGTTTAAAATTGTGAGTCTATCTTTATGTGTGAATAATTTAATTTACATTGGCTATTTAAATTACCTGATTACATTAATCAACTACATAATGTCACTGCATATTCATATTAACAAGGGTGAAGCACCAATAAATCTCAAATTTTGATATGTTAATCCATTTAATCCTACATTTTTTTTATTACTTGAAAAGTCCTATATGAATGTTAATTACGTTAAACCCTATTAAGTAAGCACTTGTTTTGTATTTGAGAATGGGCAGTTGTGGGTTTTAAGTAATGTTGTAGTTACCAAAATGCCCAAAAGCATACTATAGCATTTTTTTAGTTTTCCCTCCATCCCGAACAAAATGAATGAGCTAGAATAGAAACTTCCGGTTTTCTCAAAATGTTAGGGATTGGATTCTCAATGTGTGATTGAGTCGTAGGGATTGTCAATGTTGATCGTAGAATATTCATTCCTGAAATAACGTTGCATAGCTCTCACCAAAACCCTAGAAGAACAGAAAACCTCCTTGTATCACATTTATGGCTTATTCGGTGTGGCATCGAGGGTTCTTGAATCGTGGCCATATCCGTCGATCGTAATATCGGGCGAAGTTAACATCATCCGCTGACCAACGCTGGTATGGGTGTCGGGCAACAATGGCAATACGTATGCTTTTGACTTTGCTTTGAATATGTGTGGGTCAGTGTTCGTTGTGGTGAATGTAGCATCATCTGTTCGAACATTAACATTCCTAGATTTGGATGTTATTATGTTGTGCTGAAATCAAATAGAGCAATGTATTGGTTTTTGATTGTCAAATATGTCAATGTTCGTTGGGGGTGTTTGTATGAACCCATAATGTTAATGTGGTGGGTCTTAACGACACTCTGTGTTGTGGAAATATGGGTGTCAGATTGATGTTAAGGTAGGTAATTTTCCAAAAATATAATGTAATCATGTTGTTGGTTAGAGTTATGTGCTAGTTTTTGTTGTGTATGGTTCTGAGTATTGAGATGTTGGGTTTTGTGGATGTTAGTGATTGGATGCATTTGTACACTATGTTGTTTGTGTTGATGTTTCGGAACAAACACATCAACTAAGGAAACATCAAAACTACTAAACAGAGCCACGTAATTCCTCTCTCAAAAAAATAGTAATGTTAAACCATACCTTATCCATACACCACCACAAATCTGTTTCAAATTACAAATAAGGATAAACAAGTAAATTACAATTAAATAATCCAAAAATAAACAACATGCCAAAATATAAATGGGACTAAATGGTTTAATAAAAAAACCCTAGGACTAAATAGAGCAACATTTCTATATATGGGATTTATGAGTAATTTTTCCTATTATTAAGAAATCTAATTGTTTTATAAAACTAAATAATAAATAATAGCCTCTCACACACTCTTTTTTTTTATTTGTTTTCATTTTTATTTTTATTTTTATCATTATGCCTTAAGAAATATGATTGATTAAAAATAGAGTTGAAGTTAAGCATGGACAAACATTGGATTGGCCTCGTTTGGCAAGTGGCTTTTTTAGTCAAAAAGTCACTTAAAAAATCAAAAAGCTAATAACCTATACCAAAAAGTCAAAAAATTTCATTTTCTCTCTACTTTTTGCACATCTTTTCGTAAAAAATCAAAAAGTCTTCTCAAACATATTAGTTTTTTTTTACATTATATTTTAATTAAAAGCCAAAAGTTACTAAAAAGTTTATTTCAAGCAATCTTGTACGGTTACTGTGGGTGCCGATTTCACCACACCGCCAAATAGGTACCCACCGGAGAGCAATCGATAATAGATCTCGCCCAACAACTTGTCACCGAAGATAAGACTCGATGGTGGTTCATCCACCCGGCACTCTAACGATCAAGTCACTACTCGCTTATCTCTCAAAGATAGTAAACAAAGGCTTAACTCACTAGCCGTAATACAAAAAGCCTACCTTAGACCAACAATGGTGCCTTACTTTATAGCCAAGACTAACTCGATCCCAAAGAGAAGCCTAGCTTCAATGGACTCGCTCAATACTTATCTCGACTCCCAGTATAGAGATAAACTCCTAAGAGCCTTATCTTTATCCAAACCGAGGTCCTCCCCATCCTAGGACTCTTGTCCCTTATCCGCTTATCTCGGACACAGATCTTCAAGAAATAACCTCGCCTAGCTAAGATCACCTCGGCGCCATGACCAAGACACGTGGCATCTTGGTCGACACTTCGTGTCACCTTGGCCACGGTTGTTATTCACAAAATATGCCCCAACAACCGCCTCTAAGTTCTATTTCCTCAAAGATTCGAGATGATGGAACCTATATCGCTTGTTCACATAGCGATCGACTAGGACTTACTCTATCCTTCATGACCGAGATCATCACACGCCGGCTTCTCGTGACCAAGAACCAAGCTTTTTCGTTCCTTAATCGAGATCATCCTCTAGCCGAGGTTCTCACTCCATTAAATCAAGAACTCCAAGAGTTCTATCTACGCATGAGCCGCCACGCATTTTCTCAACCACTTTCACTACGCTGCCTTTTTCTCATAGATCTGCAGACGACACGGGCCATTAGGTCGCGCCGCTTCTACGCACCACCCAATGTACACGTCATCCAAGGCACATTCATTGTGATTTTGCCGCCTTTTCGTGTTTTAACAAAAACACTTTCTATCTCCGTCTCTTCACTTTTGCATCCTTCTTTTTCAAGTTTTTTTCTCTCTCTAAATCCTCCACCTCTATTGCTATCGACCTCTTTGTAACTGATTCCGTTCTTCCCTTCTGACGAAGCATTCACCGTTTTGCCCCATTCACCATCATCATTTGACTTCGGCATATCTCATACTAGCATCACTCTCTTCGGTAAGTCACTGTTTTCCCTCTTCTCAGTTTCAAACTCTGTTGCATTTGTTTATTGCCATTATGAATCCATTCATGTTTTTCAATCTTTACCTGTGTTTTAATTTTCATCATTTGCATGTTGAGCATGTTTGTTTGCGATTTCGTCTTTGTCCAACTCGTATTTGGGTCTACATACGCACACACATACTGCTTATACACTTGTTAATTTTTCCACTGTCCTTGGCTTTGCACATCTGCACACATTTTATTCAATGTTCTTGAATTTCTATTTGTTTTCTTGAGACTGAACCAATGTTCTTTTCTGTTTTTCTTGCTTTATTTCTAGATTTTTGCCTTTAATTCCTGTAGCTACGTAGATTTAGGTTTGGGTTTTGATCTAGAACTCCGTTCTTTAGGAAAACCGAACCAAAAACCCCCTTAGATTCTCAGAAACCCTTACCCAAAGGTTTCTAGGGTTTAGTCGAGGTCTTTAACCCCACACCAAACATCCTTCTCTGAATCTTTGCTGTAATCTTCACAGGTCTGCATCATGGGTATGTTTAGGTGGAGAGTCGACACCCCTTCCAAGCTAGAGTACTTTAGGATAGAGTTCTCCATCCCAGCCAATGTTCACCTTAGGCTAGCAGGGGAGGAGGACTCCATCATGCCTGATGGGGACTCTATGCCTTTTCCTGGAGTGGCCTTTATAGAGTGTGGACTTAGGTTCCCTCTTAACATCATTTTCTAACAGGTCCTCCATTATTACAAACTTAACCCAATGCAGCTGGCTATTAACTCTTATAGAGTCATTAACGGTATAATTACCCTAGTTAGCCGAGAAAACGCTAGGATAACACTAGCTGACATTCAATACTATTATAACTTGTGTGGCCTAAAATCCGAAAAAATCTGCGTCTATTACCTCAAGCTGAGATCCATCAATACAAACTCATAGTCGACCTCCTGACTCCAACAAAGGTGCCGGAGATGATTATTTCATCGCCTCGCAACCGGAGTTCCCACCGATGACGACCTCCGCCTATCCTTTGAGTCAACAAGATTTAAAAAGGGTAATGGTAAGAACCAAGTGTTACTTCACCTATTTTTAAGTCTTTATTACTTTGTTCCACTTATATGTTCTAATGTCTATTTTCTGTACTTGCAGCTCCTCCTCAGCCACCAAAAGACTTCCGCAAAACCTTCTACCCTAGCAAGGACTTTAAGAAGCTATTGGGCTTGCCAGTTGATCAGCGCAAGGCCCCTCTACTGCTCAACTACATTCCAACCTACAAATCCGCTTTGCCGACGTCTCCAAGAAAAGTAAGTCTCCACCTTTAGCAAGAACTCCCCCTAACACTTCATTACCACGGCCTGACCAAGCCTCAACCTCCGATCTAGGAGAGCAACCATCAACATCTGCCCCACAACTAATTCCTCCTGCCTAATGCCAACGCCAACGCCAATGCCGAGTTCCAATTCGTCCTCGCCGATAAAACTCAGAGTCGAAAATGTCGACTAAGTCATCGCCCACGACCTAAAAACCCACCTACCAGACTCCCAACTATCCGCTTTGGCACTAAAGTAATCAGAGCCACCACCGAAGAGATGGGGCAAACTAGCGCTTATTGAAGACCGCCGCAAATATCCCCGAGATGGTGAGCTCAATCCTCATCATCTCCGCCCCAACCAACCCCAATGCCAAACGGATGAAAAGGCCAAGGCAAAGGCCACAGTAACTCAGATCGATTCTAAGGACACTATGCCCATCTCGCCGCTAGCCGAGGCCGAGAAGAGCGACTTTCGCCGAATGTCCAAATTGAGGACCCAAAGATCCATGGGCCCACCAGCCAAAAAGTCGAGGTCCGACCACCCAGAAGGCAGCAGCTACTCCCGAAGTATGACCTGGGTGCCCGAGATCATGCTCGACGACAGACCTTCACTGGTGACAAGCAGTCATGCTAACCTTGAAGTCAGCACTCTATCCACGACGCTTCTTCGCTCAAGACATGAACCGCATGGCCGAGTTACACGAGTATGAGAATTTTTCTCCTATGATGCAACACTCGGTTTTGGTAATCCTCGAATACTCATCTCTTCATAGTTCTTTCTACACTTGGAAAAAATCTTACTAATCTATTTTACTTCTTGCAGGTTATTTAGCATGCCCATTCGTATGCTGTAAAAACCAAGATGATGAGCAAGGAGTTGGCGAAAAAGACCAAGGAAGTAGCCAAATTTCTCTCTTCACTCAACAAAGCTGAGACCAGCAATCGCACTCTAATGGACTAGGCCAAGGACGCCAAAGCTGCTCAAAGTCTGGCCGAGGAAAAGGCCAAAATGACCAAAGATTTGTTAAGACAAAGAAAAGCCAACCTTGAAGCTGCCAATGCCAAGGTAGCTGACATGGAGGCCAAGCTTCAGGAGGCTCTTGCCAATAAGGAGGCCGAGGTAAAGGCGACCGACGAAAAAGCCTTTGAAGATGGGCAGGCCACCGTCTGTGACCAATACAAACAAAGAAGTCATCTTATTTTGTAACCGAGGTTACTACCTCGGTTAGACGGCGGCCCTCAACAAGTTGGTTGTTTCCATGGACTCTGACCTTCGAGATATCAGTCAGCTTCAAGTGACTTTCCCACCAGAGCCCAAGGACTCCGGTGATGAAGCCCAAAATGATGCTGACGATGATGAGGCCGATTTAAGAGGAGGGAGGCAAGATCGATCCCAAGTCTCCTACCCTCAACGAGCAAATAAACTTAACTCAGGATGAGGAGGATGACTTGGTTTCCAAGGGCGTCTCTTCCAATCCAACTATTTCTGAGGCCAGATCCAGTGCGTCGAGAAAAGTCTGGATCAGACTCTACTGGAGATTGACGCCGAGATAGCGGTTGACAAGAGTGCAACACCACTAGCTGATCAAGCCAATTCTAGCACTTAGAATATTTCTTCTTTTCCTTCTATTATTTCTCTTTCTTTGTTTGTATTTTGTTTTGTCTGACCAATGTTTTAGTTTCATATTTGGCCGATGTGTCGCTTCTTGTAATCCGAACAAGTAATCTTTTGTGAATGCAAGTTTTCTCCTTTCTTCTAAGTGTTTGAATGTCTTCTTTTCTTTTATGTGTATTCTACCACTTTCATACTTAGAATAATTTGGCATGTCTTCAAGTTATACCTGAACTGTATAATCTCCTGAGTAAAATATCTCTGACATAACTTCTAATTGTTTATCTCTATTTCTGCTTAACACTTTGAAAACCTTTTCACAAGTGTTGTTTTAAACTTGCCACTTCACTCTTACTTATCAAGACTTATGTCTTCTATAATTCCCAAGTTTGGCAACCTGGTCATCTTAGCAGGTACGTATGGATTTCTTGAAATATTAACTCGTCTTAACTTTCAACTTATAAATTATTCTAAAATTTCAACAAGTGTTGTCAACTCTAGCTTGTAAATTTCTATAAAATTCCAACTCCCAAGTTCTTTAAACTTTTACTCATCACTCTCCAACTCCTTGCCCCCTAATGTGAACTTAAGTTTCACTTATGTCCACATTAGGTATGTATAATTTTTTCCGAAGTCAGATTCAAACAAAGACTACCCGAGGTTCTCAACCTTGGTTTCTTTGTTAATTTAATAGAAATGCACTTAGTTTCATTCTAAGCTTTAATTCTGCCGACATGGCAAGGCTATACTAAACCAACTTAGTTCAACTCCATTATATGCAAGTCTAGTTTCATCTCTGCCATATAATGAGTCTAGGTTATTCGTCATGTTTCAATCAGAAACATCGCCAACTTAGTTCAACTCTATTATATGCAAGTATAATTCAACTCTGCCATATAATAAGTCTAAGTTATTCTTCATGTTTCAATCAGAAACATCGCCAACTTAGTTCAACTCTATTATATGCAAGTATAATTCAACTCTGCCATATAATAAGTCTAAGTTATTCGTCATGTTTCAATCAGAAACATTGCCAAAGGACTGGTCAGTCCAATCACACAAATTTTCAATTTTAAAAATCAAAGCAAATGTTTTTATTATTACCTCAGCTAAGAAAATCATGACATAAACTTCAAAAAAACAAAAATGTCTAATGATAAAAAAAAACTTTAAATTGCAAGTGTTCCAGGGTTTTGGCAACTCCTTGCCTTCACTGTCTTCAAGCCGATATACTCCATTGCCGGCGACCGAGATGACTCTATAAGGCCCCTCCCAATTTGGGCCCCAAATTTCTCTCTCTGGGATCCTACTTGTTGCCGATGACCTTTCTTAGGATGAGGTCCCCAACTTGAAACTCTCTTGGGTTGACCTTTTTATTGTAAGCCCTAGCAAGCTACTGCCGGTATGCCCTCAGCCGAATTGTTGCTCTCTCCCTTCTTTCTTCTAGTAAGTCTAAATCTCGGGCCAGAAATGCCTCGTTAGTCCCATTCTCTACTCCCTGAATTCTAATCTCGTGGATGCCGACTTCTAGTGAGATAATCGCTTCAGGTGCCATAAGTTATGGCAAATGGGGATTCCTCATTGATTTTCTCAACAGAGTCCGACATGCCCAAAGTACATTGAGTAATTCTTCCATCCATTTTTCTTTAGTCGCTTCCAACTTCTTCTTGATCCCATCCAAGATAGTCTTGTTGATGTTTCGCCGACCATTACTCTGAGGGAAACTTGGAGTGGAGTAATAGTTCTTGATATTGTACTTTGCACAGAAGCTTTTGATTAGCTTACTGTCAATTGTGTACCATTGTCTGCTACTATTGCGCCTGGGATCCCAAACCTGGTGATGATGTTCTTCCATATGAAATTCTTCACATAAATGTCCTCAATCTTCATGAGGGGTTCAACTTCTACCCATTTTGTGAAATAATCATTGTTACTAGCAAGAACTTCCTTTGCCCACCGCTTGAGGTAATTGTCCAACAAGGTCCATGCCCCATCGAAAATGGCCAAGGGTCGACACCGGGTTTAAATTTGTTGTCGGTTGATATATCAAATGTGCTAACCTTGACACTTCTCACACTTTTCGACATAAGCTTCAAGATCTTTTTCGCATGTAGGGCCACCAAGACTCCAGTAATGGCCCTATGAGCAAGTGACTGCCTTAGCGTGGCTTCCACATACTCTTTCGTGTATTTCATACAAGAAGTCTTCAACTTGTAAAGGATGCACACATCTCAAAAGGGACTAGTAAAAGACCTTCTCAGAGAGATGTCATTTTGCTATCGATCAACCTTGCCGACTTCACCGGGTCTTATGTGCTTTTTGCAATCATCCGCAGCTTCATCTCTAAGGAATATTACTATTGCATCCATCCAACTTGGTCCCATCTCCACACACATTGCTTCATATTCTGCGGATCGCTGGTTCCACACTTGGGCCCGATAAATAGTCCACCATTGTTGTCCTTGCCTCCCCGATTTCATTATACTAGCCAGTTAGCCAAGGCATCCACATGGTCAAGTATCATCTCACCTAACTCATGAGTCGGCAGCCTTGAAACAAGGCTAGTAGTCTAACAACTTCCTTAACGTAGGCTATCATTCTTTCATCTTGGGTCAGATACTTGCTCGTTGCTTCGCTAACAATAAGCCGGAGTCACAGAAGACCACTACCTCGCCGCCTTCCATTGTTGTCGCCAACTTCAAACCCGCAATCGCTTCATATTCTACTTCATTGTTTGAGGCTTTATACCCTAGTCGAATAGATTATTCTAGCATCCACCCATCCGGCGATACTAGCACTACTCCTACCCCCACTCCTTGACGGTTTGAACTCCCATCAACAAACAGCAGAGGAGTCGCCGATGAAAATATCGCGGCTTGAGCTTTTTTCTTTCTTCGCTTCCGTCGCGGGGTTTTTCATCCCTAGTTGGGTTTCTTCTTGTTCACCAGACATCCTAAGCCGCAGTTTCACCGGAGCCTAACGCGATGGCACCAAGTGTGAACTGCCACGGTCGCCAAACCTCGCCTTTTGATTGTCGTTCGGTCCGAACTCCAAATCAGATGGGCCCAATACCATCGCCCATCCGCAACCCCGCGCCGAGATCTCCTTGTTGTAGTAGGGATTTCAAAGGGTGTTCAGACAACACCACAATCTTGTGGGCCCGAAATAATGGTTCAATTTCGAGACCATCATTAAGGCCAGATAACTTCTCCAGGGTAAATACTGTCTTCGCCGCTAGGGTTTTACTTACATAGTACACCGCCTTTGCTTTCACTTCTCTTCTAATTATCAATGCACTTATCGCATGCTCAAACCGCTAAGTACAGAATAGCTCCTCTCCAAGCAATCGGATTCGAGAGACCGAGTCGTGGTCGTATCTTTTTCAAGTCGGCCAAGGCGATTTCACATTCCTCTCGCCCATAAAGTCGATGACCTTTTTCAACAGTCAAAAACGGTTTACACTTATCCTAACTTCGCTATGAATCTATTCAGTGGTCATGCCCTTCCAAATAACATCTCGTGACTTGTTTTGTCGACTCGGGCTCTTCAAATCCAAGATGGCCTTGATTTGATCCGGCTTGCCTCAATTCTTATAGTAACCCAAAGGCCCTAAGAACTTACTGCACTCCAACTCTAAATGCACATTTTGAAGCATTGAGTCTAATCAATATATTTTTAAGATGTCAAAGATCTCCTCCAGGTCGGCCAAATAATCCTCAGGTTCCTTGGTCTTCATGACTATGTCGTCGATGTATACCTCTACTGTTTTGCCGATCTGATGCCTGAACATCTTGGTCACCAACCTCTAGAACGTTGCTCCTGCATTTTTCAACCCGAAAGGTATCACTTTGTAGCAATACAACCCTTTTGGGGTGATAAATGTAGTCGTCTCTTCATCAGGAGGGGTACATTACAATCTGATGGTACCTCCTATATGCATCCAAGAAGCTCATCCTTCAATACCCTAAAGTGGCATCCACCAATTGATCGATTTTTAGGAGTGGGAAATTGTCCTTGGGACAAGCCTTATTTAGGCTAGTGAAGTTCACGCAGACCCTCCACTTCCTACTCTTCTTCTTCACAACAACTGTGTTTGACAAACTGCTGGGTAGTTTACCTCTTAAATGGCTCGCCTTAATAGCTTTCCCACCTCCTCTTTCATGCCTTAACATGCATCAACGCTGGCCTCCTTGCTCGTTGGATGACGTGTTTAGCCGAATTGTCTATTATTTAGTCTATGGCAAGTGACTCGGTCAATGCCAGGATCTCATATATGCCCGTGCACACACCTCAATGTTTGCATGTAAGAAGGCTTCTAACTCCCTTTCTTCCTCCTCGACCAATCCTGAGCCGAGAAGGAAGACACGCTTTTTATCCCCTTGTTGGACTAGAATCTTCTTTAGGGCTTCCTCACTTTTCTTAACTGGTTCTTTGCCGACGTCATCCAGGTCCTCCATGTCCTCGCTCTTCAATCTCGGTTCCGCTTCGCACGCTGTAGGTGGATTTCATTACTGCCATTGAGCAATTCTTCGCCTGCATCTGATCTCCTCAATTCCCTGTTCTGTTGAGAACCGCAATAGTTAGTGCAATGTTGAGGGAACAGTCCTCATTATGCGGCAACCACGGCCTTCCAAGATAACGCTGTAAGGTGAGGGGTGTCAATAATTGTAAACTCAGGTTCACTTTCCCGGTGCCCCGCACCTCCAAATTTATTGCACCCTAGGGCCATGTCGCCCGCTGAACGACCTAATTGATCTGTTGATCTGCTCTGCATCATCTTGGTGAAGGTCGAGTTCCTTGTAACATTTCACATACATGATGTCACAAGAGCCTTGGTCAATTAGGAATACACCTTACCGCATTCTCCAATCTTCAAGGACATCACCAAAGCATCAAGGTGTGGATGTCGTGACTATGTCTAGGTCACTGTAAAGCGACACCATTGGTCCCTAACACTCGCGCCTCTAGGCCTTTTTGTCGGACTGATACACATGTTGTAACTGCTTTCACCCTCTAAGTTTCCCCACGCACTGCTTACATTGATCTTTGAGTGAATTACATTGATCACTTGAGGTCCGTCTCCGGTGGTTGTGGTGCAGCGGAGGTGGTGCTACCAATGCCTAGGCGCCTTGCTTCTTCTTCCATTGTTCTCGCCTCATCTACTGTGTCCCTTAAGGACCTTGTCTCACAAGGTCTTCCAAATGTGTCTCAGACTTCGAGTCGTGCCCATCCTCATTATGGTAGGCACAATGCTTCCCTAGGCTTCTTCCCATAAATTCGCCAAGGATATTCTCTGGTGCTCTATAGTAAGGCTAGTACCTGATTCTTTCCAGGACTTTGTAAACTGGGATCCAGAACACTGTGGTAACTGCCTGTGCAGCCCTTAAACTTATTTTTTGTCTATTAAAATTTGTATTACCTCAGCTTCGGTGAGCTGCTCTTCTTTTTGCTTTGACGACTTAGTCCCTAGTGTGTCTTCCTCTGCTTTCACATATTTCTATTCGCCATAAGTTCATCCATACTTTTGGCGTTGTCTTTGCTGCTGATTTTTGAAGCAAAATATGCCGCAAGCTTCATTCTTAAAAGACACGACCGCTACCTCTTGGTTGCACCCTGGTATTCGGTTAAACACCTCATAATACCTCTTAGCATAAGCCCTGAGGCTTTCATCCTTGCCAATTCTCAAAGCCATCAGGGAGTCTACCCTCAACGACTGTAGTTTGTTTGTAAGAAACCTGGCCACAAACATCTCGCCAGCCTTCCGAAGCTTTTCACGCTTTTCAAGAACTTCAGAAACCAATCATGCACTTTCCAAAGGATAAGGGGAACACCTTGCAGAGCAAATGGCTCGCTCCCTGTACAAGGCTATTAAGTTCAAGTATAAGCCATGAAAGTTGATCGACTTATCGCCAGATATCCGAATCTCTTGCATGTGGAACCTTTTCGGGCCTCAAACTTG